>JAOYNC020001727.1:0-18645 GCA_025802115.2 Bertia moriformis
TCGAAGACGCCGTACTGGTTCTTCTTCATCGGGTGGGATCCCCGGTTCCAATCGTCTGACAAGCAGGCCAGTCAGCCACATGTAGAGTCACCACAGAAGCAAGCAGCCCGACTCACTGAACTCTCCGATCAGGAAGGCCTCGGGGGCGTTGGGGGCCCACTCGCGGTAGGTGATGTTGTTGTTCTTGTCGATGTTGAGGCCAAACGTCTTGGAGCCCTTTCCTCGCAATACCCATCGTCAGCGTCCATCCAATGAACTCGGCCCAGCAGTTCCCACCACTCCGGCTCGGCCGTACTGACCTGGGAGAACTTTTCGAGGCCGCCCTCGGTCTTATCGATCGTCTTGATCCATTCCTGGGCTTTGGCATACCGCCGCTTGAGAGCAGGCGAGAAGGGTTCCAGCCACGGATCGAGCCGGACAGCGCCGGTCCCGTCCCTCGGCATATCGTCCGCCATCTTCTTCGAGACGTTGGGGGCGAGGGAGTTGGTCGACTGCTCGGGGAGCAAGGTCGCAGGGGCCATAACAGACAGAAGAGCAGATGGTGCAGGAGAGAGTGGGCAGCACAGCAGATGGAGAGAGAGGGAACGAGGACGTTTGGTGGCAAAAAGAAAAGCCAGAAAGAAGGTGGTCGGGACTGGGACGGCTTGGTTGGGACGGCTTGGTTTTAGTAGTGTACAAGGTCTAGACAAGCTGGCAATTGCGCGGTCAGGGATGGAGGAGCACCGATCTAAATCTTGGCCCGGAAGAGGGAGCGAGCTAGGTATTATTACTGCAGCCGGAGTTGGCAGGCAAAATTTTCCTGCCGCTTTTTTCGTCTCCCCGCCTTTCAGGTTCGAAACGTGAGGAGCCGAGGAGGAGGAGGAGCAGGAGGAGTGATTGGGATAAAATGTGACGTACACCTAGCTACCGAAGTAGGATGACGTCTGTAAAATTTGCCCCTCTCCCCTCCCCCTCCCCCCTCATCAGTTACTACTACCCTACCCCTTTGGTCCGACCTGATGGGAACCCCTCGCGCCTGGACCCTCTTTAACCCCTCCCTAATTGCGGCGTCGTCGGGCAGCAGGAGTAGCAGGACCAGCAGAGACGATTCTCGGCAGGGAGCTCCTGCCGGCCCATTCACGGCGGCACCAGGATTGACGAGGGAAGCTGCCTCATGGAAAGTGTCGATTAGGCATTAGGCCCAAGAAGCGGAGCTCGTCGAAAGCCGGATTAATTCTCTTCTCTCCACTCTCGGCCCTCTCGCTGGGCTGCGGTATTCTCAGCCCGGGGAGTTCTTCTGCCGCTCCTCTTCTGCTGATCCTTCGCAAAACTCAGCCACATCTGGCTCGCCGATCCCCCCCCCGCTCCTCTCTGCAAAGTTCAATCAGTTCTCCAGGGCATCCGGCCGTGCTCGCCGCGGTACAGCACATGCCCGACCAGTTCAATCCCTCCGCAGAACAGCCTGGCTCCTCATTAGTCTCCATCAGCGAATCGTAAACAGGCGGCTCTGCTGCTCCGCAGGACCGGCGATAGGCGTGGCCAACTTGTGGCACACATCCTGCAGGGTCCTCTTATCAGTCGCTATCAGACGACGCGTGTGGGCCACGATAGCGCCCCTCAACTAAGCGGGCGTAAGCGGCGTGGTCATGCCCGGGACGTCAGACGGGGGGGCACGTCTAGGTCCGGAACATGTCGGCCCTGATGCTGCGCTACCGGCTCCTCTTCTTCTTTCGGACCCCGCCGCGGCCGTGTCCTCCGCTCTGTCGCCGTCGTACGCCACCGCCCGGCCGGCCTCTCTCCACCAGCGCGGCGGCCGCGGCCTTGGCCTCGAGGCGGAGCAACAGCTTCAACTCGGGCTTCACCAGCCAATATGACCCGGAAGAGGCCGGCCGCGGCCCGCTCCACGAGAGGGCGCGTCACCGGCCCCCGACCTGGTACCCCCGTGACCTGAAGAAGCGGCTGGACGAGTACGTGGTTGGGCAGGAGAGGCCCAAGAAGATCCTCGCGACCGCCCTCTTCAACCACGTCCAGATCGCGAACCGAGAGCAGGAGCACGAGCACGACGTCGCCAACTGGAGAGAGAAGCAGAAGAGACAGGAGCTGGCGCGGCAGAGGGAGTTCACTCCCGCCAAGCCCGACGACTTTCGAGGTATCCCGCGATCCATCCCCGCCCCGCCCCGCCCCTGCTTGTTTCTTCCCGTGCCAGGAAGCTGAGTGCCCCCCCGTCAAGACGACTTCCGAACCGAACTCCCGCCGCATCATGAGACGCCACCGCCGCCGCCGCCGCCGCCTTCCCCGAAGGAGCACGAGCCCGCCTTCAACCTCAAAGACGATCCCGACCCCAAGTGGGTTAGGATTCGAAAGAACAATATTCTAGTGATGGGCCATACCGGCAGCGGGAAGACGTATCTTCTCGAGTAAGCCCTCGTTTCCCCGCTGGCCGACCCGCCCCCCCCTATCGCGAGCGCGACGAGCTGACTACGGCGCCTGCCGCTCGCCGCTCGCCACCTTGCAGCGTCGCGAGCAAGGAACTTGACATCCCCATGGTCACGGTCGACTGCACATCGCTCACCCAGGCCGGCTACGTCGGCCAGGACGTCGAGACTTGTATCCAGAGGCTGCTGATAGAGGCCAACTACGACGTCGGCCGAGCCGAGTCCGGCATTGTAGTCTTTGACGAGGTCGACAAGCTGGCCAAGAAGAAGGATGTTTCGAGCACGCGCGACGTCGCGGGCGAGGGCGTCCAGCAGGGCCTCCTCAAGCTGATCGAGGGCCACAAGGTGGTCGTCAGCATCAAGGACAACTATCAGGTGGCGAGGGCGCCGGCGCCGCCGGCGCCGCCCACAACTGCAGCCCCGTTCGGCAACAACGGCACGACAAATACACTGGCCACGCAGTCGACCCCGACCGGCAAGGTGGAACAGCAGTACATCGTCAATACGGAAAACATCCTGTTCGTCATGATCGGCGCGTTTGGGGAGATGGACAAAAGCATCAGGAGCCGTCTGACCCGGTCGACGATGGGCTTCATGTCGCCCTCGGACTCGGCAGCAGCAACGCCATCGATTGAGGCCGGCCAGCAACCGGGTGACGGCGGCGGCGGCGGCACACCCTCCCCCGCCTCAGTTCGGCCGCGCGAATCCTACCTGGACCTGACGACGCCCGAGGACCTTCAGAAGTATGGCTTCATCCCGGAGCTGATTGGGCGGGTGTCTGTCTTTTGTCCGCTCACGCCCCTGACCGAAGACGACCTCTACACCATCCTGACGGGGCCGCGGAACAACCTGGTGGCCCAGTACAAGGCCTTATTCCGGATGTATCCGTCCACGCTCGCATTCACCACCAAGGCGCTGCGCGCGGTCGCCAAGCGCGCCCACAAGAACAAGACCGGCGCCAGGGGACTCTCGGTCGAGATGCACAACGTGCTGGCCCCTGCCATGTACGACGCATACGTACCCTACGTGCTTGTCACCGAGGCGTCGGTGCAGGACCCCTCGCAGATCGTGTACTTTGGCAAGGGGGCCCAGATGGACATGGAGCGGGCCGTGAGGGATGAGGACGGCAGCGATGTCGGCATATATTCGCCCGAGCCGGCCAAGGAGGCGCTGCGGGGGACCGGATGACGGACAAGCCGGATAACGGACAAGCCGAGTGGCGGCACTTGGTTTGGTAGAGAAGCGGAGGATATATAACGCACGAGAGAGAGATGGAACTTTGAGAAGGCCCTGGATAGCTATGCCTGCATGGCGTCGCCACTGCGTGATCCAAGATATGGAGAGGGGTCACGTGTAGCAGATTTCTGGTTTTTTTTCTGTTTGCTATCGCAAGATTCGGAATCGAGTGCCGAACGGGACAGCGGCAACCAAACAGCAGCACTTTGGATTTCTGCCCCGTTCCTTGGGCTCTGGGCTACTATTTTTGTAGATTGGCCGGCTGTACACGATATTATAAAGAGATTGGATATATCCGATTCATGGCCCGCTCTGCCTCCGCCACCGCGACAGGCAGCAGCGGGGACCGGACTGGTCGCCTATGTTCGGGCACTATCACTGTACAAGGGGGCTAATCAAGCCGTGGGGATGTGGGTTGGGGCGGGCGTGGGAAGATGGAAACAACAGAATGGGAGCGCGGGTGTCTTGTGGGCGTTTCTCCTGCTAGCCTAACGGCCCTTTGGGGGGGACTGGACCATGCCCTTGCCGGAGTAGCCTTCAGAAGATATGCCGTGAAGGGGATCCGAGTTTTGCGCCTAGGGGGGTTGAGGGTAAGGTAGGTCAGTAAAGGAGGGGGGGTGCTGCCGAGGGCGAGGGAGACGGGTATGGCTGGCGGCACCTTTAGGTATTCGTTCGAGGCCTCCTGCCATTCCTTCGACATAGTGTGGGGGGCTGGCTTGGCAAAGTATCGAATCATGCCAAAGATGAGGGCGCTGGCTCCAAGCCCGGCCATGGTTACCATGAAGACCTGGAACTGGAAGTCCTTCGGAGCCTTGGCGCGGGGACCGTGAGGGCCGAAGGCGATCCAGTACGCTGGAGCGAACGAGCGAGCGACCTTGAGGTCAGCTGGCTGGCCGGCTGGGAGGGTGGAGGCCGAGCAGGGGAGGGAGGAAGCAGGCAGGGGGGGGGGGGCGGAGGGAGGAAGACACACGCACCGGCCTTCTTCTCCTGCACTGTGAGCTCATGCCAGTTGCCCTTCATCCGGTCCCTCAGCCTCATCCACAGCTCGGCCTGCTCCTGCAGCGGCATGCCCTCCCATCTCTTCTCAATGTTGGCCAGGGTCGGGTTCGAGAGCGGCCGGCTGCCCAGTGAGATGTCGCCATCGCTGCCGCCGTCGCCACCCAGCGTCGGGGCTGCTGCGGTGGAGGCGGCCCGGCCGGCCATCATCGCAATCGGCTGCGAGGCAGCAGCAGCCGGGAGGCGGGGAAGGGGCATCATCGCCCGGCTCCTGCGGAGAATCGTGGTCGATATCGGGCTGCGCATCATCGTGTTGTCTTTGTTTGCTTGTTTCTGTGTTCCGGTGTCGAGGCTTGGAGACGAGGGTCGAGAGGTATGGGGGTCGAGAGGTATGGGGGTCGAGAGGTAGGCGTGAGCGCCGTCGCGGCGGGGGTTGTGGCAATTGGGCTGCTGGCTGGCTGGCTGACTAGGTGCCTTTTTTTTCCGGTTTTTATCTGCCCCAATGTTCAGCTCAAGCTGTATGCTTTGACCGCAGCGTGGGAGGGGTGGTGGAGATGACGGCACGTGATTGGATAGGTAGGAGAACCATGAACCCATGAAACTGGCACTCGGAGCCCAATCCGAATCGGATTCCTCGGCTACGACATGAAACGATCATGACTTGTACTACTGCCATCTATCCTATGAGGTTATGTATGTCGGGAGCGGGTGGCTTGCGCGACCAGGCAGGGCGCCCCTTGGAAGGGGAGGCTCCCCTCCAGATGGCTTCAATTATGGTGCTACCAAGCCATAAATGACCTCGACGTGATTCCGGCATCTCCGACCCTGCCGACCGCATGGCCTGCCGACTGCACGCTGTGCAGAGCGAGATACGGCCCCGGCCTTCTTTTTTACTACTGCCCAGCCCGTCTCTCCTCTGCGGAGCCTGTTTTCTCTGTGGAAGCATCCGGCCTTCGCTCATCGACCTTGGCCGTTGCAGGCGCCGCTGGGCTGGTACTGAGGATCACCACCAGAGTGAGTGAGTACTTGTGTCGAAGAGAAGTGAGAACTTGAAACCGCGGCGCGGTCAATGTTTACCCTGTACGTCCTCGGTCCCCGGGCCTGCTTGCGCCCGCCTGGATTGCGGTGGGAGGCTCGAACGTGTAGTGGCCTGTAATAGCGAAGATATAGATGGTGAGCCAGCGGGCCAAGTCAAAGTGCCAAGAGCAGAGAGGCAGGAGAGGGAGGCGTGGTCGCACCTCCGACGATGCCCGCGCCGACGGCGGCGGCCATGGACAGCCACCTCGCATAAGTCATGCTGCGCGGGGCAGATTCTGAAGTAAGGTACGACGGGAGCGGGAGACAAGACACCGGGCCCAAGGCTTGGACGGGGGTGGGTATCGAGGAGAGCAAGATGCCCCGACAGGGTGGCACAAGAGGGACCTTCCTGATGAGGAAGGTTTCCCCACCGGATCGAGCCAGCAGCTGGCGGACACTGGCTCACCCCACCACCTCTCGATTTGATTTGATTTGATTCTATTTAACGTGAAACCCCACCACCTCTCTACGCGTGAATGAGCCGAGTCACGCTAGTAATTGGCTAGCCTTGGTAGCCTCGGTACAATTGAATTCCAATCCTGACCACACTACAGATCCTCCGCCGCCGCTCACTGCACACCCGTCGTCGCCCCATCGAGATCCGCCGCCCAAATCCTCGACCAGGCGACAAGCATGCCTGTTGGGACAGATGGCGAACTGGAGGGAGTCGGGAGAGGTCCCGGACTCGGAGGACGAGGAGGCCTACGCCGGGCCCTGGGACGACGATGATGACGAGCTGCCCCTGCCTAGCCTTGCCAGCGAGACGACGACGACGGCCGCAACAGCGACGGCGACCGCGACGACCCCGACAGCGACGGCGATAGCACCGGCCAAGAAGTCGGCGAGCCCCGAGCCGGAGCTCTCTCTCGCTGACGTCGATGCGAGGGATCATGTCGAGGCGAGGGATGACCTGCCGCCATTAATTTCGGCGGCCAAGGCTCCGCCGACAAACCCAGCGACGCCTCCACGCCAGATTCTACCGGCTCCGGCCCCGTCCTCCTCCCCGCTGTCGGACCTCAGCCAAGAGCCCGTTTTTGAAGATCTGGAAGACGGAGCGCCAGACCTGGAAAAGGAGCGCGAAGCTGCTGTCGATGAGCACACGGTCAACGACGCCGGCTCGCCGCCGAGCCAGCCTCCGCCGGCCCACGATGAGCCGGCCCAGCAGCGCGGTCCGTCAACCGAGCTGGCGGTCGAGCTCGCTCCGGCAGGACGGCAACTCGAGCCGGGCCATGAGCCCGGGTCCATTCAGGCGCCTCCGCCAAGGACCTGGCGCTACGACAGCCCCGACGAGCTAGCTCTGGACCAGGAGCCGCGGCTGGGCGGGAAGCACGAGTGGGAGGATCGGCAGGCAGCGGTGCGCCATCAACGCTCGCTCCGCGACCGGAAGCCGATCCAGCTGCATCCGTACCTGCTCGAGAACGCCCAGTACAGCACCCTGGTCAGGTCGCACGGCGTGAGGCCGGTCCGCGCCGCGTTCACAGAAACCCCTCCGCCCGGCAGCAGGCAGCAAGACGAAGACTCGCAGGAGCAGGACTTTGCGGGGGAGGACGACTCACAGAACACGACTGGCAGAATCGGCCCGCACGAGACGACCACGGACGAGAGTCAGCAGACCGGGGCCGGAGCTGGTCCGGCCGAGGACGACGCCTTTGATATGTTTGAGATGCCGTTGCCGCTGCCGCCGACAACGCAGCATAATGCCGACGACATGGACAACGAGACCATCGTGGGAGATGATCATGACGATTACAGCGACCTGCCGCCGTTGCTGCGCAAGCACGGCGTCGCGCCACCCCCCACGGAGGGATCATCCAAGAAGCTGAAGCGCAAGAACCCTTCCCATCCCGAGCTGGCGGGATCCAAAAAGCAAAAGACCGACGACGACTCCGAGAGGACGCCGGCCAGGGCCACTCGGCCCGCCGTCTCTCAGACGCCTGAACTCATGTCTGGCCTCAGCTCTTCCCCTCCGCCGAGATCTGCTACTACAAGACGGAAACCCAGGGTGCAAACTATTGACCCCGAGACTATATCCGTAGCCGATCCACCGGCTCCCGACATGTCTGATATCAACTCCCCGCCACTAAGGCCTTCTATTCGACAAAAAGCCGAAAAAAGGACGATGGGCTCGGATAAGACCCCCATCCTCAAACGGATGGCTGACATGTTTGACCTGAGCTCCTCTCCGCCCCCTCGGATCTCCTCGATCCGACGACGAGCCAGGCCTCTCCTCACCAGTGCTCCGGCCCCCCAGCACATCTCATCCCCTCCACACGGCCCCTCCTTGCCGCGCAAGTCATCCTCGCCCCCTTTGCCTTCAGATTCGGCTCCGGCTGCTGCTCCTCCTCCGATCGCAGATGCACCCCCCTCGCGTCGCCCCCATCAATCATCTTTCCGTGCGCCGGCCCAGTCCGCCCCCGTACCCTCGCCCATTCTCATCGACTCGGAATCAGAACCCGTCACTTCGGATGGTGAATCCGACAGCTCGGGTTCCGGTTCCGATATCGTCAAGGCAACCGGGAAGAGAATCAGGGGCGTGCTCCCGGCCTCATACCTTCGACTCGATCTGCAGGCTATCCGTGGCAAGGCCGCCGCCGCGAGCGTCAACCACAGGCGGGACCCGACGGATCGCTCACCGGATCGGACACGACGGCGAGGCGTTGCGCAGCCCAGGCTGGGTCCACCAAGCTCGTCGGCGCGGCCGGTCAGATCCCTTAGTGATCTGATCTCGAGCTCTGACGGGGAGGAAGGGGACAAGGCGGCGGCGCCCCAGATTGCCAAGGATGGATCAGATACGGCTCTTCCCCCTCCCAAAGATCTGCTGCAGACCTTCTTTGTGCTCCGTCGTGACGACGACGACGATGACGACGACGGAGGCGAAGCCGTAGAGGAGGACTATATAGATCCCATGGTTTTCCGGAAGCGCCCGAGTTCCCATACGTGGCTGGACTCCATCAGGCCACAAAAGCGGTCCAAGACCATCACGCACAGGTCCAAGAGCGGCATCGGACCGAAACGTCGAAGCCAACCCAAGATCACGTCCCTGTTTGGTCACCCATCAAAGACAGCGACCTCGGGCAAAGTAGCAAGGCATAATTCAAGATCCAGCCGCCCGAAGGCAGCTCCCACCGGTCGCTCCCGGGCGAGCAACGGGCCAAAGAGACTGCTGTTGCCACCTCGTCTCAGCATCTTGGATGTCATCGAGCCCAACGCACCCTCGTTCCTCAGGATTGCGGCTCGCACTGCGACACGGCGCAGCGACAAGGGTCGAGCCAGCCCGACCCGCAAGGTCATCCGTCTGGCCGATCGCCGAGACAACATTGACGTGGCGACTACCCTGAGCTCCTGGAGGCAGGGCGCGATACCACCCAGGCCCTTTGCCTCCGTGGAGCGGAAGAGGTCCGCCGCCGCCGGCCAGACCGGCCGCCGCCGCGGCAGTGGCGGCGGCGACCAGCGACCAGCGCTGGCCCACCTGTCCCTCAACACGAGCACGCAGAACTACACTCGGCCAGTCCTTCCTGCCATATTCGGCACGGGGGGCTCTTTGGTGAGGGAAGTCAACGATCGGGGCAAAACCGTGTTCAAGAGGAAGAATGGGCCGGGCGTTATGGCGCCTCGGGAACAGCACCGGCCCGGACAGCTCGAGACAGAGATTCTGGCGCAGGTTGGGAGTCGGGGTTTTCATGATCGGAAGAGAGTGCTGGATAGGCTGTTCAAGAAGGCAGGCAGGAGGCCGTCGCTGGCCAGTTTTGTGGCGACGAAGATCGATAGCGACAACACACAACCACCCGGGCACCGCCCGGAGGCGGTGAAAGCTCAAGTAAGGCCCACCGCAACCACCACGGATGAGAAGCAGAAGCGGCCTCGGAAACAGGCGGCGCCGAGACATGTCGATGTCGACGCGCCGCAGTACGTGCTCTCTGACGACCCCATGCATGACCTCGTGCGGGAGCCGGTCAAGAGCTGTCCGCAGGTGACCGCTGCCGAGATAAGCGCGGACAAGTTGCTTGGCCTCGGCCCGTACGGTACCCGATACACCCACCATTTCGAAGTTTTCCCCCTGGATGCGGGAGCCTTCTTCCGCGAGACGACGCTGCTCGGAAGCGGTCTTCTGCGCCGGGTGGCGGACAAGACGTACCTGGGCCGTATGCGTGAGTCCGGCCGGGTGGCCACCACTGCGGCCACATTCAGCATGGCGGGGCAGATGCTCCGGTGGGGCGTATGGGATGATCAGGTCTCGTCCGAGTTTGGTATCCTACTCGACTGGGCGCTGGAGCAGGCGGAGGGGGAAGAGGGGGATCTGGCCGCATCCGTCGCCGCGATCGGCTTCATGTTGGACTACGTCATGACCTCGGTCGTTCTGCCAGATTCAGGAAGTGAGCGGTCGATTGTTTCGAGGACCCTCGAGGCGCTACAGGCTGTCAGCGCCCGCTTCGCCCTGGCACTGTCGCCGTCGACGCCGCGGACCCGCAAGGTAAATGCGGTCGAGATGTGTATCCGTTCCCTGATCCTGGCCGTCGTCGTACTTCAGATCAGTAGGGAGGCGTCTCCGGCAGCGCTGATGGCCGACTCGTCCTTCGCGCTTCAGGACCTGGTCGGAAGCCTGGCCAGGACGTGCGTCCGGGCCCTTGTCCTGATCGGCCTAGATGAGGTGCGCAAGACCTATGAAGACCTCGGCAGCATCGGCCCCTCCTCGCGTGAGCGGGGCCTTGGACCGAGCAGAGTGGCGGTGCACGGGTGGGTCGTCGTGATGCAGACGCTGGCGATAGCAGCGATACCGAGGACCGGATTCTGGGACGCGGTGGCCGCAGCAGCCCTGCCGGCTGGGCTTGACCTAGCCAAATGCGCAGACGTCCCGGCGCTCGAGGAGATATGGAGAACGGTGTTTACGCTACTGCCGCTGGGCGAATTCGACAGCGCTGGTGTGCTGAGGCCGGGCGCCCGCCACGAGCTGCCGGTCGCAGAGGGCTGGGCGCTTCCGCAGCGGCTCCTGCGGCGAGTCTTTGATCTGTACCGCGGCAGTGGCGACGGACGGCAGCCGGCCAGCCTCAACGAATACTGCCGCGCCCTGATCGGGCGCTGCCTCTGCCTCGTCCAGCAGTGGGGATGGTGGCGGAAGTGCGGCGGCGTCATCGGCGTGATCTTCGACTTCTTCGGGGCGCGGGACCTGGCCCACCTGCGGAACGAGGAGGCGCTCCGGTCCCCCCAGTTTCTCGAGGAGCTGGCGAGTGGCCGACCCTGTCTGCGAGCCGCGCCCGAAGACCGGTGTTTCCACCTTTTTCTCAAGCTGCTCGCCACTGCGGTTCAGCGGCTCGGCGGCCACGGGGCTCGGAACCTGGTGGCGCGGACGATGCCGAACCACGACCGGCAGTACCCACGTGAGCGGCACATGCGCGAGCGCGACCTCGCCGCGCTGCGGAACCACCATGACCTGCTGGTCACACTGTACTGGGCTGCCCCGCCGGAGGCGCGGCCGGCGCCCCGTGCCATTGAGCGACTGGTCTCTCCCGCAAGCTCCCACCGGGAGGCGTGCCTCGTCAGTCTCCGGGCCTGGAGCCAGCTTGCTCGGCTTGCGGTCGCCAGGGGAGATGAGAGCGGCGTGCTCGGTCAGCTCTCGGCCTGGCAGACGGCGGCGTGCCAGCAGATGCTCGCGCAACACGATGCCGCCGCCGCCGACATGCAGCAGCAGCGGCAGCAGCTCCTCCGGTCCCTCGGCAGAGACGGCACTACCGACCGGGTGGGGAGCGGCCTGATCGACGAGGCCCTGATCCGGGCTATGGTTGCGAGCAACCGGGCGGCGGCCCTGGACGTGCTGCGCTGCTCGCTCCGCGCATCCGTGCATGTCATCAGGCATGCCGCCACTCTCGACGCCGCTCAGTTCGCGGCCAACATCTGGCAGTTGCGTCAGGTGCTTGGCCGACTCGCGCGGGCGCCCCCTGAGCTGGACTGGTCCGCGCTGCCACCCGCTCTCGACACGCTGCAGCACTTCCTGGACGTCCTCGACCAGCACGCACCCGAGGCCTCCGGCATCATTGGCGGGATAGAGGATGCCGTGTTCATTCTCGACCGGGAAATTGCCGCCGGCTTCTTCGCCACCACTCGCTGCATCATCGCCGCCATCGTGGCTGCGGAGGAGAATGGGGGGCAGCAAGCGACGGCGGCAGGGGGTGATCCGACCGGGTGCGCGGAGCAGGCGATCGCTATCGCGGCACGCCTGACCCTGCGACTATCCCAAGCCGGTGTCCTCCCCCTCGCCGGGATTTTTTCCCGGGGCAAGTACTCGCTCTTCGATGGCGGCCCGCCGCTCATGGGCGTGCTGGAGCGCAGGTTTGCCGCCCTGCTGGTGGCCATGCTACTGGAGCGGCGAGCCGGCGGGCGGCCTGCTGACGAAGTGGCCGCAGTCGAGCTAGGGGTCTCGCCGCTGACGCTCTGGATCACCGCGATCGTTAAGCCACGGCCCTACCTCGGCTGCGAGCACCGGCTCGGCATCGAGCTCCGAAGGGGGGGGTACTTGCCCAGCCTGGTGCCCAAATCGCTCCCCGGCCTTTCCACGGTGAGGCCCAACTACGATTCGAACCGGGACCTGTTCGAGTTTGCCATCTCTCACATGGGCCGCGCCGTCCGTGATGCCTCCTCCGGCGACGGGTCGGGCAAGAAGCGGCTGGCTGCAGAGTACGGCGACGCGGTCAGGTCCGGCATGGCAACCCTCAAGGCCGACCTGGGCATGATGGCGACCCGGGCCCAGCGTGACGGCGAGCACGGCTCGTACGTGCTGTTCGCGCGTGAGATCGTCGGCCTTATCAAAATGCATGGGTCCGACTTGTGCCCCGTCGACGATTTCTTTTACCAGATCAACGCCGAGTACTCGCCCTCGACCGAGGACCCTCGCCTGCACGTCGCCGGCATGGCCTCTTATGGACTGCGGCTCGGCGACTGTGCCGACGGTGACGGCAGCGACGGCCCCGTTGTCCCGCAGCTGTTCTACTACCTCTACAACAACTTCAAGGTCGCGGTTGGGCGGCCAAACGGTCTGGCCGAGGAGGCGCGGATGGTGAGCCGCGGGATGCGGCGCAGCGGGGCCGTGCTGGCCTTCGTCCTCGGCAAGATGATCCCGGCCGCGGTGCGGGCTGCTCTGGTCGTGCCCGAGGCCCACCCGCTGCTGGACGTGTACGGGGAAGCGCTGCGGGTTGTGCTCACGGGCCGGGCCGTGGCGCTGGAGGTCCGCGGCGATGACCTGGTCCATGTCGTTGCAGTCTACCGTGCCGTGCTGGAAGGGGTGAAGGGCCTGGAGGGGACTGAGGCACTCGGCCGAGATGAGGCGCACGTTCTGGCCCGCGCCGTTGCAGTTCTCAACTGTCTATGGCCGTCGGTGCGGAGTTCTCGCCTTGAGCCGGCGGCGATGCAGCCCGCTTGCCTGGCCGATCTGGAGCGCGTCCTTGCCGGATTCGCCCCGTTTGCGCGGGGGGCTGAGGGATGGCGCGGCCCGGCGGCGATGGCCTTGGACGGCTGTGGTCGCACTGGTGGTGATGGTGGTGGTGGCAGTGGCGGCGGCAACAACAGCAGCAGCAGCCACCATATAGCAGGCTTTGCGGACAACATCGTCGCCGACGTGCACAAGAACTGGATCTGCACCGAGCTTGAGATCGCGATACGGGCACCGGGGAAGGGGGCGGGTGGGGGGGCACGGAGGGCTCGGGGCTCGGCCGAGGAGTCGGCCCTGGCGCTACGGGATGGGCTGACGGCGTGGAGCCGCTGGTGGGGAGCAGGGGTGGCGGGTTGCAGTAGGGCGGCGAGGCACGCTGGGGATAGGGGTCTGGTTATTTAGACTGAGGGGAACATGCATCCTGAGCGATTAGATTCCGTGGTAGATGAGATGCAGATAGCCCTGGCGCGCGATAATGGTCAATAGGGGGCAGGGGTGGTGGTGCTCAGCGCTATTGCTGCTTGATAGATGAGGTACATATTGAATCGGTTTATCAGTGGGAGACGGGGGGCAGTCTGGTGAGTTGGAGATCGCCGCATTGAACCGACCCACCAGGGGGTACGCACATATGGCAAATGCTGCGAGTTTCGTGAGTCGCTGAGTAGGGATCCATCATCCGGAACTGGCGATGAAGAGGACGGTCCGCCGCGGCGGCCAGTCGACGCTCTGGACTCCCGCCTCCGTCGACCCTGATTGCCAGAATACGCCGTCCTGCCGAACGAGGGCTGCCATCCGGGAGGGGGGTCAAGTAGGGCCGAGGCGCAGGAGCAGTACAAGCAGCGGCCAGCCTGTGGGAGGAGCAGAGAGAAGACGGCTGGCTGGCGGAGCGGCCGCCGCCGCCAACTTTGCCGAGACACAAGGAAGCGAGGCAAGGGGCGGGAGCGCTCGGAAATAAAGCGGGTTAGGGTGGTGGGCGCGCGGGCTAAGCGAGGCCGCCCGGAAGCCCGTCATCGTCAGAGGACTTGGGTTGAAATATCTGCTCCCGGGCGGAGATTTCCGTACGTCATGAGTGGTGGTGATGGTGGTCAGATCAGAGAGCACGTTTTCACATTTGGGCCGCTTCGGAGGCAGACCCCGCCATAGCCTCCCTGGATGCAAGGTGTGGAGCTGGAAGGGGAGACGTAACGAGTAAGATTGGTAGATGCTGCTCGGTTGCTGTTGGCCCGTTTTGCCTCCAGGGGAAGCTCACAGCCGACGACGACATGAGCACCATATACGATCAAGAAGCCTGCATGTGCCGACGATGCTACGCCGCCATGAGAACCTCCCGACACTTGAAGGATTTCATTTTGTGGCAGAGGTTCCCGCTCCTATCGGAGATTTCGGCGCCGAGAGAAGGGACGGGGCCGAGAGGAGGGGCTGGCCGCTGGCATCTGACAGAGCTGAGCGTCCATCTATCCCCGCCCGCTGGAGGGGTGTGAGGGATGGGGGGGGCAGTGTAGGCAGGGGATCATCGGCTCTCTGCCGCCCCCCTAATGAGTGAAAATTTCTTCTCTCGGGAGAAATGACTTTACGGACCAGCCAACTTACATCGGCCGTCAGTCCACACCGCTGGGGTTGCATAGTGCCAGACAGAGACCTGACTGGAATCTGGCGGTGTCACTTGCTCTCCGGCCGAATGGTCTGACTGACCAAATGGAAAGATGAGACGTGACAAATGGTCGGGCCGCACGTAGTAATGTCTACGGGGCCTCAATTGGTGGACGGGGATGAAGCGGATTGAGTGCCCCCCCTCGAGCCCCACCCACCGGACCCAGAGAGCCCAGCTGCCTGGGCGCTTGGGTGTGGGGCCGATACATCAACACGACATCCACACGTGGGACCCGCTGCAGACGTCCTAGTCCCCAGCGGCGGCGACCAGCCCCGCTACTGCCGTGCCGCGATCCAGACTCTGTACCCAGAAGAAGCGCGATGTAAATGGAGGCGGGACATGGCCGCAGAAGACCAGCATGGACAAATCTACGAGGACTTGGAGCGCCCAAGGCCGCTTTCGCCCCACACCCTGGCTCCTCCTCCTTCTCCTCCTTCTCCTCCTTCTCCTCCTCTTCTTCCCCTCCTCCTTCTCGTCCTTCTCATCTTCTTCTTCCTCCTCATTCTCGTCCTCATCCTCACCGCTGCCACCCCCACCCCCCTCAGCCCGGCCGCTGCGCCCGTGGGCATCGGGCCATTCTCCGCCCATTCTCATCGTCTCTCCCTGCTCCATGGTCGGCAGCCAAGGCATGCCGTGAGCATAATCCGGCGGGGTGCTGGCCACCCGTGCGCCCCGCCCCTCTCTCACCATGAGTGAAATGTAAGGCAGGAGAGACGTTTCCACCCCGAATGATGCGGCGACAGGAACGGGCTGAGCTCCGCAAGCTGATCTGCCTTTGGAATCCAAGTTGGTGGCGTGGATTAGGATGACAGAAGCCTGGATTCTCCCCGCGTGACTTGGCCGCAAGGCGGGCGACACAGGAAGGTCAACACGGGGTCGAAGAGCAGTCCGAAAGTCTACATATATGTTCCTCCGCTGGCCCCTGTCTCTGCTCGACTCTCAGCTCCTCACCTCACTGCTCCGCTCTCAGCTTCCCACCTGTCACATCGATCGCCTTCCCCCCCACCCAAAACTGTCGGCAGCATCATCAATACCAATCCTGAGAGCAGCAGCAGCAACAAGGACAACATGTCTTCACCGGACGGTCAACAAAAACATAACTCGCACAGCGCGCCTGTGTCCCCCACTCCAAACTCCGCTTCGAGCCCCGCTCGAGATTCGCGGGAAACAAAATCGGTAGGCACCTCGCCAACCGAGAACATTTACCTGCCGCAGTGGAGGCACGATTCATCTGGACAGCGATCCCCCAACGACGGCTCGCCGCTGCCAAATACATATCTGGTTTCTCCTTTTGGCGGGGGTAGAACAACACCGGACCCGATTATGGAGAAAAGAGGGGGGCTGGGAAAACCGCCAAATCGAAGTACATCTCTGGGCAGCCCCCCATATACGACTCCCCCCATGGCCCCCATGACCAGTCCGACAAGCGACAACAGTTCAGCCCCGAATGCTTATCACCCTCAGTTCGTTCTTCGTGCGCCCCCTAACACGGCCGCCTCTGTGTCGCCAGACCGGGGCGGTGGGCCCAGTCCTTTCATAGGATTCCTCGGAAGTGGTCGGGGGGGGGGTGATCAGACGAGGAGGGGGGGGAGGGGTGGTCAGATGATGAGGAGGGGTGGTCAGATGATGAGGGGAAGGGGGGGTGGTTATCGGGGGAAGCGGGGATGAGTGGGAGGAATGTTATCAGGGGAATGGGGGTATGAGTGGGGGGGATGTTGATCCGAAGAAGGCGTGATCAGGGGATGGGGGGAAGTGACCCGAAGAGAGGGGAGGGGGAGATAGGAGATGGGATTTTCCTTTCTTTTCCTTGCTTGATTTCCTGCATTTGATAGATTCTTCGAGTTCGCATTCTTGATTGACAACAAAGCAAACCAACTTGGAACGATTGCCGATGGGGGAGCTCAATGAATGGGAACGTGGAGTGGAACGGGGGAGCGGCCGATGGCTAGGGAGAGGGAGAGAAGATTGGAAAAGAGGAGGCGAGAAGGGAGGGAAAAGAGGTGTGAGAACGCGATCAAAAGTCAATTGAAGTCTTATTTTCATCCATTCACTCATCGTTAGTCCTCTGCTGTTCGTGTTGTCTCCATCCGGCAGTCTAAGCCCAGCCGGCCGCCCAAAGGCAGTCTCGAGAATGGCTTGTCAATGCCGGGACGCGCCGACACGTCGCCGAGGGGCTGCGATCTCGGCCGGCAGCCCCCTGAGATCGACACTCGGGTAACATTTGATCAAGTCCGGTGCTGGAACCGGGACCTGGGTATGATGGGGGGCGACGGCGAGCTGGCCACATGAGCTGAAGGTGGGCGCCACGACCCGACCACTGAAAAGAAAATGGGTGCGACGGCACTGGATATAACCTAATGACGGGTGTCTGTATTTCAATTATGCTCTAGGGAGGAAAACTCTTCTGGCGGGCCCAGCCAGAGTTTTATCCCCAGACATATCTGACTAAGCTAATTGTGCCGGATGTGGGTCCAGGGGGCAGGCCACATCTTTTCAACCACCTACTCAGGCCTCCCGCCGCTGCTAAGAAAGATCCGTGCCGAACCGAGTCGGAATGTGAGAAGAATAGGTTATATCGACGACTCGTTACAGCCCGGCGGCGGCAAATTCCGACGAGCGAGCGAGCCTTTTTCGCATATCTAGAACAATCTCGGCGCTTCATTTAATCCCGTGTTTCGTCTAGAATCCGAATGTCAGCCAGGGTCTTGCGCGATAGATGGTCTCGCTGCGCCACGTGACAGCCCCGTGCCACCGCGTATCGCATCGCATCGCGGCGCTCTGAAGAAAGTCGCGTTGACGCGGGAGGGATCCGTTGAACGTTGGCACTGATCTGCGGCGACGACAGACATGTCCGCCAACGTCAGCGCAGATAGCGTCGATGCCCTCCTCGGACTGCGGCATACACATGTTTACGACTCTGCCCCGCCTCCCGGCAGTCAATTGAGCCCGGGCCCCACTGCCGGACCCGACATGACGTTTTGGCTCCCCGCCGAGGCCCTTCTTGCCCCCGTCATGGCCAGATTCCCCTGTCGTGAGGCCCAGATCCGGTCCCTTGCCGCCCTGCTACATGTACGAGCCCCCATCCACCCGGCTCGCGAACGTCCCGCCTCTCTGCTTGCTGACCTCCCCCCTTCGCCAGCCCCTCGCCGCTCCCTGTCCCACCCTCGTGATTCATGGCCCCGAAGCCACGGGAAAATCAGCGACCGTGGCCGCTCTGCTCGGCGCCCTCGCCGACTCGTGTCCCGACTCTCTCGCCCACGCTGTGATCGATTCAGCTCGCTGTGTCACGGCCCGGCACCTCCTCGAGCGCATCGGGAGCGCGGTCGCCGAGGCCCTCTCACTCTCGCCGCCCTCGCGCCGGTGCGAGTCTCTTGCCCAGCTGTGCGTCGAGCTGCAGCGCATGCTCCCCGATGGCGATGGCGACGGTGGTGGCGGCGGCCGAGTCCCCCCCAGCCAGACCGGTGCCCGCCTCGTGCTGGTCCTCGATGGCATCGATCGGCAGCGCGAGGCGCCCGCGACCCTCCTCCCGGGCCTGGCCCGGCTTCCCGAGATGGTCAGTCGCCGTTCCCCCCGCGTCGTGCCCGCCCGCCTGCCTGACTCCCGCCCGGCTCCAGATCTCCCGCCTCACCTGCGTCTTCGTCGTCACGGCGGCGCACCCGTCCCTGTTCCGAACCGCGCCCGTCCCCCACGTCGACTTCCCCGCCTACACCGGGCCCGAGTTCGTGGCGATCATGACGGCGACGACGGCGCCGCCGCCCGCGGAGCTCCCGCCCTCCGCGCGCCCCGCCGACGTGGCCGCGCTGTGGGCCCGCTTCTGCGCCGCCGTACACGACGCTCTCGCCCGGCCGGCG
>JAOYNC020001928.1:0-89300 GCA_025802115.2 Bertia moriformis
CACCGCCAAAACCTTTACTCTCGACCACATTGTCGAAGCCCACCAGCTCATGGACAGCAACAAGGCCGGCGGCAAGATCGTCGTCCTCCCCTAGGCGCGAGCCCGAACCCCTAGGCACGAGCCCAACTCTAAGCTGTCACCCGCACCGTCGAGGACATCCGGTGCGTCTGCCCCGGCGACAGCGTAATCCGGTTGTCCGCGGCGTTTACCGTCTCCACGCACACAAAGTGCTCCCACGAATCCTCCGCGAGATCCGGGATCGTCGGCGTCATCACCGTCCACGGGTTCCACGTCACCGTCGTCTCCGAGCCGCCCTTCGTAATGTGGATCGCGCGATGGTTTGCACCGTCATGCACCGTCAGCGGCGACGCCGTATTCAGGTGCACCTGGTCCACGTCGCGCGTGTAGTGCAGGAGACGCTCCGTCTGCACCTTCTTTGCGAAGTTGTCGCGCTTGTCCAGGTAGGTCGTCCCCTGCAGACCCTCGGTAGTCGTCTGGCGAATGTCGCCCACGGCAAAGTAGGTGTGCAGCCCCTCCTCGAACACCACCGGCGCGGCGCCATGGTTACTCACCTCCAGCGTCACGGCCAGCTCGTGCCCCACGCGGAACTCAATCGTGGCCCCGCACTGCCCAAACCCCGCCTTCTGCAGGTCAGGGGTCGCCGGCAGCGTCAGCCGCAGCACCACCTCGCCCGTCGGCAGCAGGTGCGTCGAGTCGACCGTCCACTCCGTTACTCGGGCAAAGCCGTGCATCGGCTGGTGCTGGTTATCCCACCCCGCCGCGAACCATGGATACAGCACCGGAATCCCGCCGCGAATCGGCTTGCCTGCCGCAAACGCCGACTTCGGTGACACATAGATCACGGGCTCGCCCCCCGCGGGATGCCAACGCGTCAGGTGCGCCCCGTACAGCACGACCGTCGCCTCCGACCCGGCCGTCACGATGCGGGCCTCCACAAGATCGTGGTTCAGCTTGCCGTTACCGGTGTGAAAGGAGAGGTGATCCTGGATGGCGAACTTCTGCAGGGATTCGGGGGTCTGGGTCGGAATTTGGGTCGGCATCGTCGCATGCGCTCCTGTGCCGGTACAGGGTACAGGAGCGGCAGGCATAGCTCGCGCCGCGCGAACCATTTGCAGACCGCAACAGTTGGCCCACGCCCGGCTATCCGGACGTGAGCCATGTCGTGCGTTGCCTCGGCACCTACTTCGCGGAAAGGATCAACGTGTCGCCGCTCAGGCTCGACTGCTCGGTCAGCGACTCCTTGGCAGCCCACGCCGGCGCGGTGAACTGCAGCGCCGTCCCATCGCTCCCCGGGGTCACCGTGGCCGTCACAACCTTCTGCTTCTTCGCCACGCTCAGGTCCATCGCACCCGCAGCGCCCACAGTCCCCGAGCTGCTCAGCCCTGGCGTAAACAGCAGCGTCACGGCATGCTTGTCGCCGCCCTTGCTCGCCGGCTGCAAAATCACCCGCTCCGTCGTCCAGCCATCCCCGGTCCGCGTCGCCTCCATCGTCTTCCGAATCGCAGGGTGATAGCGGTCCGTCGCGGACAGCGTGAAGTGGCTGCCATCGACCTTGTCGATCTTCAGGCTCATGTGGTCGCCGTGCGCCTCGTCCAGCTCCCACGTGCTGCCCGCGGTCAGCGCACTTGGATACTGCGTCACCGTCCACGTCGCCGCCGCCTTCGGAAACACGATCAGGTGCGCGCTGGTCGTCACAGCGCCCCGGTACGGCACGAAGTACGGCGGATGCGCATACTCCTTCCAAACCTCCGCGGTCGACACCGCATTGCCCACCTTCAGCGCGGTGCCCTCACCGGCCAGCCCGCCCAGCTCACGGTACGCAAACACGGGAACGGGCGCCTCCGGCAGCGGCTGCAGGCCGCTGCCCTGCGCGGAGATGTCCGACCCCTGCACAAACCGGAACTCCACCGCCTTCTCATCGTGCGCCGTGAAGCGCACCGTCGTGGTCGCGCCCACCTTCTCCGACTCGTCACTCTCTACCGCAAAGTCAACCTTGTAACTCGCGGCGCCGGTCGCCTTGTAGTACGCGGCCAGCGCGTCGGTGTTCGAGTAGTTCGTCGTCGTACCGTCTTTCCCGGTGAAGGCGGCGTGATACAGCGGCTGCTTGCCGCTCGTGTCCGCCTCAAACATGAACAGGGTGTACGGCAGCTCCGGCCCGGTGACGAACTGGATGTACTGCGTGGGCCAGTACTGGTAGCTCACGATCGGGCCCAGCGGCGGCGGCGCCGGCTTGGTGGTCTGGGCGGCGAGCGTGGTTGCGGTGAGTACCGCGAAAAGAGCGATGGTCCTGCGCATGGTTTCACCTCGGCGGCTCGGGCCGCGTGCTTGTCGTGCGTTGCGGTTGGTTAGAAGGCGAAGCGAAGGCCAGCCTCGATACGCCTACCCGGGTCCGCGGCATAGCTCCGGTTGAACAGCGGGCTGCCCAGCACCCCACCGACGGCCGTCACGTTGGTGTGGTTCAGCAGGTTCGTGGAGCGGATGTTGGCGGTCAGCGAACGGCTCTCGCCCGGCAGCTTGAACTCGCGGCTCAGGTTGCCGTCCAGGTGAATGTTCCACGGCAGCGTCCCCGCGTTCCGGCCGATACTCCCGCTGGGCGCCGTCGTGGTGCTGCCCGTGCTGGTCAGCACGCCGAACGGAGTCGCCACCGCTCCCGCATCACTTTGCGACGCAAAGCGCGGCCGGTCATTGAAGATGCCATCCCCGTTGTTGTCGAACCCGGTCGTCACGTTGAACGGCAACCCGCTCGCCGCGTTGAACTGGTTCGACAGCACGATCCCCAGCGGGAACACGTAGTTCGTAAACGCAAGCACCTGGTGCGTCGCCAGCCAGTTCGGCCGCGCATACTCACCCGCGTCCGTAAACGTGGACTGCGGAAACAACGACGGCATGTCGGCATTGCTGCGCAGGTTCATGCGAATGTACCCCGCAAAGATCTGCAGCTTCTTGAACGAGTGCTGGTCCACACCGGCAAACAGCACGTTGCCGCCCAGCCCGCCCGTCTGCTGGTACTGATACAGGTTCAGGTCCGCCGCGCCCGGCCGCGTACCGCCCGGAGTTCCGCTCAGCGGCGCGTTGATGTTGCGCGAGCGGAGGTCGTTCCACGCCCGCGCCAGGTACAGGTTCACCTGCGCGTGCCAGTGCTGCGGAAAGTCGTGCTCCACCCCGAAATGCGTCTGCAGCGAAGGTGTCTGCGAAAGCTCCGGCAGCGGCGCGCGCAGCGTCGTCACCCGTGCCGTGCCGGTGTTCAGCGGCGATGTGTAGCTCGGGTTCGAGATCTGCAGTTGCTTCTGGTTCACACCGTTCAGCCGCTGCGCCTCCAGCGCTACCGCGGTGTCCACCGCTGAAAAGAAAAGCCCCGTGCGCGCGTGCAGGACCCAGCGCTGCCTGCGGTCGGGCGCCCACGCCACGCCGATGCGCGGCGCCACGTTGCCGATTGTCGTGGGCGCAGTCTGCATCGACCACCGCAGCCCACCCGAAAGCTCCAGCCGTGGCCGCAGCTTCCACTGGTCCTGCGCAAACAGCACCACCCGCAGCTGGTTCAGCGGCACCGGCGTCGCTCCGGTCGTCACCGCAAACTGCGTCGGCGTGCCGCCGGGCAGCTTCAGCAGAGCGCGCCGGTACTGCTCCAGACCGGTAATCACCGTCGTCTGTCCCGTCGCCACATTGCCCGCGTTCAGCACCGGCGCGCTCCCGCCGCCGAAGATGAACGTCCCATTGTGGTTCGTCGGCAGATCGTCATTCAAATGGTCGTTGAACAGTTGAAGCCCCGCCTTGATGCTGTGCTTCCGGTGCTGCAAGAGGATGTCGTCATCGAACTCCGTGTCCAGCTCGTGCGACCGCAGCGCCTGCGTCGTCGCGCCTCCGCCCGTGAATGCGCCGGCCACGGACAACTGCGCTGCCGTCGACCACGGAGCATCGTCCCGCCGCCGCCACGTCAGCCCCAGGCGCGACTCGTGCAACAGGTTGGCGCTGATCGTCTGCAGGTTCGTCAGCCGGATCGCGTGCTCGCTCTGCTGCGAGTTGTAGCCCGCCTCCTGCAGCGTCGTGCCACCCACACCCACGTTCGTCAGCCCGTTCACCGTCGCGCTGTACGTCCCGGTGAAGTTGTTGTGCGGACCCAGCAAGAGCCCGAAGCGCGCCGACGCCTCCCACAGCGACTGCGGCGTCGCCACATTGCTCGTCACCGGCTGCGGGTTCGCCTTCGCGTCCAGCACCACCGCGTTCACCACAGCGAACTGGTCGATCTGCCGGTGCTCCAGCGCGACAAAGAAGTCCGCGCGGTTCGTCTTGATCGGACCACCCAGCTCCGCACCATACCGCTGCCGGCCGATCGACGCCTTGCTCGGCGCAAACGGGTCGGCCGCGTTCATCCACTGCGCCGACTGCGTCGTAAACAGCGCGCCATGCAGCTTGCCCAGCCCCGGCTTGGTGTAGATCTCCACCCGTCCGCCCTGGTACGGCGGCCGCTCGTACTCCGCCGAGAACAGGTCCGGGTTGATGCGGATAAACGCGATTGCCGACTTTGGCGGGATGCGCCCGCCGTTCTGAAACCCATCCACGGCGATGATGGCCTGCCCGGGCGCGCCACCCGCTGCGGCCGCCAGCACCTGCAGCTGCCGTCCGAACTCATCCGGATCGTCCGCAAGCTGCTTGACCTCGTCGCCCTTCAGCTCCTTGGTGCCGGCAACACTGGTGTTCGAAACCGGGTCGCTCTCCACCGCATCGATCGTCTCCGCGGTGCTCGGCTTCAAGCGCAGCGTCAGCGGATGCGCCCCGTCCACCTTCGTGCTGACCGTCTCGAAGTTCTCCGCCTGCACCTTCACCGTGTGCGGTCCGGCTGAAAGGCACACCGAGGCGAAGTGGCCATGGCTGTCCGTCGCACCCGCCGGCTTTCCATCCAGCGTGACCGGTGCGCTGACAATAGCCGCGCCGTCGATGTCCAGAACCTCGACCTGCGCGCGCGGGCACTCCTGCGCCCATGCCGGGGTACGTACGGCGGTACCGGCCAGGATGAAAACTGCGGTCAGGGCGACGCGTTGCATCGGGAAGCCTCCATCTGCTGACAAGGTTCTTGTTCAGCAGTACGAGGTCAAGCATCGCGCGGTTCGCATTACAGAAGCAGTGCAGCCCGTCAGCGGCAACGGATGACAGGTGTCATGCCGCCCACCGGACACGACGAGCTCAGCCCTGCGCCGGCTTGTGCAGGATCTCTAACTTCACCTGCGCTACACCGGCGCGCAGAATGCCAAGCTCCGCAGCGGCTGCGCTCGACAGGTCGATGATCCGCCCCGGCGCCAGCGTCCCGCGGTCGTTGATCCGCACCGTCACCGAGCGCTGCGTGCGCACATCGGTCACGCGGACGACCGTCCCCAGCGGCAGTGTCTTGTGCGCCGCCGTCATCTGCGAATCGTCAAAAGTCTCGCCCGACGCTGTTTTGTGGCCCTGCAGCACGTCGCCGTACCAAGTAGCGATGCCGCGCAACGGATTGCCCAGCGCAGCCAGCGGCCGCTCCATGCTGCGGATCGGGTGCAGCGCACTCAGCTGATCGCCCAGCCGGTTCAAGTGGAGCGCCTCCACCAACCGGCCATGCCGCCGGTTCGCACTGACGCTCGCCAGGGCCTGCGTCGCGGTCGGCACATGGCTCAACGCACTCGGCGGCGCGGCCAGCGGAGCGTCCGGGGTTCTGTACTGGTGGGAAAGAGAGACAGTCAGCGCGGTAGCGGCAGTGGCCGAACCGGCGAGCAGCGCCGTCAGGACTGTGCGGCGGCGGCTCAGCACCCGAAGCGCGGCCCGCAGATGCAGCCGCGGACTCTGGCGCAGGTGACGCGCAAGGAAGTACAGGGAGGTGAGGACAGACGGGGAGCGATCGCTCGCCGAAGGGTGATTCTTGGTGATTACCGGGTCTTTTCCAGTCCGAGTGCTGATCAAAATGGTTCCTGCAAGCGGAAGTCGACAAAGGGAGTTGCGCCAGAACGAGGTTCTATGTTGCTGTGGTCACAGGGACGCTGTCGCTCTGAGCCTTGCCGGCGCCCTTCCTGAAAGAAAATGGCGCACGGTCCTACAACCGGCCAGCGATGTCCCTGAGCTCCCCTGTCTTCTTCGTCTTCTTTCTCTGTGTGATTGCGCTCTATTGGGCGCTTGGCGGTTCCCGCAGGTCGCAGCAAGTGGTGCTGTTGCTCGCGAACCTGTTTTTCCTGGCAAAGTTCGGGCCGGTGTACCTCTTGCTACCTCTGGCCGCTCTGGTGGACTTCGCCGTCGGACTGCGGTTGGGCGCACCAGACATGGCGCCTTCCCTCCGCAAAACCTGGGTCAGTCTATCACTGCTGCTCAACGTCGGCCTGCTCGTCTTCTTCAAGGTCCTGCCACTTTCTGCCGCGCGTTCCTGGGGCTGGCTCTTCACGTTGAGCCTGAGCTTCTACTGTTTTCAGTCACTTAGCTACACCCTCGACGTCTACCGCACCGACGCGAAGCCCGAGCGCAACCCCCTCACCTACCTC
Organism: Bertia moriformis; assembly: GCA_025802115.2. NCBI lineage: Eukaryota > Fungi > Ascomycota > Sordariomycetes > Coronophorales > Bertiaceae > Bertia > Bertia moriformis. The sequence goes on from JAOYNC020001928.1 coordinate 6,519, forward strand.
TCGAGCGCCCTCTTCTTCCCCACAATCCTCGCCGGCCCCATCCCGCGCACCAGCAAGCTGCTCCGCCAGTGGGGCAAGCCCTTCCAGCTCACCCGCCAACAGGGCGCCGCCGCGCTCCTGCTCATCGCGACCGGCCTGATCAAGAAACTACTGATCGCCGATTACCTCGCCGACAACTTCGTCAACCGCGTCTTTGACACGCCGCTCCTCTACTCCGGCGTCGAGAATCTGGTTGCGGTTTACGGCTACGCCCTCCAGCTCTTCTTCGATTTCAGCGGCTACACCGACATCGCCATCGGCGTCGCCCTCCTCCTCGGCTTCCAGGTCCCCGAAAACTTCCGCACGCCCTACCTCAGCGTCAACCTCCAAGACTTCTGGAAGCGCTGGCACATCTCCTTCTCCTCCTGGCTCACCGACTACCTCTTCGAGTCGCTGCCCAAGAGCCGCGCCTGGCTGCGCTCCTCCTTCACCTACAGCATCCTCACCACCTTCCTGCTCGGCGGTCTGTGGCACGGCATCACCTGGAACTTCCTCATCTGGGGCGCCCTCCACGGCATCGTGCTTTCGCTCGTCTTCGTCTGGTCCCAGTCCCGCTGGAAGAAGGGCCGCAAGCGCCGCCTCGGCGAAGGCCCCCTCTGGGCCCGCATCCTCGGCGCCCTCCTCACCTTCCACTTCGTCTGCTTCACCTGGATCTTCTTCCGCGCGCAGGACCTCCCCACGGCCCGGCTCATCCTGCAGCAGATCGCCGCCCACACCCCCGGTACAGACAACCTCTCCCCGATCCTGTGGGCCGTCCTCGCCTTAGCCGCCCTCGCCCAGGCCATCCCGCAAGGCTGGTTCGACCGCGCCACCAGCTGGGCCGACGCCGTCCCCTTCTGGCTCCAGGGCGCCGCCGTCGCCGCAGCCGTCCTCCTCATCCAGTCCCTTGCCGGCAAAGGCTCCGCAGGCTTCGTCTATGGCGCCTTCTAACCGGAATTACTGTGCCACCAAACAGCTCCTGTGCCCCATTCTTCGCGCGCGCTTTGCGCGAAGGGTGGGGTCCAACCCGCCACAGTTGAACGGAACCCACACCGCCACCCACCCGACCGTCGATGAATAGCACCGCCACCACACCCCAAACCGCCCCCGGCACGCGCAAAACCGCCCTCGCCCTCCTCACGGCCGTGGCAGTGCTCGCCCTCGCCCACTGGTTCCCGCAGCGCGGCGTCCGCGGCCTCGAACCAGCCCTGCTCACGGAGGCCTGGCAACTGCGCTGGCCCCACAAGCCCGAGCCCGTCACCCCCGCGCTTGTCCTCAACGGCGTCCAGCAGACCGGCGCAGAGGGCACACCCGGCACCTCCGGCAAAAATCCTCACGCCACCACCCACGCCACCACGCAACAGGGCGGTCCCATCTCGCCCGTCCTCTTCGACGACAGCCAGGCCCTCGATCCTTTCTTCGCGCAGCTCTGGTCCCTTCAGCAGGGCCACCCCGCTGTCGTCACCGTCCTCCACTACGGCGACTCGCCCACCACCGCCGACCTCATTACCGGCGACATCCGCGAGATCCTCCAGGAGCGCTTCGGCGACGCCGGCCACGGCTTCAACCTCGGCGCCAAGCCCTGGGCCTGGTACGGCCACCGCAACGTCGACATCCACGACTCCGGCTGGGCCTCCTCGCAGAAGGACGCCACCGGCGTCGGCCGCATGAAGCAGTCCCTCTACGGCCTCGGCGGCGCCACCTTCGCCGGCGGCGCCGGCGCGGAGACCACCTACACCCTTCGCGACGCGGCCTCCGCCCCCGCCACCGCCGTCTCCATCGACTACCTCCAGCAGCCCGGCGGCGGCACCCTCGCCATCGCGGCCGACGGCAACACCCTCACCACCATCGACACGGGCGGCCCCACCGCCGTCCCCGCCACCCGCCTCGTCCCGCTTCCCGCCAGCGCAAAGGAGATCAAGGTCAGCGCCAGTTCCAGCAACGTGAAGTGGTTCGGCGCCGACTTCCGCCGCGGCGACCGCGGCATCCTCTACGACTCGCTCGGCCTCAACGGCGCCACCACCACCGTGCTCTCGCGCACCTTCGACCCCAGCGCCTGGGCCATGGAGCTGCAGGAGGTCAAGCCCGCCCTGATCGTCATCAACTACGGCACCAACGAGAGCCAGTTCGCCGGCCTCGTCACCACGCTCGAAGCCGAGCTCCGCGCCGCCATCGCGAAGGCCCGCGCCGCCGCGCCTGGCGTGCCCATCCTCATCATGAGTCCCATGGACCGCGGCGAACACGGCGGTCTCTCCGACATCCACACCAACCCGCAGATCCCCAGGATCGTCGAAATCCAGCAGCGCGTCGCCGCCGACACCCACTGCGCCTTCTTCAACACCTACGCCGCCATGGGTGGCGACGGCACCATGGCCCGCTGGTACGCCGCCAAACCCCGCCTCATCACCGCCGACCTCATCCACCCCACGCCCGACGGCGCCGTGGTCGTCGCCCGCCTCTTCGTCGACAACCTCTACCTCGCCTTCGACACCTGGAAGCGCCGCAACAACATCGGCGTCGTCCACGTCCTCAGCGCCACCGACGCTGCCGCGAAAAAGAAGCAGGCAGCAGAACAGGCCGCTGCGGCCAGGAAGCAGGAGCAGGAACAGAAGAAAGCCGAAGCCGCCAAGGCCCGCGCCGACGCCAGGCTCCTAAAGGAACAGCAAAAGCACCCGCGCTGAAGGCGCCACCCGCAAACCAGTTAAAGTCAAAGCTGACCCGCTGACCCGCTGCTCTCCCCCATGCTCATCCTCGCCTCAGCCTCGCCTCGCCGCCGCGAACTCCTCGCCCACCTCGGCCTTCCCTTCACCATTGAAGCCGCGGACATCGACGAGACACCGCATCCCGGCGAAGACCCCACCGCCTACACCGAGCGCCTCGCCCGCGAGAAGGCCGAAGCCATCGCCACCCGCCACCCCGCAGCCACGGTCCTCGCCGCCGACACCACCGTGGTTCTCCCCCTCGGAGGCCAGGACAACCTGATCCTCGGCAAGCCTCTTGACGTCGCGGACGCACGCCGCATGCTCGGTCTCCTCCAGGGCCGTACTCACCAGGTCACCACCGGCGTCGCCTTTCATTCCAACGGTCAAACAACCGTCGAATCGGAAACCACCACCGTCACCTTCGCTTCAATGGCCATCGAAACCATCGAGGAGTACATCCAGACCGGCGAGCCGCTCGACAAGGCCGGAGCCTACGGCATCCAGGGCATCGCCGCCCAGTTCATCCCGCGCATCGAAGGCGACTACTCCAACGTCGTCGGCCTCCCCCTCGCCCCTGGCGCCGCTATCTTCGACCAGCCCCGAGCAGCCGCTGCCGCACCGCCCCTCCCCACCAACCGCGGCCGCGATCGCGAGCGACTACTTCGCGGCCGAGCTCGACGCCCTCCACGGGGAGGAAGAGAACGTGGGCGCGGAGACGATCGTGATACTTCACGATGACTGCTACGGACACCGGTTCGCGCGCCCGCGCACCTCTCGCGCCTCTCTGGGCACCATCGTCGAGCGGCCGGAGCGCCTGCAGGCCAGCGTGCTGGGCGTGGCTGTGGCTTACGTCCGGCTCGGGGAGCGGCACGCCGCCGGCCGGCACGCCATACGCGCGAGCGCAAACACGAGCGCCGCCTCGGCCGCCGCCTCGATGCCGTTTCGGATCCGCAAGACGGCCCGGAAGGTGCGGCTCACATCCCCGACCGTCACAAACGTCCACGGGACCGAATGGATGGACGAGCTCAGGGCCATGTGCGACTCGGCCGAGCCGCGGCTGGCCATGGGCGAGACGGAGCTGGCCCGGCCGCCCCGGCCGGGCCCGAGCGGCGACGGGGAGGAAGAGAAAAAGGAAGCACACGAGGCGGCGCCGCTCCACGAGGGTGATTTGTACCTCTGCGCCGAATCATTGGCCGCGCTCGAGGGTAGCCTCGGCGCGGTATGCGAAGCCGTCGACGCCGTGTTTGCGACCACGACGACGACCACCACCACCCCGCGCCGCGCCTTCGTAGCGGTCCGGCCGCCGGGCCACCACTGCTCCGCCTCGCACCCGGCCGGCTTCTGCTGGATCAACAACGTCCACGTGGGGATCATGCATGCCGCCCTCGCCCACGGCCTTACCCACGCCGCCATCATCGATTTCGATCTGCATCACGGCGACGGCTCGCAGGCGATCGCGTGGGCACACAACGCCCGCGCCCAGTCCCTGGGTCGCAACGCGGCAGCCTGGCGTCGGACCGGGATCGGCTACTTCAGCCTGCACGACATCAACTCGTACCCGTGCGAGTCCGGGGACGACGACAAGGTCCGGGCCGCGAGTCTGTGCATCGACAGGGCTCACGGACAGAGCGTGTGGAATGTGCACATGGAGGAGTGGGCCACCGAGGCCGACTTTTGGCACCTATACGAGAGCCGGTATGCGGTCCTGCTGGACAAGGCGCGCCGCTTCCTGCGAGCCCGGACCGAGGCGCTGGCCGGCGCGGCCGGCCAGCCGGCCCGGGCCGCCATCTTCCTCTCGGCCGGCTTCGACGCGAGCGAGTGGGAGAGCTCGGGCATGCAGCGGCACCGGGTCAACGTCCCAACCGGCTTCTACGCCCGTATCGGCCGGGACGTGGTCGCGCTCGCGGCCGAAGAGGGCCTGGCCGTGGATGGGCGCATCATTAGCGTGCTCGAGGGCGGGTATAGCGACCGGGCCTTGGTGTCTGGGGTGTGCAGCCACGTGTGCGGGCTGGCGGCGGGAATGGCGGGAGGCGGCGACCAGACGGCGGCGGAGGCGGCGGCGGCGACCAACGGTGACGGTCTCGGGGTCGAGATGGGCCACCGAATCGGCGCAATCCCCGACTGCGAGAACGAGTATGACGATCATCTCCATCTCCCCCGGGTGGTCCGCGACTACGACCCAGCTTGGTGGTCCAGTGCCGAGCTAGACCGGCTGGAGGCTCCCGGGCCGCCGCCGCCGCCGCCGCCGCCACAGGGTCGCCGCCGCGCCTCTCCGCCGTCTTACTGCTCGCCCACCCACTCCTCGACCGCTCGGGCCCTCGACCCGGTGCAGTACCGCCGCAGCCTCTCGGGGATGAGCAACGGCCGGCACTCGTCGCTGGGCTCACGCGCCGGTTCTCCGCTGCCGCCGCCCCTCCCCGATCCCGAGGTGTCGTGGGTGGTGGCCGCACGGGAGCTTTGTAAACTACTGATCCCGACGGACCGGCTCGTCGGCAGCCACCGGCCCGAGGAGCTCAACGCGGAAGCGTCGCGGGCCCGACGCGACCGCCAAATGGAGCGGAATCACGCTGCCGCTTCCGCGGGCCCCGCGCCCTCCCCCGCGTCCGCCGTCACGAGGGCCAGCACGCGGGAGAAGCGGGCCGTCAAGCCGTATGGGTCCGAGGATGCGGTCGCGCCAGTGACGACGACCAAGGGCAGAGGGAAGGCGGGCGGCGGATCGTCGGCCGCTCTGCAGGCCGAGAAGGCGGCCGCCCGCGGGATCATTCCCCCGGAGCCGACCACGGCCACGCAGAAGAGGGGCGGGCGGCGCCTGAGTTCGGCCTCGACGGCGACCTCTGTCGCGCCATCGGACATGGGATCCGCCGCCGCCAGCACCGGTACCGTGATTCACTCTCATCTGGCCGCCGACTTTCGGCCTGATAGCGCAGCGAGCATGCGGCCCGAATCCTCAATCAGTGTGCGCCACCCGGTGACCGGAAGCACCGCGAGCCTGAACATCAAGAAGACAAGAAACTCGACCGCGGCCGGGGCTGGGGCCGGGGCCTGCAAGCCGGGCCGGCCCTCCAAGAAGGGCCAAATCCAGGCCAGCGCCGCCCCTTCGACGGCATCGTCCGCGGGCGCCACCGCGACCGGAGACAGCCCAGTCTCAGCGTCGACTTCGGCGACCTCGGTAGCACCGATAGCCGATGAGATGGATAGTCTCGCGGCTGAGGTTAGGAAGGTCAAAATCACCATCATTTCAAAAGCCCAGCGGGAGGCTCGAGAAAGAGAGGCCAAGGAGCGGGCCGAGCGGGCCGAGCAGGCCGAGCGGGAGGCCGCCGAGAGATACGAGGCTGAGTCGATGTTCAAGAAGGCACAGAAGGAGGCGGAAGGAGAACAGCATGAGGCCGAGAAATACGCTCCCACATCATTCCCATTTCCCCAGCTGCCTTCGTCGCCTCAGCGCGCGAGCTCGGCAGCGTCTGCATTTGGTGCGGCCACCCGTGCGGCCGCCACGCCGCCACCCCCCGTCGTCGTCGGCGGAGGCGGCGGCCTCCCGTCCTTCTTCGCGGCCAGCGCTGGTGGGGCGGGCCTCGCGGCCCCTCCCGAGATGCTCTACCATCCGGCCGGGCGACGCATCAGCATCAGCAGCGCGACCGGCGGGATCCCTGTGGCGGCTTCGAAGTGGGCCTCATCGACGCCATCGCCCCCCGTGGCGACCACGCCGCCACTGGACGGGTCCCCGATGGCGACCCGGCCGCCTCATTTCACACCCACTTCGCGCATTCCCTTTGTGTCGAGGAGTGGGGGGGCCAGTGGTGGTGGCGGCGGCGGCAGCGGCGGTAGCAGTCTCGTTAGGGACGCGGCGGCCCGGATCGCTGCCCTGGAGGCGGCGGCTGAGGGCCAGGCCGTGTGGGGGTCGCCAGAGGAGTCGACGACGACGACGACGACGCTTGGGAAACGACTGGGGTGAGAAGGTGGCCTCTACCAATCCAATCTCATACTCTTCTGTCCCGCGACTGGTTGATCGCTGCGTGTGTCGAGTGGTCTCGATCGCAGGCACGTTTTGTCTTTATCTTCTTTTCCATCTTCTGTAAGCACATGGGGGCGAGGCATCATCGGGGGTGAATGAGGCAGCATCAGGTGGGACTGGCGCGACATCAGGCGGAGGGGAGGGCAGCATCAGGGGGGGCGAAGCAGATCAAGGGGACCGAAGCATCATCGGGAGGGGAGGGGGGGTGGCGGGGTCATTTGAGGGGTCGGTGCGGGTTGTTCGGTCGCGTGTCCATCTGGGTTTGGGATGGGGTCTACTCCGAGGTCAATACGCGGGGGGGGGTGTCGATCTGAGTCTGATAGTGCTAAGCTCTGAAAGCGTGGGTTGGAGGGGTTGGGGGGTTATTAGACCTGTCGAGGCTCATGCCGGCTATTTTAATTTCATCCTGCTGTTCCAGTCTTTCATCTCTCCGTTCAGGTCGTTGGGGATTCGACAAGATTCGGTGGACACTTGATTAGAGATGTTCAGGGTACTTCAATCTGCTGCTGCCTCTGCTGCTGCCTCTGCTGCTGCCTCTGCTGCTGCCTCTGCTGCTGCTCCGCTCCTCCCCCTACCCGCTCTGGTCGGTGGGGATGCGACAAGGCTTAGTGGATCGCTGATTCGAAATGCCGGGGTTCACATCAAGCACTGGCTGCCCTGGCCCGACCTTGTCCCTTCTTAACTCCGCCATCGCGCCGAGTCGAGCTCCGCTGGTTTAGAGTCAGACATGGTCGCCGCGTAGTGAATACCAAACACTTCCATTTTAAACCCCCATTATGGCTTTTGCAGACTAAAGGCTGCAATTCGTGCCATCTGCCTCTGCCCAATGTAGCGCCATGTCAAGCCTGCCCGGTTAGAACCTCTGAGGAGGGAGAGGGGAGGCTCTTGTATAGTTCGTGCGAGTTCATGCCGATCAGGCTTGTACCGGTCGCTTGAGATTCGTCATGGTGCTGCTGCTGCTGCTGATATCCGCGCCAACGGCAGTCTTTCTTCTCGGGTCCCTCTACCCTGCTCGAATCCGTGCTGGCCGTCTGCCTGGATTCAGTCCAACTTCTGCCTGGATTCGGACCATCTTCTGCCTCCTTGGCCACCACCCGCCAAACGCCACACAGCCACCGCCAGCGGAACACATCGAGCCACCCGCCACCACCACTACTGCTACTGCTGATACTGCTGCTACTGCCACCCAAGATCCCCAACTCGAACTGCCTCGCCTCTGCATCTACCTGGCTGCCCTGGATAACAGCTAGATCCCCAGCGAGGCCCGAACCTCCCGTAGCGACACGGCCCGCTCCCGCACCTCCCCGTCGACCCTCTCCAGCCGCCAGACATCCCCAACGCCCAGGCCCTCGAGATAGGCGATCGCGCCCGCGTAGCACGCGCCGACCTGGTCGGCCCCGTGGCTGTCGTCGCAGAGCGAGAACCGGCCGCCGATCCGGAGCCACTCCTCCGCGATGACCCGGCCCGGGTACGGCTCCGAGAGCCCCTTGCGCAGCGCGGCCGAGTTGCACTCCAGGATGCACCCCAGCTCGCGGGCGAGCTGCAGATTGGCCACGATCTGGGCCCACACCCGCGGCAGCCCGCGCGGGTCCCGGCGCTCGTCCGCCGACAGCAGCCGGATCACGTCAAGGTGGCCGACGATCTTGGGCTCCAGCGCCCGCAGCATCTCGTGCTGGGACGCGTAGTACTCGAACAGCAGCGCATGCTCCGGGTCGTCGCTCTCGGCGCCGAGGTCCGGGTGGCGCGCCCGCGCGGCCTCGCACGCGCGAGCGTACAGAGCCGCGTCGAAGTCAATCGGCACGTCCAGCACGTGGTGCACGCTGCCGACCACGTAGTCGACCCGCGAGTCCGCCAGGAGGGCCCGCATGTGCGGCACGTACTCGCCCGGCCGGATCCACTCGGACTCGAACCCGATCAGGACCTCGAGCCCGCGGGTGGCGAACCGCTCCCGCAGCGCGGTCGCCTCGGCCAGGTAGGCCTCGTGGCGGGGCGCAAAGGCGGCCAGCTCGGCCTCGGCCTCGCCGGGGTACAGGTCCGCGGCCGCAAGCCGCGGCATGTGCTCGCTCGTGCCAACGGCGGCGAACCCCAGCGCGGCGGCCTGCTCGACCACGGCCGCGAGCGTGTCGCGCGCGTGCGAGGGGCAGAACTGGCCCGAGTGGGAGTGGAGCGTGAAGGCCATGGCAGGGCGCGCAAGGGAAGGAGGAGATGCGGGAAGCGTGCGAGGGAATGGAGGTGGGTCTGCGGGTGAGGGAATAGAGGTGCGGGGGTTGATGTCATGATATTCAGGACTCGGTCACGTGAACCCTGCCCGGCTGGCATTGACGAAGGAGAGATCCTCGCAGGAACGAATACTGTGACATTTCTATTGTATACATTTCAGAGTGGGCCATGCCGATGATTCTTTGCGGACTGAATCCCATTTATACGTATCTGTACCAGAAGCCGCCTTGGCCGAGACACCGGCAGAGGAGGTCCGGGCCAACGTGACGCGGGCAGACCGACTCTGGCCAGTCAGCCCCACGTTAAGCATAAAACCGTAAACCGGCGGCGACGCTGAGTAAGTAGTTTTCAAGGCTCACGCCCGCTCGCCAGTGAAATGGCGCCACTCCACCGTCTCTATCAACTTCCTGTTCCCTTGGTGGCAGGCGCATTGGACTGAGCGAACTTGGAATGCGACCAGATCTAGAAAGCGACCAGAACTACAATGAGAGCAGACATTGATGCGATCTTCGCCCATGCAAGCATTCTGGTCCGTGATATATACCAGGGGAGAAGGGGTTCGCCAACGTAAGCGGCCTGACCAGGGCGAGCAGAGCAGATCGGGTCGCAGCCTCGATAGGTCGCCGGCTGCGCACCGTCACCGAAGCAGAGGTCTACGTGCATCTTCGGAGTACACAGTAGCCGGTTCAGTCGCGGCCGCAGGATCCGGGGTTACGACTTGTCAAACAGCATTGGCCTGATGAAGCCGCGCTGGGATGATTCTGCGTCTCGAGTCCGACAAGGCCGAGCTCCGCCTACCGCCTGCCCAGTTACACGCGCTGGCGAGAATGTCAGTGAGCGAGGTGAGGAGCCAGACGTGAGCTATGGCCGCCGCACAGGGGCCAAGGGCTGTTGTCGTCCCCTGCCAATCCGAATCCCAACCCCACGAGCTGCGCGTCGCGTCCCACGGCGCTTTAAGGTCGCCTGATGTCCGGAACGGAGCGAGATACCCCCGGGGGGTTTTACGTGGGTGCGCTCATCCAGCTCAACGCACTCCAGCGTGAGCAGCACACGGGCGATAGATAAATACCCCAGAGGCCTCGGAACGGCTGAGATGTAGAAACGAGGATATGTGATGAAGAGACCTCCTGTGAGAAATGAGATTAAGCTCATTCCCCAACAGACCGAGGGGGAAACTTGAGATACTGCCGAACTGAATTGGGGTCACGGCCCAGAGTGAGGTGAAATCGAAATCGCGGTCGCAGCACTATCTCGCGTGACTGGCCACGCATGGTAGCCTAGCGTGGATGTACCCACTTTTTCCGTCCCGGATCATATCCGCAACCGCAAAAAAAGGCTGCCACATCACACTCTCTCTTCCAGTGGGCAGCAGGCAGGATAAATAGAGGCCGCTCTCACCCCACCAGATCCAGCCAGTACGCCTCCTCATTTTTTCACCCCCTCATCTCGAGCTTGCGTGCGCAATGGCGGCGCAAGAGAGCAACGACCCATCCGCCGTCCCCGCGACCTCGCCCGCTCCCGCTACCGCCGCCCCCCCCGTCGGCATCACCGAGCTCCTCGACCAGTTGTGCCGGAACAACGAGGAGCTGGCCCGCACCAATCAGCTCCTGCAGGCCCTCCTGGCCAGGGATCCTCCGCCGCCCGTCCTCTCGCCAGCATCCCCGCCTCAGCCCGGCGCCGGCCCCACCCCCGTGCCGGCGCCGGCGCCCGGCCCCGCCCCTGCCCCACCGCCAAGCATATTCCAGCCGAGTCGCTTCCTGGCAGCGTGGGAGTGGCCTCCGGATCCGTACCGGCCGGGGCTCGTGTGTCCGCGTGATCCGCGTGGCCGCCCGATGATCAGCGCCGGCGAGCACAGACTCATTGGTGCCGGCGTCGTGGTCACCGCGCTCCTGGGTCCGGGCCGGGGACGGATCGAGGTATATCGGGTCGCACAGCTGGTCGGGGCGCGAGACACCGACATGGAGCTGCTCCCCGCCGTCCTGGCACGGCCGCATTCTACCGCGTTGCCATCCTCGACCGGACTGCGGCTGCAGTTGCGGTACGCGGGTCGGACATTTGACATTGGGGGCGTCTCCGCCGCCCCCGGCGGAATTGAGCAGATGCTGCACGGCCTGATGGGCCGGTGGCCCGAGCCCCTCTGGCACGCCGGCGCGATCAACCAGGAGCCCTGGTGGGCCGGCTTTCGGGATGTGGGCCTGACGGCGAGCCACGTGGACGCGTCCACGCGCCGGATCTTCGTCAAGGAGTACCTGCCTCATCAGAAGTACACCGGGCCGCCGTGGTCGCCCGACGTCAAAGTCGGCACCGACTCGATCTACGTCTGCTCGTTCAGCGGCATCGCCGGCCTCGACGGAGCCGGCGCCGGCGCCGGCCCTGGCCTGCTGTCGCTAAACGTCCTGTCACTCCTGACTCAGGCCTTCATCATCGCCAGCGACTGCCAGACCGGGACCGAGGCCGTCAACGCCGCCGTGCGGGCGTATATGTTCTGCCACGCATTTGTGGGGCCGTGGCAGCCGGCGGGGCAGCGGCGCGCCGCCCGTCTCGACCTCGACAACTCCGAGCTCGACTGGTCGTTTGAGCTGCGCTTCTTCTGTCCGGCACACGGCTACGGCTTCCACCACGACGGCCACGCGAGGAGCCCCGGCCCCGAGGGCGAGGCCGAGAGGTCCGGGATCCAGACCGCCCGCCAGATCGGCTCGATACCGTCCCCCGGGCACCCGGGCGGGCGCTGCCTCTTGGTGGAGAAACGCATCTCGATCGGCGTGGTCCGGCACGAGCCGTGGGTGTTTATGCGGACGGGCACATTCCGGGGTTCGCGCGAGGCGGCGCTGAACCGGCCGCGGCACGCGTCCTCGACCGTGATCTGGGTCAGTGACGTCGCCGCGGCGCCGGGGTCGGGCCCGGCCCCGGGTCCGGGCGAGGGCCGGCAGGCGCTCGGGCACGAGGCCCGGGCCGGCATCTTTGGTCCGACCGCGCCGGTGCGGCTGTTCCTGGACGGCATCGACCAGGCCCTGCGGGCGTGGGAGGCTGGCTGGGACGCGGTGCTGAACGAGATCGACGGCCCGCTCGGGACGGGGGCCCGCGAAGCGCTGGACCCGCTGCGCCGGCGCGAGCTCATGGCCGACCCGTCCTTGGACCGGTCCGAGCTGTTCTTCGCCGCCCTGCAGCTGCTCCGGCTCGCGGCGGAGTGGATCCGGGAGACGGTCGCGGACCTCGACCGGCTTGCGGATTTGTTCGGCCGGCTGGAAGATGGGATGCGGTACGGGCGCAGCCGCGAGGACATGGTGGATCGGTGGGGCTGGTTCCCGGACAGGGCCGAATGGGATGAGCTGACGGCGGGATGCGACACCCGGTGGGAGGGGCTGCGGCGCCAGTGCGACCAGACGGCGGCCCGGCTGCTGGGCCGGATCCGGACCCAGACGGAAGACATCGTGGCGGTCAGGGACGGGCTCTACAACGCGACATGCCTGCTAGGGGCGTCACAGTCGACGACGATGAGCCGGTACGTGGTCGTGTTCACCATCATGACGATCCTGTTCCTGCCGCCCAGCTTGGTGGCCACCGTGTTCGGGATGGACCTGTGGGGCTGGGGCTCTCCGGCCCAGGCCGTGGCCGGGTTCTGGCTGTCGACCATCGTGGTGTCGGTGGCGACATATGGGGCCGCGGCCATGCTGGGAGTCCTCGCGGGCCGGCGGAACGTGGTCCGGACGGCTCGGGAGAAGGTCGGGTCTGCGCTGGCGGGGGCGTCGGGGTGGGTGCGAGGGGGTCGCGGGGGGCGAGGAGGCGGAGGGGCCGGTGGGGAGGCGGCCGAGGATGAGGACGCGTTTGGCGACGTGATTAAGGAGGAGTGCATTCTCGAGGCAGCCGCGGCCGCGGCCGCGGCGAGGGGCCGCGCGGAGGAGATAGCCATGCAGAGCCTGCGGCCGAGGTGGGGGGGAGAGCGGGGCACAAGCGTGTGATAAAGCGGGGAAGGGGGACCGCTCATTCTGGGAGACCGCCCCGCACGCAGATCGAGAAATACAATGAGGAAACCACTTGGGCCCGGCCTGTCAAGCGCTCGTCTAATTCATCTCGAGGGGGCCCCAGTCAATCGAGTCCTGGACGGGTCCAGGTCGGGGTCCCGGGGGTAGAAAGGCTAACAGCAGCTCGAGCCGCCAGCTCGCGACCATCGCCGGTCCCATCCCGATGCCCACATCAGGCTGCATGCAAGTATCTCAGATGGCCGAGTGCAGACCGCAGCCATGGCGCGCAGTCGCGAGGGGCAGGCATCAAGGAGATCTCGGGGTGCGACGCCACTCGACGGCGGCGTGGGCTCGATCGGAAGCGGTGTCTATCCGCGGCGGTGCAGCCCTTGGGGCGGTGGGGTTGAGCGCAGGCGGTCCAGCAGCAGGGGGATTGGCCTGGATCGGATCAGATGAATCTGTTTCTCCGATGGGGTGCGAGAAGACGGGTGGACGGGCAGGCCAGCTCAGACGCTAGCGCAAGATGGCCAGCACAGTGGGATCCGAGCTGGGATCCACCTGCCGTACCTCAGACGGTCTTTCCCGGGAAGCTTCCGCAGTAGGCTGCTGCTGTTTTCACATCCAATTTCTCTTCCCATTGAACGCAAAAAAAACCCCAAGGCTTTTCTTGGAAGAATGAGAAGCCATGGGAAGCACCCCCGCAACCTATCTGAAATGGAGCGCGACGGAGGCTTTATGCGAGCACCAGCGCTTTCGCCTTACAAGGCGGCGGCAATTGGCGGCGGCGGCGGCTGGCCGATCTGGCGCGAAGATTCCGTGCTCCCCCGGCTCGGAGTACCGACGTTGAAAAGCACGACACAAGTGGGCCATTGACAGCTGAAGTGACAATATCGAAATTCACCACCGCTCTACCTGCCCCTCCCCTGTCCCTCTGCCCCCGAGACGCTCTCGTTGGCCTTTACTTACCACCGGAGCGTCTTGACTGGGTTCAGGGAAACCTAGTTCAGACCTAACAATCGTACCTGCCTCGGGCGCCGTCAAGTATATCCAATCCTCCGACATGGCGTCCTTGAATTGGTCTGGATCGCTAATTTGGCCTACTGGCCTGTCCCATTTATTCAGTTTGTTGCGATCCAGGCCTCTGTCAGTGCCGCGTAACGGGCTCTGGGAAGTTCTGGCGCCCACAGAAAGGCTTCTCTTACCTAGCCCTATTTGGTGGGCAGGTGTCAGCTCTGTCGGGAGGTCATGTCCAGGACTCAGAGAACTGCTCGGGTACCCGCCAGGCGGAGGCTGCAATGAGTGTACTTGGCGGTTAGGCTCACCTGTCGGTGCGTAGAGGGGACTCGCCGCCGTCATCTCCAGGGGAAGATCGCGAACAAATAATCCACCCCTGTTCTGATAATCCGACAACAAGTATCTCGGGGGGACATACCCGCCTATCGCTTCATGAGGGGGAGTCACCACCACCGACATTAGGTTCGCGGACTGATCGCCATGTGGCAAGCCGGGTGATTTCATTCTTATGGCAGGCGGAAGCACCGTAGTCGAAAGCGCCGACAAGGAACCAGGAGTCATTTGTCCCCGGCTCGGTGTACGTCCTCTTGCGAAGTTGGTATGGTCGGGTATCTCCCACGCGCTGGGTCCGAACGCAGCTGGCGCATCGCCAAATTCCGCACCGGACTCGTCTCCGGACCCGGACGAACTTCCTTCAGAATCAGGTCCACATTTGAATTCCATACCATACACCCTTCCCGTGATCACTGAACCTTGCCCTCCTTCCCGGACCTTGACTGGCCATTTTCTTCCTGCTTCGGGTGATCTGATTTTGAGATAAATCTCGTATCTTTTGGGTTTTTGGCTTTGTTTACTATTTTGGCCTATCCGGGGCGGGGGTGACGGAAGAACTGGCCGATGCCGTTCTCCAGCCAGACCTGATGTAGAATCGGAGTCGGAAGTCGAACCCTGTGCTGTATCTCCCCTTGAGCCTCCTTTCCTGCTCGAGGGAGATTCTTGGCGACGGCCGGCCGGGACAGGGAGTGGTGACGATCCTGTCTTTGGCGCCACCAATGACTGTCTCGGAGCGAAGGCAACAGTGTTATGGTGTCTCGAGCGGCGCGACTTCGGAGGTACCCGTGGACTGTTATTTATTTGACTGGTATCGCTATTCGGACTGAGTCTAGGAGCCCGGGACTGAGACCAGGACGGAGCATCTTGGTATCTCTCGAGAGAAGGATCCCTACTCCTGGGCGGTCCCCTGCAGGGGCTTTGTGCTGCTGCTATCTGCTTCACACTACCATCCTGGAGGGACTGACTCCGTGTGGCCATGATGGCTGGTGAAGCCGGCGGGTAGGTAGTAGAATCGGCAGTTTGGGGACGGAGATACAAAGATGGATCGATCCGAAGGCACGGCGGGCGTCGGGCAGCTGTGGACGGGCAGCTCTAGATGGAGATGGGATTCAACCTTGGGACACTCGCGGGTGGTGATCGGTCTTTATCAGCCAACGTCGGCCCAGGCCATGCACGCTCGTACCCCGCTCTTTCGCTGGACTGGTGGACCTGTTGGGCTCAGCCACGGCCTCGCCGAGACAGCGAGAGCAATGGGATCCATCTGCTTCTCCGCGTGACGGCCTGCGCCAAGCTATGCTCTGCCACGATGAAAAGGCTGTTGGGCCAGGCAGCGGCGGCCCTTGAAGCCGGAGCACTGGCCCGGAAATCCCTTTGAGAATTGGCTGAGGAGGGGGTGAAGAGGGGGTGGGAGGGGGAGGAAGAGAGGGGCAATGGGCAGGGGGGGGGCGCGATAAGTTATGTACTCGTGATCCGAACGGGCAGAAAGGAGGGACTACCAGCCTGGCGGGCTCAAGAAGGCGGAGAAGGCTGTTTCCCTCGTGTTGACTTCAACAGAATCCGCCGCCACGCGGGGGAGGGGCAAGGGTGACATGGCTATCATCCCCGGGCCTGGCTACCATCAGAGAACATGGCCGCGGTCCGCGGGCTTGGTCTTGACCACCATCACGATCAGAGCTTGACCGTCGCGTGGGGATGTGGCCGCGGGGGTATCTCGGAATCGTGCCATCCCTTCTTCTGCACGCCATTGCCGTTGCACCCCGGTTGCCAGCACCGGCCAGAGCAGAAGGCACCTCGGTGAGAATTGAACGGGCTGGTCTGCCCCGCCAAATCATGGTCGGGTCCTCAAAGATGACGACAAATCTCTTCGCCAGCTGACTGCGCTGGGGCCGGGGCCGGGGCCAGCCAGCGAGAGCTTCGGCCGCAGACGAGCAGCAACACATCCACGACAGGTCGCAGCTCCCCCCTCCCCCCCCCACCCCGGGCATTTCTCTAATGATAAATGCTGACTTGATTTCTGCTTCCTGGCCACGCCGCAGGCCCATCCTCACTCGCGGGGCAGCGGCCACATCCGGATGGGAGGCCGAGACACGATCATGAGGTTGGATTTCCTCGAAACGCGGAGGGAACGGAAAAGAACGCTGGTTTAAAAGTTCTGTTGTGCAAGGTGGGGACGATCGAGCATCCTCCATCACGGCGTGAAGAGAAAGGTGGCCGGTGATGATCTGGCCGGCGAGGGGTCCGGTCAGCTGGGCACGGCTGGCCTCCTTCCTCGTCCCGGCGCCGGGCCTGACCACACGGTCATTGGCGCCCTTCTGCATCGCCCCACCCAGAGGCCAGACATCAATGTGACAGTTATCGTCGCTCTGCCCCCCATCCCCCCTCGTGAAGCTCATGAAGGGGGGGCGGCGGCTGGGCACTCACTCGCTGGTTGACGTCAGTCTGCGGCCGGTCGGCTGCGGGACGGAGTCGCAGGAGAATGAGGCTCTGCTTACGAGCGGTTAGCTCGGATCCCGGCCACCCACTTACTTGGTGCTTCCCATCTGACGCGCCTCGGCGGCCCGTCCAATCCACTCCGGCTTTCCCATCTCAAATGTACCGGCGAAGAGGGGCTGCGCGGCATGGCGGTGCCACCTCACGGCCACTCAGTCTCTCCCCCTCCTTTTCCTCCGCCTCCTCTGGCGCCGAGGGCGGGCTGGCTGGCGGGGCAGAAACACAGTCGATCACCCGAGGCCCCCCTCTCTCTCCCTCTGCGATATGCGCATCTCGACACGCTCCCGCAAAAATGACAGGGCCCCTGCTGGTAACCATGGAATCGCAGTAGCGGCCGATTTGGGCGGGCCAAACACGGCCGATCCACCGAGCTCCACTCCCTTTCCCCTCTCTGCGTTATGCACATCCCGACATGCTCCTCCACAAATGACAGAGGGCCTCTCTGCTGGTAGCCGTGGAATCGCAGTAGGGGCAATTTGGAATCCTCGTCGGGTCCACGCCTTGTCGCGCAGTCGTCGGCCGGCCGGCTGGTAATGCGGCGGCGGCCACCCGGGGGCGGATAGATGGATGTGGATGCATAACGGCCGTTCGAGGGACAATCGAGAAAGCGCATAACAATTGCTGACAGAAAAGATGGATGCAAGAGGGTGAAGATGCTGGAGAAAAAAAAAGTCGTGGAAAAAAAATGGAAAAAGAAAAAAAAAAGAATACTCGTACTCGGATTCGAACCGAGGCTACCGGAAATTTCGACACCGAATCAAAATCCGGGGTCCTAACCTCTAGACCATACGAGCCAAGTTAGTGTGACTACAGACAGGTTGTATAGCCGTCATGGAGGGTATGAGTGGAAGGGTCTCCCTGCCTCCTATGTACGGATCGAATTCAATCCAAGTCATGCCAGATTGCGCTGTGATCCGACACGTTTGCCTTGCTGGATCCATTTATCCGCTTCCGTGCAATATGCTCGAGCCTTGGCAATGAAGGTCGAGGGAAGCATTCGGTGCGCAGCCACCTGCCTCCACCCCACCATCTCCACCTCCACAACCACACCCACCAAGCATGTCCAGACTCCGGCCCAACCACAGCGACACCAACCCTGCCAAACAATGCACGAGAAAATTCCAGTCAGCAGGGAGTGTAAACCGTCCCCGTCTCTGCTGGCGGGATGTTTGCGGCGCCCGGTGTTTGTTGCCGTGGACCCGGCCTCGGCCGTCGCCCGTCGAGGCCAGGGCTCAGCCGCTCAACGGCCGGGGTCGAGTGAGGCAGGAGAAAGGGGAAACAATGCCGCCGATCCATCAAACCCCGGTTTGCGGCCGGCGCGTGTACAGGCCAGAAGACAGAAGATTGAAACCGCCACACCTCATCAAGTCCCCTACGAGATACGAGGCCACGGAGGCCCAGTCCGCGAGCAGTCTCCGACCGGTGTCCCCGACCACCCATCAAATTCCCTCACGCTGATCTCGGACCGAGTCCGTGTCGGGAAAAGAAACCCGAGGGAAGAAAACCCCCGCTGCCTCCCTCCCCCGGATCAGTGTGAGGAAAGGCTTGGCTTGCAGCTTGTCGGCAGAACTGGAAATACTCCTTGCCCAGATCACGATTACCCAGACGCCATGCAGTCAGTCCACCAGCCCGTCGAGACCCCCGCTCCCACCGGGGACAGCCGTCGTGCAGTCCGTCCGCCCGCCACCGAAACCACCACCGCTCCTACCTGAAGCAACGGACGACTTTCCATGGCCAGATTTTGGGCCCGCCGTAGCGGGAGTGTTGGCGTTATCGGCGCCAACATCTATATGTCGCGCGGCATGAGGGCGACGCCATCGGCCCCCTTTCTCTGCCCGTAATACGGCCGGCTGGTGACCTCGCGCGCAGTCGAGCGACCGGGCGAAAATACCACTCTCGCCGAGAAGAGATCTCCCTGTCCCCCAGTGTTACGGCCGGCCAGCCGTCATGCAGCCCGCCGAACCCACCGCCGTCCCACCGCGAGGATTCATTATCCCTTCCTTCCCCCGGTGACACGGCCGGCCATCATGCAGCCCCTACCACCATATCAGCCTCGCCGGAATCGGAGTGGGCAGTCCTCCTGCTTCTACCCCCGGTCATGCTGCGGCAGGCAGGCTGGCCACCGTGCGGTCTGCCCTGCCGAGTACCAGCCCCGCCGGGAGAGGCTGGGCTTGACGATCACCGCCACCTCTCCAGCCAGCCATCATCCAGCCACCCGCTAATCGAGCAGCCCGCAGAAGGAGAGGATCTTCTTCCGGTTGCACAAGTGGCGGACAGATGGCTGCCGTCGTCGCGAGAGCGGAAAAAAATACGGCCCCTCGAGTCCAGTCGCACACCCCACGCGGTCACTCGGTCGGTCCTACGTCGACGCGCACAGCAACACCGCTCGCTCGCTACACGGCACAAGATCCAGGGGCCATGCCAACCACTCCGCTCCATTGGTTGTATATATATGCAACACGGAAAAAAAAGTTCGTCTTGGCTCGCCACCCCCACCCACCCCCCCGTGGAAGCCTGCGTCTGCCTACGCCAGACAGACACGCGAGGTAAATAAATATCGGCCAAGTGCAGGGCTCGCGTCGCACAGCCCACGAGAGCCCGACTCGAGAAACAGACCCCCCCCACCACACCACATTCTTTATCTTTTCCTGCTTTCCCGCCCTGCCCCCCTTTTCCGTCACGAGCCCCGTAGATGGAATAGTATTAGAAAAAAATGCCCCAATGCTGCCGTCGCCCAGACGGCAGCCTTCGGGCCCCGTCCGTACGGATGACAAACCATCTATCTGATCACCAGCAACCTCCCCAACGCGACATAGAAAACGGGCCAATGCCACCGCCTACTTGGCTATCCACCCTCTCAGGCCGAAGTGTGAGGTGCAGGCAAGATCCAAGAGTCCAAAATGACAAGGGTCCAAAAGTTGATGGCGGGAGGGAAAAGCTGCCTCCTCAGGGGTATCGAGAGTCAAAACCGGCAGAAATATCGAGGACAAGAACAAGGGGAAGAAAAGGGGAACCGACACGTGATGACAAAGATAATAGGGTACATGGCTGTCGCATTGGGATGGAGCAGGTGCAGATCATGTCATGTGGTGTGTGTATGCCGTGCCGTGCCGCGCCGGGTGTGGTGGAGTGGTTTATCAGTTCCAGCCGAGCGAGTTCTCGGCCGCAACCGGGGCTGATATGTAGGCGGTGCGGCTCGAGTTCTGCGCCCCGCTACGGCCGCTCCTGCCGCTCCCGTGGCTGTCCCGGCCGCCCGGCTGCTGGTCGGCGGGCGCCGCCGCAGCGCCGTAGCTGGTAAAGTCACGGCTCAGCAGGGCGCCGCCCATGGCCGCGTACTGCTGCTGATGTTGCGCCATGTCCGGGCTGCTCTGGCGCGCTCCCGCCGCCGCTGCGGTGCCCACGGACGGCGAGGGGAGCCCGGCCGAGCCGTCCGATATGCGGCTGACGGAGGAAGCCCGTTGATGCGACTGCCGTCTGCGCTTGTACCGGCGCGCCATGACGAACATGACGGCGCCGTACGCGCCGGCCATGCAGATGCTGCCGACCACCAGGCCGGCCGTCTTGGCCTGTTCCTGAGGGGTGGCCGTCGTCGCGCCACCGTCCGACAGATCCTGGCCGCCGCCGCCGCCGCTGCCGCCATCCGACTCGTCCGAGCCCGCGCCGGTGCCGCCACTCGACGTGGAGGCGATCTGGCCCGTCAGGATGTTGAAGGTCGGGTCGATGGCCGACGTCAGGTTGCGCACGATCTCGCTCGGATTGTTGTAGAGCCGGGAGTTGGGCACCCGCATGTCCGCCTGCAGCGTGGCCACCATCTCGGTGGGCACCCAGACCAGGGCCTCGGTCATGATGTACCCGAGCGTGTTCTGGGTGTTGCACGGCACCAGCGACTTCATGGTGATCATGCTCGGGTCCACGTCGCCGTCGCCGGCCAGGGCGACCGGGAGGAAGGTGAAGATCTGCGCGGCCGAGACCGGGCTGGTGATCAGGAACTGGTAGTTCATCTGGTAGAGGAACCCGATGTGGACCAGGGTCGTGCCCTCCGGCTGGGTCATGGCCGCGCCCGACAGCGGCGTGATCACCTTGGGGATGTTGGACGGCAGCGACACGGGCGAGGTCGCGACCAGGACCGCGGTGGGGTTCGACGTCGGCATGGTGAGCTCGGCCACGAGCGAGGTTGGGAGCCACGACTGCGAGTCCGTGATGGTGCCCGTGGCCGGGATGCTGGTGAACTGCTGCGTCGGCGGCATTGGCACAACCACGGCGGGGGTCTCGGTGGAGATGGGCAGGGTGTGGGAAGTAGTCAGCAGGGAGGTCGGGCCGGCGGTGGTCGTCGTCTCGGTCGTCGCCCTTCCGGTCGTGGTTGTCGGGACGCTGGTCCGGTTGCCGCCGCTGGTGAAGTCGGTGGTTGCTGCGGTCGACGTGGTCGGAACCGATATGCCAGTCGACGTTGACTGGCCCCAGGTCGCAGTCGACGCCGGCAGGTCGGTCGCTGCGGTCGAAGTTGCCAGCCCGGTTGTCGCGGTACTGTTGACGGATGAGCCGGTCGGCACCGAAGTTGATGTCTCGGTCACGTTTCCAGTCGGGAGGACCGAGCCGCCGGTGGTAGTGGTGGGGGCCGCCGTCGTGTTGGCGGGGGGCAGGATGCCGGTGAGGATGGCACCCAGTCCATCCGAGATCGTGGAGGTCGGGCTGCCGAGGATGCCGGTCAGGATGCCACCGAGGCCGGAGTCCGCCGTGGTCGCCGGCTGGTCAGAGCCGGTGCCGTTGCTGCTGCTGGCCGTCGTAGGAGACCCGGCTCCACCCAGGGCGCCGGATACGATCCCGCTCAAGCCGGGGTCTTCGAGGCTGACAGTTTTCGCCGGAGCAGAATCGGTGCCGTTGGCGATGGCTATGGCGTGAACGGATGTGGGAGTCGGGCCTCCGAGCAGGTTCGTGAGGATGCCGCCGAGACCGTCACCGTCCGCCGCCGACGCCGGCGTGGCGGTAACCCGGGCCCCGTTCGTGTCGTTGGCTGCGGGGGCGACCGCTGGAGTGATCGCGGGCGCGGCCGGGGTGGTCGAGTCGGCGTCGACGACGCCGCCCAGCACACCGGTGAGGAGGCCGCCGAGAAGGCCGTCGTCGGCCGTGGTGGGACTGGGGGGCGGGGCGGGGGGGGATGTGACGACACGATCGGCGCCCTGAGAGAGCGGCAAGGGCTCTGTGGCATTGCCCGCGGCAGGGACCGAGCTGCTTGCCGCAACTGGAGCCGGGGCCGGGGTCGGGGTTGGCGTCGGGTCGCCGAGGAGGCCAGTCAGCAGTCCTCCGAGCAGGCCGTCATCGGCGTCAGTGGTAGTGGGTCCATCTGAGGACCCGGATCCGGCGGTGGGGGCCGAGTCGCCATCATCGCCGCCGCTCAATGGGGTCGGCGTCGGGGTCGAAGTGAGGTCGCCGATGATGCCGCCAAGCAACCCACCACCATTACCGCCGTCGTCGGCCAAAGTGGGCTCTGGCGTGGGCGGCGCCGCCGCAGAGGAGGAAGAAACGAGAACCGGCCGAGGTTCCGCAGCGTTGCCAACCGGCGAATTTAACTCACCCTGGCCGGAATTGATGTCGGTGGGGGTGGCCGTGGGGGCTGAAGAGGTGCTGACCACGTCCACATCGATCGGCAGCTGGCTCGTGGTGCTGTCATCAGGCAGGAGGCCGCCGAGCAGAGGGGCGAGGGGGTCGGTGGTGTCTGCCGTCTCTGGGGCGGGGGTGGAGGCGACGGCTGCGGCGGCGGCGGCGGAGCTCGACGACGATGCGGCAGCATGAGACAACTCCTGAGGCGAGGGTGAGGGTGGCGGCGGCGACGGCGAGGACTCGTTCGATGGCGTGCTGACTGACCCACGCGAATCATCAGGGCCAGCGCTCGAGCTGGAGCTGGAGCTCGATCCGGGGTCAGAGTCGGAGCTCGAGATGTCTGGCGTATCGTGGCTCGGCGTGTCATTGTTAGCTGGTCGATCGGTCTTGGTCGTCTTGTCGTCCGACTTGTCATTGCTGCTCGCCTGGGTGTCGGGCTGATCGCCGTTGCCCGTCCGGCTGCCCGCAGCGGCGGCGGCGGTGCTCTCGCCGCCGGCGCTAGAGGTGGTGGGATTGACAATCACCCCACCCGGCCCAATGACAATCGCCGAGACGTGTATGGCAAAGTTGCCGCCGCGCGAGGCGGCCGTGGCCGGGGCCGTGGCCCCGGCCGGCGCCAAGCCCGAGGTCTCGGACGAGGAGACGACTATCTCCGATGCCGCATCATCGGACGGATCGGCCGACACTCCGGCCCCATGGTTATGCGGCGAGGGGACCACAGTCTCGCCCGCCGACGACACAGTGACGGTGCTCGTGCTCACCACTACTACGGGTGGCGAAACGCTCCTGTCACGCGGCAACAGGTGACGGGTAACCTGGCGAGGAAAGTAGATCCGGGGACGCTCGATCGCGGCCGCCTCTGAAACCAGAGCGGCCGACGAGGCGGCCACGAGGAGGAAGTTTGCACGCATCGCTGCCGGGCGGGAGCAGAGGGGGCGGGGGGGAGGGGGAGTGTATATATGCGATTCAAAACATGTGGCAAGCGACGGCGAGAGGTATGGGCTGCTAGCAGGTAGTGGCGAGAAGCATAGGCTGGCTATAAAACGAGAGTGACGGCAATGCTGGAACAAGACGGACTATCGTCTCGAGTCACAAGTCAGCCGGGAGGGAGTTCGAGGGCGCCGCAGAGCGACATACCTTTGTCAGGGCTCTATATTCAACGAATGTACTGGGCACGACGGCGTAAGCGAGTGTGGTTCTTCTGTGGGAGCAGCCGAGGTCAGCCAATCGGGCCTGCACCAAGAAAGCTGGAAGACGTGTTGCGGTCAACAAGCACGGCCCGCGAGCTTCGCCGCCACCGTCCAGTCCCGTCCTTCCGCAGCCCGTCGACCTCGTCGACCTCGTCTCGGGCACAACGTGTCCACTTCTCCCATCCGCACTCGGCCTCAGGTCGCCCGCTCGTCCGTATGGTCCCGGATGAGCCGATCAATCGGTCGTGGACAGGTGGAGGATAAACATCCAGACGCATGCGGATGTACTCACATTTTTATACAGCAGCGCCAGACAAAATGAGCGACAGGACGAAAAATCGCCTCGAGTTGGAGAGGGCAGTGTCTGCACGGCGCGGGCGAGGACTGGTGGCCTTATCGAACTGGTAAGGTCTGCAAAAAGACACTCATCGAGGCGAGCACATCGGGGACGTCCTGCCGCGAGGGCAATTCCAAAAGGGGAAAGACGAAAGAAAATTAAAGGGAGGCGGCCAGGGCGCCTGGCCTGGGGCTGGTACCGCTGGTTCGCGGGGGCCACGGATGCGCGTTGAGCAGGGATCGATCGGTCAAGCTCCTGGCCAGGAACAGCAAGCTAGAGAATGAGAGGATGAGAGAGCGAACGTGACCGCAAATAGGGCGGTCGCAGCGAGGGGAGCTTATAGTCAGAGCTGACAGTCGGAATCGCCACAGAAGCAGAGGCAGAGATGAAAGCAGATCAAGAGAGCGAGGCCGAGGGCGAAGAAATGGAGGGAGGAGAGCCGGAAACAAGATGAGCAGGGGGGTGTCCTGATGATGTGGTCGGGCGGCACCAATAGACGAATGAAGGGGAAATGGGATAAAAATGAAAACGGCCGGGACGAAATGATTATTTACCAGCCCGCCACCACTAAGCTCTCCCTGTTTCTTCTCCTGCGTGCCTGCAAACCAGATGGAGGTGGGGTTGCAACTGATCGCGGGGGACGGGGGAGACGGGAGGACAGGGGGGCCCTGCGACTCCTGCCAGGCACCGGTCCGCCGAGGCCGAGGGGGAGAGAAGAGCGAGTGAGAGAGGGAGCGACCGGTGGTGGCCCCTCCGAGTGGGTGTGCGCTCGCCAAGGGATGAACCGGTGATTCAGCGCATTCCCGGGCCCCACGACGCAGGTACCTTTTCGCCCAAGGCCGTCCTGCAGGCACACACCCCCCTCCCATATACACACCAACAACCCCGACCGCGCCCGAGGTGCTACCCACCATCCTCTCCTCTGCTTCACTGGGCAGGACGACCCGTGGCTTGACCTCCCCCTGACGGAGAGGGGGGTAGAGAGACGGCCCGGCTGCAGTTCCACAGCGGTCGAATTCTGCCGCCACGGAGCTTCCAAGACCCGATGCCGGCGCGTCAACTGATCTGATTCCACCTCCCGCCTGGCCGGTATCTGGCCCGCACTGCCTGGCTGCCGCCATCCTCGCATCGTCACGCCGCTCCGGCCAAGGCGGCCACCATGTTCGACAGCTGCTCGCTGCAGTTGCAGAAATCCAGTTCGGGAGCCGCAGACGCAAGGCGGGGACGCCGCTGCAAAAATCCAGATAGGGAGTCGCAGACGCAATGCGGACGCGGCCGCAATGACCAGGATTTTTCGACCGCGCCCGTCCGGAATATGCGTGCCGCACAGCTTGCCGGGCCCCCCGGTGGATGGCATCGCACAGGAAGCAGCAGCACTTGCTCACTACCTTTGAGTACTCGACCGGCCTGCGCTATTGGCGAGCTCGGGGCGCACCGCGCAAGCCACGCAGGAGCGCAATCTAAGAGCCAAGAGAGCGGCCGGGGGTGTGATAGTGGTGGTGGTGGTGGTGTGGTGGTGTGGTGGTCGCGGCCGGGAGTTGATGGCCGCACAGGCAGCTGATTTGCGCCAGCTCGGCAACAGGCCAGGCCCCAGCCTCTTTCCCCTGTACGCCTCCTGCCCAAATCTTACGGCCCGCTGCTCAGGACGAGGCGGCAATTCCCCGACCAGGGGCCGAATTTCACCTCCCGCCCCCCGCCCTCCGCCCCGCCTCTGCCTCCCCTCCCGCCTCCGAAAGTGGCTTCCGAGTCGGGTTCGGATTCCTCGCATCACGTGGTGCCCCGGCAGGGCATGCTCCCTCGCCCGTCCTGTTCTATTTTTCGCAGCCACCCCCCGATAGCTCCCTCCACGGCATGACGGCGCAGGGCCGGCGGCCTCCTCTCGTCGTCCTCCTTGTGTCCCCTTGTCAGCCAGCGCTGCCGCTACCAATGCGTAGCTCCGATCTGCACACCCTCCGGAAGGAGTCTGATTCTCGCCATCGGCAGAGCGGCCAGCCGGCCGGCTTATCTGGGCCGCCGCCGCAGCTGGCTGTTTCGCCGATCCCATCGCGACTCTGCGATTGGAATGCCTCTGCCTCTCCCCGCGACGCGCCCTCAGGCTGATCTCTCCCGGGCCCGTTCCCGGGACCCGCCAAGTCCCTGGAGCTTGCGTGGTGGCCAGCACGGAATGGCGGGGTTTTTTTCGCTTTCTTGTCCAGCCCCTTCCAGCCCCTGTCCTAGACACGGAACGTCTCCCACGTTGTTTTTCTCGCATCTCGCCTCGTGTTCTTTCTTTCCTCCCGTGGCCGTGAGCACTGAGCCCCCTGCATGTCGCCTCAGGTGAGGCTTGAAGACGGTCCCCCTCCCCCCCTCTCCGGTCCCCCCCTCCGGTCGGTTTAAATCTCATCACGAGCGGCCGCCCTTGGCACCCCGCGCCATCGCACATTGTGCGATCACGCCGGGGCGCGGCCACGTCACCGCACGCAACTTCCATTTCCCGTCTCGATCCCTCGATCCCTCGATCCCTCCGTTCCCTCCGTTCCATTCCGGCGTGTGGTGCATCACAGTTGTCTCCCTCGTCCTGGGCTCTCCTGTCTCGTCCCAGTGGTGGGCCGTGGGCCGTGCGTGGGTCGCCAAGTGAATCAGTCGTGTTTATGGAGATTGAGAATCAAATGGGAGGCTGGCGCGCAGCGGCTGGAATCTCCACTCGCGTCCGTGACCCAATCTGGTCAGATGGTGGGCCGCCGCTTGGGCTCGGACTATTCGGAAATGTAATCTCGAGCACTCGCTTCTTCCCCCCAGCACCACCAACCTGAGCGCTTCTTCCCCCCAGCACCCCATCTCAATTCCGCTCACGCACGGGAAGCAGACGACTCAAGAGCCAACCCGACCGGCTCGGGGTTGTTGCCCGATGTGTCCTCGACCCACCTCCGGGCAGTTCGCTTGAACCTCATTTCCGGCCCTCCGCCAAGCAATACTCGATGGTGGGACGCACTGAAACATCGCCGCTGGCGCCCCCTCAGGTCGCCCTGTCCATGCTTCTTCCATTCCCCTTCTCTCGATCCGTCAAATCATCCCGAACTGCCCTGCTGCTGCCCCTGGCGTGGCCGGCGGCGGTGGCGTCTGCAGCGAAAATGGCACCGCGACGCTCTTCCCTGCCCTGGTCCCCATTGCTGCCATGAGTGACGCAATCTTTGCTCTTGCTCGGAAGAGCCCTGTCGTCGGGCTTCGGGCCATTTTCTCTCCTGCAAGTAAGATCACGAACCGGTGCCCATGCTGTGCGCTCGCGCTCCCTGGATGGACAATCCTCGTCGGATCACGCCTGCTCGGCTGCTGGCTAGGCTCTCTTCGACCGGGAGCCGCTGGCTGACGCGGCGCGCTGACATGTCGCTGCGGTCGATCATGCAGAGCAGAGCCGGCTCAGCCTCCAGCCAGGATCAGAGCCGGCCGAGCGCGAGTCTGCCTGTCAGCGGTCCGCCTGTCAACCGGGGGGGTCCGATCGGATGGAGTTCTCCAAGCCACCTCTCTCCTCGTTCATGCCCTTCCCGCCGACCCACTCGGTGCTGGCGGGCTCTTATTTTATCTTTTCTATACGATCGGCTGCTCATCCGCATCCTCCGGATCCTCCGCCCTATGACGAGTCAAGCCACCGGCCTCGTCCGCCGCTTTTTCGAATCTCAGCCCATCACTTATCGTCACCCCTCGAGCCACTGACCCGGCGCTTTCCCCCACCTTTTGAAAGCCATCGTCATCTGCGTATATGATCACGAGAGAATGATCGCGAGCCCCCGAGGCGCGCAGCTGGCTGGCAGGCACGAGTCCCAGCGAGAACCGGCGGGCCAAAGCCTCGTAGAACCCCACACGGGCTGCCGAGATGGTTTTCCCATCCCCATCGCAGACTTTTGTCTTACCCCTGACATGCTGCCTGCTCTGACACGACCGCCCACATCCAATATGAAGCGCCACTCGCGATCTCAAGAGAGCCCGGTATATAGCTCAGGATGGGCCGTCCACCACGCGGACTGGCGCAAGTGCATCTCGTGGTGCTTGGTCGGCCTCTCATGCATCCGCAGTATATACCAATTCGATTGGCGCCTCTTGCCAGCGGTGGCGCGCGCTGCTTCGAACAAACAGAGTGGGGCCCGGCGATAATAGCTTGCATGAATGGGATTGCCCGGTCGATCCGAGGATTTTCTCCGCTCAGGGAGAGAAGACTACGTATTCCCTGGCCAGATCCGCGTTTTCCCCCTTGTTCAGGGTGGCAGGGGCTTGGCACCGAGAGCCCAAGACCTCTGTCGCTTCCAGTATCGTTGCACCGCCCAAGTCAACCCGACCGTGGATGGAGAAAGATGGGCCACGCCCGGTCGGGACCCGGTCGGATGGGTTTCGGAATCAAGGTTAAAAATGCTGCACCATGGCCATGAAAATTGGCCCGCCTGGCCCCGCGAGCCGCCGTGTCCAACCACCATGTCCATCCAGTTCCAGCCCGTCACCCACCCTGCCGAGTCCTTGGTGATCAGAGTCCGTCCCCAACTACATCGTGGCGGAGCTGGTCAAGATCTCGAGGCAGACCATCGACGCGCTTATGTATCTCTTCCGGAGTATTATTGTCCATCAAACACCGGTTGACCCTCATCACGGCCAGGCAGAGCCAGCCAAATACTCCGTCCGCTTTGTCGACAAGCGCCTCAATTGTTTTTTCTCTGTCTCCTCCGTCCCCTTGGCCGTCCTGCGTCCTCGGCCAGAAGATATCAAGACGGGACTGGGCGTAGATTTTCAGATCCCGTCGGGTCAAATCCTGTAGCTGCAGCCCCCGGCTCTGCGAGGACACATGCGCGCGTATCGCAGTCTCCGGTCGGCTGGCGATGCACACCTTGAGCTGGCTGTTGTTGCCTCGAAGGCGCGCGAGGAGCCCGAGCAATCGGGAACGCGCCCCGAGGCCGTCGTTTGCGAAATCTGTCGGGTCCAGCTCGTCGATACCATCGATAAACAGGCAGACCGGCCGGTCGAGGAGGCGCATGGATGAGATACATGCCGCCTCCAGCTCGGGCTCGCACCAGTCTGCGTGCGTATACTTCGGATCGGGATCTTCCAGATTCTGGAGCAGGGCGTCGGCCAGGTGATCTCGTCCCAGGAGGAGGCGGTAGAGTAGGGAGCACAGGAAGCCCTTGGTGCTTTTTTGTAGCAGGCTCGGGCCCCCGCGGGAGTAGAAGTGTGAGATTATCATAGGGTCCGAGCCGGGCCTCCAAGTTTCCAGCCGAGCGCGAGTCTCGGCGTGTGAGATCAAGAGGTTCACCAACGTGGACTTGCCAGACCCCGGCTTCCCGCTTATCCAATACACATCGGACGAGTCGGAGCTGAGCCAGTCAGGAAAGCTGTCCGGCCTTGGCGCAGATGCGGCCTGGCCATCGTCGGCCGGGCCGCTGAAGATCCACTCAAAGGTCCCCTCGTGGCCCGGGCTGGATCTCACCTGATTGTGGCGGGCGTTGATCTCGGGGAACCGAAGACTGGCTCGCAGTTTTTCGCGCTGGTCTGAGCTGACGCTCTCTCTCTTGGCCGATTCCGTGCCGGAGATGAGCTTGGCTAATTCCTCTTTCACCACATTCATCACATGCCGCTTCGTATCGTCAACCTGTTCGCGGATGCTCTGGATGCTCTTGCTGATGTCGGCAATCTTGGTCTTCGAGCCCATGCTGCGTGGGATAGGTTGGCATGGGATCGGGAAGCGGCGACGTAGGGAGAGAGCCGGCTGGAAACCGGAAAATCCTCACCATATCCGTGCGAAGAGCCCCATTCGCATGGCCTGCTCCACATATCTGAGCCTGGCCTCGAGGCTGTCCAGCTGGTCCTTGCGCAGGCTCGCCTTGATAGCCAACTTTAGCCTCTCCCGAGTATGCAGTTTTCCGTCCTCTGGATGAGATGGCGACAAGGACGAAATCAGCCCCAGCAGAGCCTGGGCAATGGCCTGTCCGTCATCTGCAAGCCCGAGAAGAGCTTGACTCTCAGCATCTTGTGCCGGCGGCGCCGATGACGACGACGACGACGATGATGAGGACGTTTCGCTTCTAATCTCGCCCTGTACTTTCTCCGCCAGCTTGACCAGCCGCTCGGCATCTTTTTGCAGAGAGGAATCGATGCTTCCGTCTTTCTTGATTCGCCTGGCGCGTTCGACGACTTTGACCCCGAAGCCCACCAGCCGGGCCATGTCCGCGACAACACTCAGAGAAGTCGGGGCATCCATCATGTGAGCTGGTCGTGACCGAGGACAGCACTTTTCGAGGGCGGTTTCGAGCTCGAAGCAATATGCAAGGATGAAGGTAGCTTGACAAGGTATACAGAAGAGAACGGAAGAGAGAGGCAAAGGCGGGCTGGCCGGGCTGCGCCGGGCATCGGGCCGCGGGGGCGGCTGTGTCCTGAGGCCATTGTGTGGATTACGCGAGCACCACACTCGGCAGATTACCGGTACACGGGAGAGAGGTTTGGAGACCCACCCCAGGCGGCCCAGACGGCCCAGACGGCTCAGCGAGGCCTTTCGCCCCCCTTGCCAGCATTGGACGGATGGGGGCTCCGTCGTGGCTGCGGTCCGTGGTGGTGGAGCTTGAGCAGACGCCCGGATGAGTGATTGGGTTTGACGGGCTGGCTGCAATGCCCCCCCACTCCTCGCCGCAACGCCCTGCATTCAAGAATTTCATCATGCCCAATCACCGTCGCGTACCTGTCTTGACACCTTGCGTCGCGGCGCTACCGGCTCCCCGGGTCGGGGAACCCTCCGAATTTGTGTCCAATCACCACAGCTCAGGATTTCGGCGGCGGGCTCTAATTCTATTATAAGTCGTGTACTCACCCCTTATGGCACACCGCAACCCAGGCAATCAGCCAAGTCTATCGATTTACTACTAGATCCAATTCGCCAGCGGTGGCCGAACCGAACAATTAAATAATCCCCCAGTAACCGAGCGTGGTCACCACCTCCCCTCCCACTCCCATGCTCTCCCCCCACATCATCCATGTATCATCATGAATCATGCAGTCCTCCATTATCCCATCCGCCTAGTGGTGGAGCCGAAATGCCACGCCTACAGGAGGGCAGCGCCCAGAGCAACCCCGGCAAGGAGCCCCAGAGCGGGCACCCCCACGCCGGGGGCGGCGTTGGGCGGCGAGGTCACGTCGTTGGGATTGGGCGAGACCTTGCCGTTGCCGGGCTGGCTGGCCGGGGCCTGGGTCTGGCCTGCCGGGTTCTGGCCCACCGGGGTGGGCGAGGACGACGAGGCGAAGAGGAAGGGGGCGCGAACCGACGACTGCTGCTGCACCAAGACGGCGCTGCTCGACGACGCCGGCTTCTCGGCAGTCTGCAGGATCGTGGTGGGTACCGACTGGCCCGTGGTGACCGGGCCGGTCGTCGTCCAGGAACCGGAGGCGGATGCGTACGCGACGGACGTCGGCGCAACCTGGCCCGTGGACGTGGGCTGGGCTAGGTACGATGGCGAGTACGTGGCGGTGCCGGCGTACAGCGGGCAGCCCGGGACGGTGGTCTTGGGCGGGGCGCGGCCGCCGCCGCAGTCGAGAAGCTCACAGATCTCGCCCGTGTCGGGCACGTAGTAGACCCGGGTGGCGTACCGGGTGCCATCCGCGTACGTGGCCACGCCGTCGGAGGAGGTGCAGCCGGCAAGATCGGTGCGGGCGCTGACCACGGCGGCCGAGGCCAGGAGAGAGACGAGGGCAAGCTTGGAGACCATCTTGACAGGCGGAGAATTACGGACTAGTGGCAGATGGGAGAAATGATAGATATGATCAGGAGTAGGAGGGTAAAAGAACGGCGGTCCGCAAGTCGGTCAGACGTGCAAATGAGTGAAAGTGCGGAAGGGAGGGCCGAAGGCTGCGGGGAGGGAGAGCCGGCGAGGAGAGAGGCGCACATGGCGAGATATTTATGTTTCCCACTTCGCAAGCGGTGAAACGCGCCGGTCAAAGGCAAAAACCAGCGCAGGGGTCCCCCCCTGGCAGGGGGGGCCTGGGGCCTGATTGAAGCGGGCAGACCTCATTTCGGAAGCGCGGTTGACAGCTCCGCCCGGTGGAAAAATATCTGCCCGCCTGGCGGCGCCGAACCCCTTTGCGCGCATGGGCCCCTGACTGGGCTCCTCATTCTGTCGCGTTAAATTGCACCCTGATTACGGATTAGCTCGTCGGTCAGCCCCCATGCAGCGGCAGGCACCGGCCCTGGGGATGCTTGATTGGGGTGGTGGCACGGTGGAAGGCAGCGGCGGTGGTGGCCTGATTGAAAGAATCCAGGGACGGGGACACTCTTATGATGGGTGTCTGTATCTCAATTATGCTTAGGGAGGAAGACTCCCCGCCCAAAGTTTTATCCCCATACATGGCCAATTCAGTGGATTGTGTCGAGTGTGGGGCAAGGGCCCAACTTGCTGACTGGGCCGCCGCCACATTCCCGCTAACTCGTGGCTCTCGGACCTGCCTCGGCGGTCAATGCGGAGCCAAGGGCATGTGCTCCCTCTCCTGGATGACGTCAGCTACCCCCGCCCCCGTCGCCTTACCCCACCTTCTCATCCCTTCCTCTTCCCTCTTTTCTCCTGAGCTCACGCTCACTTCTCCGCAACACCTGTTCTTGGCCACCATCACTCTCTACACTCAATTCTTAACCCGACCGCAATACACCCGTCAATCACTCGCAACAATGCCGGACACCGTTGAAGCCCACCCTGCCAAGCCCAACATCGAGGTCAGGTACGACCCGGACGACAAGCCGCCCCGGGTCCTGAAGGTCAGCGACCCCAACAACCCGGGCTATGTGACCGTCACCAAGTCCCAGCTGGTGCCCGACGGCACCCAGCCCGTCACCGGGGACACTGTTACCATCGAGTACACTGGCTACCTCAAGGACTCGGAGCGCGAGTCGGGCCGGTCGGCCACCCCGTATGGATAACCTCTCTCTTGGCATTTGGATGTGGCCCAGTGCTGACACGTCCTCGCTCCCCGCAGTTTCGACACCTCGGTCGGCCGCGGCGACTTCACGACCCAGATTGGCGTCGGCCGCGTCATCAAGGGTAGGCTTGGCAAGGACGGGAGGAGATGAGAATCCAATCTGACCTTCCACACCCTACTGCAGGCTGGGACTACGGCGTTACTCTGATGAAGAAGGGCGAGAAGGCCACTCTGGAGATTGACCCGTACGTTTATCACTCCCCGACGTCTTCCGCCATGGGGACAGAACTGACCGTCGATGTGTGCCGCCAGTGAGTGGGCCTACGGCCGCAAGTACGTTGCGCGCAACACCCTAACAAAACCCTCTGCAATGTTCCGTCCCCATCACGTGGCTGAGATACGGATACTAATCGACCTGCGTGTACAGGGGCTTTGGGAGCGTCATTCCGGCCAACTCCATCCTTATCTTGTACGTGATTAGACGCTCGCTCGAGTCTTGGGATGGCCATACTGACCAGTCTGTCTGTCTGCCTGCAGCGACGTCGACCTCAAGGATGTGACCAAGTCGGCTGTCTAAGCGCGCCATGGTCGTCCCTATCCATCCCTTTACTTGAGAAGGATGGGGACCAGCCAATAGGGGCTAGCCAGATGGAGGGAGACGGAGCAGCTTCTTTGCACTGGGGATGGGGTCGGTGGCTTGCAGGCCCGGCCATGCAGAGATAGAGGGGGGAACCGAAAATAAACACTGACTGATCAACTGCTGCGGTGGCAAGGCACGTTGGCCAGGCGGGGGCTACAGCAACCATCACCCGTAACATGAGAGCGATGCCCAAGACAGCTCATCATCTCGCACGTGGCGGCTGCCGGACTACTGGCCGTAGCTGTAGATCCGAACATGACACTATACTCAAGACCCAAGACCCTCATGGAGTCAAGACTACTTAACCAAGGAAGGGGTCATGGCAAGGAGTCTGTCAGCGGATCCGGCCTGGATTGCTGCCTCTCACGCCAGGGAAGGTAGTGGTGGTGCATGCAGATGACGCAATAATCCCAGCAAGCCGCGTTTACAGTGTGGCTGAAGATGGCCCGATTGTATTGGGAAGCCGTGTCCGAGAGGAATCGAATCGCGCATCCCGCCGCACCCGATTGCATCAGTCCTGGCGATGGCCGAATCATGGCAAATCGCGCCGGTAGAAAGCCCCAGATGGTCGGGGCAAACAGTGCGCGCACGGTCGACCCCGCCAGGGCCAACACTGTATGACAAACCCCAGCAGCTCCCTACAGTGTGCACCGTTCCGCCCCTCCTTCCTATAGATTACTTTTTGCCTGCTTAGACCGCGCAGCTGCTCCTTCCCTCTCTCTCTCCATCCCATCTGCCTCGACCCCTCGGACAAACAACCCACCTGCTAGGCGAGAAAAAAAAAGGGACTCCCTTGACAGTGAGTAATAAATGACCAGTCTCTCGCCATCGACCGCTCACCCACCCCACGCTCTGATTTTGAACTCCCGGTAACGCAGACAGCCGCTGCACATCCGCATCCGAGCCCAGCCGGCCTGAATAACCAACGCGCTCTAGGCCATTCCGAAACAAGTCGCCAAGCTGGGGAAGCACAGGCTCTCCGACGGGGAGTTTCCGATATCCCTCAAGAAACCGGCAACTGTGAGCCTCGCCCTCTCTTCCCCTCGATCTCCTTGCCTCTCCTCTCCATCCTCCCGCACCCCCTCTCCGCTCTCCTCGGCTCGGCTCGGCTCGCCTTCCCGCCCCCGGTCTGCTTCGTGCCCCTCTACCCCCCCCCATCCGGTCGGCGCTAACCGGCAACTTGACTCTCAACACCACTAACAACACGCACAGGAATCCACCATGGCCCAGCCAGATGCGGTCACGCGGATGCAGGTCGACGAGTCGGTCGTGGGCGAGAACGAGATCGACGAGTCGCTCTACAGCCGGCAGCTCTATGTTCTCGGCCATGCGGCCATGAAGCGCATGAACGCCTCCAACGTGCTCGTGGCCGGCCTCCGGGGCCTCGGGGTCGAGATCGCCAAGAACATCGCCCTGGCCGGGGTCAAGAGCCTGACCCTGTACGACCCTGCCCCGGCCGCCATCGCCGACCTGTCGTCCCAATTCTTCCTCCGGGTCGAGGACGTTGGCAAGCCCCGGGACCAGGTCACCGCGCCCCGGGTTGCCGAGCTCAACGCCTATGTCCCCATCATGATCCACGAGAGCGCCGGGTAAGCAAGTCTTGTTGTCGTCGGTGTCGTCGTCGTCGGGATGACCAACATCATCCTCATCGCCACCACCACCACCATCATCATCCGTCCCTCCCCCGTCAGTCGGCCGGCGTCTGACCACCCCGCCGCCCGCAGGCTCGCCCAGAACCTCTCTGAGCTCGACAAGTTCCAGGTCGTCATCCTGACCGGCGCCCCTCTCAAGGATCAGCTCGCCATCGGTGACTACTGCCACGAGAAGGGAATCAAGTTCATCGTGGCCGACACCTTCGGCCTCTTCGGATCCGTCTTCTGTGACTTCGGCAAGGACTTCACCGTCATCGACACGACGGGTGAGAACCCGGCCGGCGGGATCGTGTCCAGCATCGACTCCGATGGCAATGTTTCGGTCCACGACGAATCCCGCCATGGGCTGGAAGATGGCGACTACGTCACCTTCTCCGAGGTTCAGGGGCTCGAGGGCCTCAACGGGTGCGAGCCCATGAAGATCACCGACAAGAGCCCGTACGTCTTCTCGATCGGAGACGTCTCGGGCCTCGGCCAGTACGTTCGCGGCGGGCTGTACACCCAGGTCAAGATGCCCAAGGTCATCCAGTTCAAGCCCATGTCGGCCTCGATCAAGGAGCCCGAGTTCCTCATATCCGACTTTGAGAAGTTCGACCGGCCGCAGCAGCTCCACCTCGGCTTCCAGGCCCTTCACGCCTTTGCCGAGAGCAAGGGCCGGCTCCCCCGCCCGATGGACGATACGGACGCGACCATCGTCCTGGAGGCGGCCAAGAAGTTCGCCGCCGCCGAGGGGCTCGATCTGGAGCTGAACGAGAACCTGCTGAAGGAGCTCAGTTACCAGGCGATGGGCGACCTGAACCCGATGGCCGCCTTCTTCGGCGGCGTCGCCGCCCAGGAGGCCCTCAAGGCCGTGTCGGGCAAGTTCAACCCGATCCAGCAGTGGATGTACTTTGACTCGCTCGAGTCCCTGCCCGCCAACAGCGCCCGCAGCCCCGAGATCTGCCGGCCCACCGGCACCCGCTACGACGGCCAGATCGTCGTGTTTGGGTCCGAGTTCCAGCACAAGATCGTCAACGCGAAGCAGTTCCTCGTCGGAGCCGGCGCCATCGGCTGCGAGATGCTCAAGAACTGGGCCATGATCGGCCTCGGGACCGGGCCGGACGGCCGGTTCTGCGTGACCGACCTGGACTCGATCGAGCGCAGCAACCTGAACCGGCAGTTCCTGTTCCGGCCCGCCGACGTGGGCAAGATGAAGAGCGACTGCGCCGCCAGGGCTGTCACCCTGATGAACCCCGAGCTCGAGGGCAAGATCACGAGCATGCGGGACGCCGTAGGCACGGACACGGAGCACGTGTTCGACGAGACCTTCTGGGCTGGCCTCGACGGCGTCACGAACGCGCTCGACAACGTGGAGGCGCGCCAGTACGTCGACCACCGGTGCGTCTACTTCCTGAAGCCGCTGCTCGAGAGCGGCACCCTGGGCACCAAGGCCAACACCCAGGTGGTCGTTCCGCGCCTCACCGAGGCGTACTCGTCCACGACCGACCCGCCTGAGAAGTCTTTCCCCATGTGCATCACCAAGAGCTTCCCGTCCAAGATCGAGCACTGCATCCACTGGGCCAAGCACGACATCTTCAACGTGTACTTCGAGGAGAACCCGACCCTGGTGAACATGTATCTCACCCAGCCGAACTACATCCGGGGCGCCATGAACCAGACCGGCGGGCCCCGGATCCCGGAGCTGCTGCGGATCCTGCACGGCCTGACCACGGAACGGCCGCGCAGCTTCGAGGACTGCATCGCGTGGGCCCGCCTGCGGTTCGAGAGGCACTTTGTCAACGACATCGCCCAGCTGGTGCACAGCTTCCCCAAGGACTACGTGACCGCGAGCGGCGCCTTGTTCTGGTCCGGGCCCAAGCGGGCCCCGACCCCGCTCCGGTTCGACCCCGATAACAAGATGCACTACGACTTCATCGTGGCCGCCGCAAACCTGCACGCGTTCAACTACAATATCAAGTCGCCGGGTGATGACCGGGCCGTGATCCTGCGCGCGCTCGAGAACGTCATCGTGCCCACCTTCACCCCCGACAAGAATGTCACCATCCAAGTGGACGAGAAAGATCCAGTAAGTGACCTCGGTGGCTACCGCATGACGACGCATTACATGATGGATATATATCCACGTTTATATTTAAATATATATATATATGTTGATACACGGACATGACCGCTGACCACGGACGATCCCATGTAGGACCCGGAAGCGGCCGTTTTCACTGACCAAAATGAGGCGCGCGACATCATCGCTGCGATGCCGTCTCGGGGTAACTTTTCCGGCTTCCAGCTTCGGCCGGTCGAGTTCGAGAAGGACGACGACACCAACTACCACATCGATTTCATCGCGGTCTGCAGCAACCTCCGGGCGGAGAACTACAAGATCCCGACACTGGACCGGCACCAGATCAAGCAGATTGCCGGAAAGATCATCCCGGCCATCGCGACCACGACCGCGCTCGTGACCGGCCTGGTGATCTTGGAGCTGTACAAGCTGCTGGATGGCAAAGTCGACATCAACAAGTACAAGAACGGGTTCCTGAGCCTGGCCGTGCCCGTGTTCGCGTTCAGCACGCCGATGGCCAACAGCAAGATCAAGTACATGGCTTCCCCCGACCGAGAGGTGGTGCTGGACCGGCTCTGGGACCGGTTCGAGGTGGACGAGGACGTGACGGTGCAGCAATTCCTGGACTTGTTCCAGGAGAAGCACGGCCTGAAGATTACCATGATCAGCTCGGGCGTCAGCCTGCTGTATGCCTCGTTCCACGGGCGCGCCAAGCTCAAGGAAAAGCTGGGGCTGCGGATCAGCGAGCTGATTCTGGCGGTGTCGCGCAAGCCCGTTCCGGCTCACCAGTCCGAGGTCATTGTGGAGATAATGGCCGAGGACGCGAACGATGAGGATGTGGATGACCTGCCGTATGTGAAGGTGAAGGTGCGGTAGCCAGCTCTGCCAGGCTCGGGGGGGGCTCGGTTTGGGGGAAGAAGCAGTGGTAACAGACCTTGGGCTGAGCAAGTAGATGACTGGACGCGACTGCAATAGAGATTATCATGAGATGGGGCGGGATCGTGGCTGGCTGCATCCCTGATTACACAGGCAGTGTGCCCTCCTGCTATCCGGCCGGGTGTGGCAGAGATCCGCCAGACTGCTTCTCTTGGGCAGGCAGCCAGCTCTTACAGGCTGACTGATTGATTACGACAACATGCAGCCAGTACAGTAGCTCGGGGTCTAGCCGGGATTGGTAGTGGGGATTTGTCATGGGAGGTGATAATAAAACCGGCACTCCAGCAGAAAAGTCGGATGAGTGGGGATCTGGGTGATTTGTCACGATGCGGGGGTGGCGGAGCTTGCCGAGGTTAATGAGCGCGGGGGTGCGGGGGGGGCAAGCGTGCGGCATGGCGAGTGTCGGGCGATATCATCGCCCACTCAGCAGTAGCAGCAGTATACGGGGATATGAGAACGTGGTTGCGGCCCGGCCAAGGTCAGGGGATATCGCCCCCTGGCAGCCTATTATTCGGCAGTGGCAATAGCGAGGGCGAGGGGCGGAGGGGAGTGATGGAGTGGTGGAGGGACGGGTAGTTAATGCGCGATGTGACCCGGCCGCGCTGGAGCGCTATCATCACTCAGCAGTGCTTGTCTATGCTATCAGTACTCGGGGGCAGCGTGCCAGTAATGTGGAGGAGGAGGGGGGCTCTGACGATACCTGTACTCGGCAGGGCGCTAGGAGGGGCAGGGTGCCGGGAGCGGGAGGGGGGGCAGTGCGCCCAGGAGTGAGGGGAAGAGTCAACAATCGGTTGAATGCTATGAACGAGGGGCGATGACTGGGCACCCGGCCGGTAATTCGGGTGTATGACTCGGCCGGCACTGGCGATATGGTCGCTCCAAGAAGAGTGGCCCGGGGGATGACTGAGCACTTGGTAATTTGGGTCTGTCCCAAGAGTGAGGGGAAATGATTGAGCACTTGGTAATATGAGTGTGCGACCCAGCGGGGCTCAAGCGACATCGCTAAGCAGTCTGCCGAGGATTGGGATGACTGAGTACTTGGTAATTGAGCGGACAGGCCGTACTCGGTCGTAATAACACTTGTCAGTTGATGGACCGGCTGCTGGACTGTCGCTCCCCTTCGCCCCTCTCCCCGCCGGTCCCATCCTGACGTCACACCTGCGCAGGTGCGCCCCGCCATGCGGCGAGAAGTATATAAACCCCTTGTTGGCCTGCCACTCCCCGCTCCTCTAGGGCATCGACATTGCGGACCAGCGGTAGCGGTAGCGGCAGCAGCAGCAGTGTGTGCCTCTTGAAAAAACCGCGTCGGCCTTTGCTCCAAGTGTGCCATTGAGACGGACAGGATCATTGCTATCAACCCAGCCGAGGATGGTGAGTTGTTTTCTTGCTCTCCCGACTGGCACCTGTATGCCGACCTACCCCTTGGTGCGTTCCGTGTCAACTGTGGCTGTCTCTTGCGCGCCCATGTTGTGATTCGGTCTCGATCTCGCACCCTGCGCATCCGTCCATCGCCTCCCTCTGGCTTAAGTCTTTCGCGCAATCATCCTATCTCTCGCACCCAACATCCGGTCCTTCCCCAGTCTCTCTCCTACGCGGCTGCTCCTCCCAACCCCGCTTCCATGCGCACTAATCTCATCCGTGCCGTGTGTCCCAGGCCGCCTCCAGGATCATCGACTGGGTCAACCCCAACGACAAGTCCGGCGAGTTCAAGCGCCAGACCAGCTCGTTCCGATCCCGGATCTCGCGCGAGCCCGGGGCCCCGTACCCGCCCGAGCGGGGCCGCTACCACCTCTACGTCAGCTACGCGTGCCCGTGGGCGCACCGCACCCTGATCACCCGCAAGCTCAAGGCGCTCGAGGATGTGGTCTCGTTCAGCGTGGTGCACCCGCACCTGGCTGACGGCGGGTGGCGCTTCCCGACCGACGACGAGGCCGACCCCGCGACGAACTTGGTCCCGGACCCGCTGGCCCACCGCGGCGGCCGCCCCTTCACCCACCTGATGGAGCTGTATCGCGAGTCCGACCCGGAATATGCCGACCGGGCGACGGTGCCGGTGCTGTACGACAAGAAGACGCAGACGATCGTCAGCAACGAAAGCGCCGAGATCATCCGCATGCTGAACTCCGAGTTCAACGACCTGATCGAGGACCAGGACGCCCGCAGCCTGGACCTGTACCCGGACAGCGGCCCGATCCGGGACCGGATCGACGAGGTCAACGGGTGGATGTACGACGGGCTCAACAACGGCGTCTACAAGGCCGGGTTCGCGACCACGCAGGAGGCGTACGACGCGGCGGTGCGGCGCGTGTTTGAGTCGCTCGACCGGATCGAGCGCATGCTCGCCGACGAGACGGCCGGCCCCCGCGCCGGGCCCAACTTCCACCTCCTCGGCACGTCCCGGCCGACTGAGGCGGACGTCCGCATGTTCGTCACCGTGGCCCGGTTCGACCCCGTCTATGTGCAGCACTTCAAGTGCAACGTCCGGGACGTGCGCAGCGGCTACCCCCTCTTACACCGCTGGCTGCGCCGCCTGTACTGGGAGTGCCCCGCGTTCGGGCCCGCCACCACCCGGTGGGACCACATCAAGCTGCACTATACCAAGAGCCAGATCCAGATCAATCCGAAGGGGATCACGGCCGCGGGGCCGGTGCCGGATATCCTGCCGCTGGATGAGGAGGTGAGGGCGGTGGGGGCCTGCAGGCAATGATCAGTGATCGGGTGGGGAGTGTGGTATGTGGTATGGGTGGCCAAGTCATGGCAGCGAGCGGGCAGGCAGTGATAGGGTCGAGTGGGCGGGCGGTTACCGCGAGTGGGGAGGGCGACAAGGGAGTGCAGAAGGGGGGTATGGGCGAGCAAGTAACTGCGGCGAGTGGGCAGGTGGAGGCCCCCCCTGCCCACTCGCCACAGCCATATGCTGTGGCTGCCACTGTTGGAGAGGGGTCGGGGTTTGATTTGGCGGTGCTAGTCGTGGAAATGAAGTTTTAACAGTACGGACCTCCCGCTCAAGTAGGGTAGGCAAGCGACTGATGGGCTGCTTGCTGGTCCAGCCAGCCAGGCATGACCCCCCACGCTCGAGTAGGCGGACTGGCAAATAATAAACTGCCAGTCGGCTAACTAGAAATGATACTCATCTGAGTAGGTAGACCAGCGAACTGCGAACTGCGAGCAGCTGGCTATTCTGGCCGTCCCAGCCTGTGCCCGGTAGGCAGACGGGCAAGCCGCCGATCCCGCCGTAAACGAGTCCGGTCTCGGACTAAATAGAGGCTGGAAAGCAGCTGACCTGGCTGTGAATAAATCCCGATACAAGCTAAACAGAAAGACCGGAAAGCAGCTGATCTCGGCCAGGTCGCCCTGCCGAGCTGGGTAGCCAGACTGGAAATTAATGAGCCGTCGGCTGATCCAGCAAGAAATGGCCCCCCGGCCGAGAAAGATGCATGAGGGCAAACGAGGGGTCGCTGCCGGCCGGCGCCGATCACTTACCCCCCCTGGCAGAACCAGACACTTGGGTCCCAGCTTGGGATCGCCGCGGTGGAGAGTTGACCCGGCACCCATCGTGTCGGCGCGAGTGGCCATCCTGTCGGCAAGCAATCATGTCGGCGACCATTCATGTCGGCGAGCATTCATGCCGGCGGCTTTGCATCGTGTTGACACGACTTGTATCATGCTGGCGGGGGTGCATCCATCTCTCTGCATGTGGCGCCACTGTTGGCCGAGAATCTGGACATAGTCCGGCAGGAGGGGGAGTCTATCTACATAGGCTCCTGTTGGCGGGCGTGTATATGTCTGTATATAACGCCGTGGGTCCGGAGTCTGGATATCTACGTCTGGATATCTACCCAGGCGGCGGGTCCAAATTCGCACTGGCCGGATCAATCACCTCACCAGCTCCCCCGGCGAGCGGACGCACCCCGCCCATCTTCCTCCACCCGGCCCCCTCCACCCCCGGCCCCACCAGCTCGCGATAATTACCGCATCCATTATATATATCCGACGAACCCCACCCCCCCGCGCATCAGATCGGGCCCTCAGCCGCATCTAAGATACATCACCGCCTGGTCCGATCTGGCACAAATGCACATTAGATCGCCCCATATCCACACACCTCTCCGATCTACTACAGCTGCCCCATGGCCGACCGCTCGGCCGTAAGACGCTCCACCTCGGTCATGATCACTGCGCGACACCGCACCCACGTCAGCATATGATTCATCCACACGCCGCATCAGACCACACGGTACGACAAGCGGACCGCCGCACGGAGAAATGGAAATGGGGGAGGGGGGAGGGGAGTGCGAGGACTCACCACTGTTGATAAACGCCTTTCGTGTCTCGAGCGAGCACCCGAACCGGTTCTCCAGCTCCTTCTTGACGCCCTTCTTGGTGATTTGCATCAGGTCCATCGTGGACAGGATCATTTTGGTCTCGGCCAGGATCGCATCGTCGCTCGGCAGCAGAGCCGGGTCCTCTCCGGGAATCATGCCGGCGCCCCCCAGGTGCGACGACCCCGCATAGCTGACCCGGTTGCCGCCCGCACCCATCATGCCGACATCCGGCGCCAGCGACAGCCGAGACGAATAGCGCGGGTCGCCGCCGCCGACTCCGCCGCCGGGCATCAGGAAGCCGCCGACGCTGGTGCGCGAGACCGGCCGGCTGCCACCGCCGATATAAGGCGGCGCGGCCGGAGCCCATCCGCCGCCTGCGCCGCCGCCGCCGCCGTACTCAGACATGGCCACGCCGCTGCTGCCGTACCCGCCCGCCTTGGTCGCATAGCTGTAGCCCGAGATCACCGACTGGGCGTCGTCCCGGGCCGTCTGCGACTCCCACATCTCGGCCTGGTACTCCTCCCACTTCTTGCGCGGGATCGAGGCCGGGTCGAACTTGCCCTCGTCCGAGACAACGATCTTCTTGCCCTTCTCGCCGGCCACGACCCGGGTGTTCCCCCAGTTGAAGTCGTCCATATGCCAGAACGAGTACAGCGGCAGGCCGAAGCTGAACACCGGAATCGCGAGCACGTACAGGATCATCCATCCGATCATCTCCCACTTGCGCCGCAGGATGAAGATGATCGCTTGCAGGCCGTAGATCGCGCCCAGCATGATGAAGGCCGTCAGCGGCACCACTGTCGAGCTGGTGGCCACCAGCACGATCAGGTACGTAATGTACGCGATCACCACCGGCTGCACCAGCGTCGACAGCAGATCCACAAACACGATGAACCGCATTGAGAAGCAGCAGAACC
This sequence comes from Bertia moriformis, assembly GCA_025802115.2. Lineage (NCBI taxonomy): Eukaryota > Fungi > Ascomycota > Sordariomycetes > Coronophorales > Bertiaceae > Bertia > Bertia moriformis. Next base: position 49,834 of record JAOYNC020001928.1, read on the forward strand.
CGCACAGCTGTGCCATCGGGATCAGCTCGATCAGGTTGTGCACCGTCGAGTTGATCCAGCGCCGGCGCTGCGACAGGAACACCTGCCACGAGTCCGGCGCGATGGTCCAGGCGTGGGCCCGGAAGATGTACTTGGTCTTGTACTTGTTGTGGAACTTGAGCAGCAGCGTGGTTAAGTACCGGTCCTCCCCCAGATGCAGGAGATTCTTCATGTGCAGAGTGTCGACCCGGATCGTCGAGTACGCCTCGACGATCTCGCGGCTCACGAACAGCGGTTTGCCGGTGTCGTGCGCCCGGATCCGGTACATGGAGAAGCAGCCGGGCAGGCAGGTGACGGACCCGAACAGCGACTCGAACGCCTTGGCGAGGTTGTGGGAGATGTAGTACTCATACACCTGGATCATGGTGATGAACGAGGCCTTCGCGTTGGTCAGCGCTGTCTCGCCGCACACCGCGATTAGGCGGGTGTCGTCGATGAAGGCCGAGACCATCCTCGTGGCCGAGTCGGAGGCCACCACCGTGTCGGCGTCGATTTGCAACATGAACTCGTAGAAGGTCGGGTTGACGCCGATGATGTTCCTGATCTGGTGGTAGATCTCGAGCTCGAGCGGGCTCATCGGCAGGTTGTAGTGCACCCGGTTCAGGAACCGCATCACAATCATCTGGGAGTCGCGCTTGCCCCGGTTACCGGGCCGGCCCACCTCGGACGGCTTGCCGACCTTGACGACCACTAGGAACGGCACGATGTGTCCCTGGACCTCGTACAGGCCGGAGTAGACCTTGCCCATGTTGTGCTGCTTCTGGCCCTCGCCCAAGGACTCGAAGCTGAGCGGGTCCGGGTTGACGGACTCGGGCACGCCTAGGATGTCGAGCACGATCCGGGGCGTGGGCCGATCGTTGCCCTGGCCGATGATCATGCCGTCGCACACAACGACGAGCAGCTTGCGCTTATCGTCGTATCGCATCCGCGCGGCCGAGTCGATGGCCCGCCGCAGCGAGTCCTCGTCCTCGGTATAGGCCGGGATCTGGCACATAATGAACTTGTCCAGGTTCTCCGGCATGTTGCGGGTCCCGAACTGGAGCGCAGCGAAGAACTTGAAGGCGATGATGGCGGTCAGCACGGCCGACACGGCCAGGATCAGGTACTGCGCGAACTGGCACCGGACCGAGTTGCGGGTGTCCACGTCCCCGACATAGAACAGGTTGTTGAGGCAGGTCAGCATCCGGGCCCGCTCGGCCGGGGTCATGTCCAGGTTGTAGAACAGCCGAGTGAGGTCGGACCCGGACTGCAGCTTGAACAGCGAGACGACCCCGTCGTCCATGAAGTAGGGCAGGGTCGGGTCCGACGGCGGCGGGGTGCCGTCGTCATGGACCGGCATCCGCCGCCCGCCCGCCATGTAGGCCGTCATGTCGTACACGCGCCCGTTCAGGATCGCGATGTACTGCTGCTTGTTCGCGAGCGTGCCGACGTACTCGGCCGAGTAGCCGACCCGGCCCTTGAGGTAGCTGGACCGCAGGATCGTCATCTGCTCATAGTACCAGTCCGGCCGCGAGTCGTTGCGGAACGCGCGGAAGTCGTGGTAGATCGCGTTGCGGTCCGTGAGGCTGACCAGGGTCGGCGAGCCGGAGATGTTGGTGGACTTGTAGTCGAGCGTGACGTCCGGGTCGACGGACCCGTCCTTGCCGCCGCACAGGGCTGACACCTGGACCGGGAAGAGGGAGCTGATGTCCAAGCCGGCGTACTGGTTGATCGCCTTGGTGCCGATGAAGGCCGGGTAGTGGCGGGGCGCGTACTCGCCAATGTCGAAGACGAACCCACGCACGGACGCGTAGCTGGCCGCGCCGTCCTGGCCGTTGAACGCGGCCAGCTCGGACGCGCTGAAGACGTTCTGCTTCGGGCAGATCAGCATCGGGAACCCGATGATGAAGAAAGTGGCGACCAGGCAGAAAAACCAGATCAGGATGTTGATCGCCAGCTTCTCGCGCCAGGCGACCCGGACGTCCCGGCGCGACATCCGGCCGACCTTGCGGATCAGCAGGTCCGGGATCAGCCAGGTGAGCGCGTACACGACCACGACCCAGCGCCGCCGCGACGGGCTGTCCTTGTACTCCTCCACCTCCTCGAGCTTCTTCTCCTCGCCCCGCTCCGCCATCTGGTCGACGGTGTCGAGGTTCTTGAACAGGTCGCCGCCTCCGACGGCGGAGACGCCGGCCTCGGACCGGGCGTCGTCACTGATGTTGCCGCCACCACCGCCGCCGCCGACGCCGCCGCCCGCCGCGCCGGCGCCGAAGTACCCGCCGCGGGCCTTCTCCCCCCCATACATGGGCGTGTTGCCGCTGGCGGCCGAGAGGAGCAGGCGCTCCTTGCTGGCGCCAAAGTCGCGTTCCATGTGCGGCGTCGGGCTGAGTCCGTCGCCTGCGTCGGATGGGGTCATGCCCGGGTGGAGATGGCGGCCGAGGGCGGATTCGAGCTGGGCGATTTCGAGCCAGCAGCGCTCCGACAGGAACACGCCGGTCGCGCCGACGCGCGCCTCGTTCTCGGGCCAGCGCCGCTCCGCCACCGTGGCGCCGGCCCGGTCCCGCTCCGTGCCGGCGCCCGGCAGCACCCCACCCTCGGCCAGGCCCAGGAACTCTCCAAACGGCAGGAACAAACTGAAGTCGGCGCTGCGCAGCCGCTGGCTGATCTCGGCCACGCCCAGGGTCTGCACCTGCGCGCGCACGCACTTGCTGTCGAACTGGTTCGAGATGCGGCGGTCATTCGGCTTGAGGCATAGCACGAAGTAGGTGTTGCAGTTCGGATCCGTGATCGCCCTGGTCACATTCTCGAGCGAGGAGAGATACTGGCCCGAGGCGCCCTGCTCCGTGTGGCCGCCCAGCAGACTTCTGGTCCCGATTGCAGCCCCGGCCCCGCCGGAGGAGGTGGCGGCGGCTTCCTCGTGCTCCGGCTGCTGCTGCTCGCGCAGCTGCTGACGCCTCAGGATGCCCTGGACGGCCCTCGAGGTCCCCTTCCTCGACACGACGCTCGGCGCCCGGGCCGGCTTCGAGCTGACGGTCGCCTGCATGACGGTCGACCGCTCGATCGGGTGGGTCACGGTCTGGAGCGCGTCCTGGCCGAACAGGCGGCGCACAAACTCGCTCCGGGTCGAGTTGACCAGGCTGAGCAGGTCGCCCGAGATCACCTCGCCGTTCTCCTCGATCAGGCCGCGGATCGGATAGTCGACCTCGGCGGCGAAGTGCTTGATGGTGAAGCACGCGGCCGCATTCTCGGTGTAGAAGTTGCTCCCCGGCAGCTTCGCGGTCGCGGACCCGACCGAGATGGCCGCGTTTTTGCCCTCGAACCGCTTGCGGAGCGCCTCGAGCAGCTGCTGGTCGGTCCGGTTGCGGCGCGTCTGGTCGTCCAGGATGCTGAGCAGGCCGTTGCCGGGCTTAAGCATGCCCCGGACCGCGTCCGAGTTGTCGAAGTAGCTGGTGGCCGGGACGACCACGTCCTCGGACTCGAGCATATCGGCACGGCGGTCGAAGAAGGCCTGCAGAGCAAGCCCGTACAGCGCCTCGCACGCGGCGTTGGTCAGCAGCTGGTCGAGGGTGGACCGGGTCGACGACTGCTGCGCGAAGCCGGGGAAGTCGATGATAGAGACGGTGTTGGCGATCGCCTCCTCGGGCGCGCACACGTTCTGGTTGATCTTCTCCATCACCCACGCCACCAGCAGCGAGTACAGGGTCCGGGCCAGCTCGTTGGCGTGGGCGCGCGCGCCGGCCGGGTCCAGCATGACGGTGACGCGCTCCTTGTGGATCATCTTGGTCTTGTACCCGAGCGTGGTCTGCAGCTCCTGGGCGGACACCTGCAGGAAGGCGGCCACGAGCCGGAGGGTCTCCTTGTTCTTGACGGCGGTCACGAGGGTGGCGCCCTCGTGCGAGAAGCCGCCGCTGTCGTCGCCCTGGGCCGCGGTGTCGGCCGTGGTGTCGAACTCGAGCTGGCCGATGTGCAGGATCACGGCCAGCATCTGGGCCAGCTCGGCGATCTCGGTGCGGGCGAACTCGAGCCGGCGCAGCGCGTTCTTGAACACGGAGAAGCCCTCGCCGTCGTTGATGCCGACCTTGAGCTGGGTCGGGTGCCCGAGGAAGCGCCACCGCTGCTGGCCGTCCATGCAGAGGTGGTGGCGCTCCCGCTCGCTCAGGCCGGCGAGCAGGTAGTAGAAGATGTGGAAATTGCGCTCGCCCGTGGGCACGTCGGCGATTCGGCTGCGCTCGAGCCGGTGGTCCAGCAGCTTGGCGCCGATCAGCTGCGGCCGGGTCGACAGGGCGGTGTCATACTGGAGCTCGTAGAAGAGGCCGGCCTTGGACGCGGTCGGGGTGGTCGCCGTCTTGGTGGTGGTCAGGCTGTCGAACACGTACGAGGCGAGCGAGATCTTGGCCGAGAGGTTGTCGCTGGTCTTGTTGAGGATGGCGGTGAGGAGATGGGACCGGATCGTGGACTTGCCCGAGCCGGACTCGCCGCTGCGTGAGGGAAGAAGCAAGAGGCAGGCCGTGTCAGCGAGCGAGCAGGCGAGCCGGCGGCCAGGCGAGCAAGCAGGCATTCGAGCCGCGGGCATTCGAGTTGCGGCCATCAGCAGATAGCGAACAAGAGCGAGACTTACAGAAACACGACTGCTTGGTTTTCGCTCCGATGCCCGAGCCGGAGCCAGGCCCGCTCCGCCATCTCCTCGGCCCCCGCCATGGCGCTGCCCTCCTTGTCGGCATTCTGACCAGCCTTGGCCGATGATGTGTATGTGTTGAGCGAGATGAGGGCATGTGAGGACAGGCAAGCAGTCGGGAGGCCGGCGTGGAACCGGCTCGCGAGGTGGGCGGTCAGTTGAGTGTCTGACTGCAAGTGCGCCGGCAGCGCCGGCAGCGACGGCTGCGAGTGGGGGCCGATGGACGAAGCCATCGCGGGAGGGGGTTGTGTGCTCGTGGGTGGCCGAGCGGTGGGCGCGGTCGGATAGAGAAGGAGAGTGAGGGCGATGACGATCGGGGGAGGGGGGTTAAAGGAGCGAGGAGAGGGGGGGACAGGTCAGGGGAAAGACAGATCACGGCTGGTCAGGGCCCCCTTGAGAACTGCACTTCCATCAAGTTGGAGTACTCGTTCGTGCCGAGCGTGCCGAGATCAAAGAACACGAGAACAAGCTGGCCGATACCAAAGCCGAGCGGTTGGGCTTCCAAGTCCTCGGGATCGACTACCACCTCAACAGTGGAAAGCACCCAAGCGGCGACGTTGAGGAATGGGAAAGAGGCGGGAACAGAGGATGCATGTCTGTGGCTCCCTCACTCAGGATTTGTTTTCTTCCGCAGTCGCCGTCTTTTCACTGTGCTAATAATACCGTGTCGGCGCTGCCGCCGGACTGGCCTGGCCCTCTTGAATCCCTTTCTTATTTTTCTCTGATTGAATTTACGGGGAGCAACAGGACAGGGGTAGGGAGGGGGCGTGAAATGCCGGGATCTGCGGCACGCCACGCCCCCTTCCCCCTCCTCTCCCGCAAGGGAGAGTGGAGAGCCTGACTGTCTTGCTGCAGAGACGAGAGGGGCACACGAGCCGGAGCGACATGTTCACGCCCATGATCAGCCGTTGGACATGTCTCCAATTGAGTGCTCCGGAGCTATCTCGTCCTGATGACCAGTTCCCATCGCGACTCTCGGTTTGCGCACGCACGCTTATGCGATGTGCGCCCTCCGGGGCGGTTGAGCGCGCTCTGGCTCTTCTCGTGTAAACTCCAATCCAGGTGCCGCCACCGCTTGGTGGGGTGATGGTGTGGCGCGGCTACGGATACGGACACAGGGCGGGTGCGGTGCCCCGGAGCAGCAGACGCAGCTTCGATACGGAAGTTAAAAATGGCCGGGTGAGACAGTGAGAAACTCGATGCTGCTGAGAGGCCAGGCCGGCGTCTCCGTTGTCCGAGACATGGCAGTACAGCAGCAGCAGCGGCGGCAGCAGCAGCGGCAGCAGCAGCAGCAGCAGCGGCGGCGGCTCGGTTGTGACAGTGAGACTTTTCCCCTCGGCTTGGACCGACTTTCTTCCTGTCGAGCACGGTATGTGCTGGAATGGAGGCTCTGGCGAGGATTTCTTTTTTTGGCTCCTTCAATTGAGTCTCCTTTCTTGCTCTTTGGCGTTTGGGGCCTCGGCCGGCACCGGGCAGGGGCCGAATCGCACCACACAGAGCTCAGGGTCTGAGGGGGTTGCATCGGTCCCACAGTGCGGGAAATGGGAGTCGATTTGGATGGCCAAGATTGGGAGCAGCTAGGGCCGTCTATCCGAGGACCGAGGGGGGGTGTGGCAGCCACTTGGAGACGATGGAAAAGAAAAAGAAAGAGAGACGTCGGTCAGTCGAGATTGGGAAGAACGGGATCCGGGGCCAAGATGACGAGGTCGCATAGTCATGCCATCAAACCAAATTCTTTTGTTGATTTTTTCGGAATCCCGGGTGGGAGGCAAGGGAGGAAACCGACGTCAGCTGAATTGATCGTCCGTACCTTTCACAAAGTAGTCAATTCGTTTGCACTTTATTTTTTTCCGGGTTCCGGAACCGCGCTCGGTCAACGGGCCCCCTCTGATGCGGCCGTCAGTGCGCCATTCCTAATGGATTTCGCAGCCCGATGGTCGACGCCATCCTGAGCACAATTGCAGGTTCAAACAAATCAATGTCCTCTGCCGCCGCCTTGGTGTCGACTGCGCGGAAAAAAGTGCAGCCGTGCTATTTCGAGTGGCCGCCATCTGCCTCCTCGACTTTACGCGTCATCCCGGCATGAGCCGCTAACCAAGCCTGCCTGCGTCGCCTCGTCCTCGTATCTGGGCGTTTAGCCATCCCCACCTGGCATTTCACCCTTGACTGCGCACCGCCTGAGCGGGGCGGCCGCCACCTGGGACTGTTTCTCCCGAGTGAGGGCAGGGCGATCCCGGTGGCCAGAGTCAGAGGAAGAACCATCGGACAACAAGTTTCCTGCCCAGTTAATTAACCAAATGCGCCCGGTTCGAGCTAGCGTCGGGAGGACCAGGGGGTGGCGAGAGGGGCGAGAGGGGGGACGAGAGGACGAGGGAAAGAGGGGAAGGATGGAGGGACGGGACGGGGGGGGCGTGGGGCCACGCCCCGGCATCAATCTCGTGTTCCCGTCGGTCCTGGGGTCCGTCTGCTGCCTGTCAGACAAGGGGAGGCCTCCTTTTCGCACTGGGCGCTTGTGTCCCTCGGGTCTCGTTACTCCACGGCTCAGGGCCGGTCGTGTTGTGCTGTGGTGGCAGCAGTTAGCCCCGGTGCTCAAACCTTTGCTCCTCTGGCTGCCAGTTTTATCTGGCTCTATTCGCTCGTTTCCTTCCTGTTGCTGCCGGCGCCTCGCTGTCGCTGTCCTTGTCCTCGTTCTCGACCCTCGTTTCTCGTCTGCTTATCGTGGCAAGCTGAGCAGCAGGAGAAGGGCACCAACGAATAGGGGCTCGCCAGATCGACGCCGGCCCCTCGTCTCGCCTCGCTCGCGCGTTGCCTGGCGACGACCTGGGGACGACAGACGCCCAATCAGCCCTCGGCCCAGATCTCCTCGTCCAGAATCAGCATCTTCTTCTTCTCCTTCATCATCATCGTACCTCTAATAGACAACATCCGTTGGTTATAGTCAGCCAAAGCAGCAGCAGCAGCAGCACCGCCGCCGCCGCCCGCCATGGCGGCCCGCCACATGTCCATGTACTCGGTCTCGTCCGAGAATCTCGGCGGCCCGAGGACCGGCGGTCCGATGGGCGCCTCCACCCTCCTCAACATCGTCCACAGCATCTATCTGCAGGGCCAGCCCTACAGCCTCGACGCCGGCACCAGCCTGGTCGTCAACACCTGGCTGACCGCCACCGCACACCAGCAGCATGGCTCCGAGTCGTCCGACCCCGGCGGGGGGCCGACCGTCGACGCCGCGCTCGCCGCCCGGGCGTGGGAGCACGCCCGGCGCCGGGCCGAGGACGGGTGTATCATCCTGGGGTACGTATCTGCCACCACAGCCCGAAAGCTTCAGCGCCCGCTCGAGATCCGGCCTGACTGACCTTGTCCTGGCAAAGGTCCACCCACACGTCCACTCCCTCCGTGCTGGTCCCGTTCCTGGCCAAGTTCCCCACCCCGCTGCCCCCGTCCCTGATCAGGTCACTCGAGGTGCTGCAGCCGTTCCTGCGGTGCGCAACCGGGCACAACCCCTCGGCCCCGATGCACGATGCCCTGGCGGTGACCCTGACCCTGAGCCTGGCCGGCGGTGGCGTGGTCGGGGCCCGGATCGGGCTGTCCCAGAGCGGCATCGACACGGACCGCGGCCTGCTCAACATCCCGGCCGAGCCCGGCAACCGGGCCTTTGACGTGTTCTACTACCTGCTCACCGGCGTGTCCACCCCGGCCGAGCGCGAGTTCCTCGGGCTCCAGTCGGCCGACCGGTACGTGCTGCTGGCCCGGTCCGGCACCTACACCCCGCCGCCGTATCTGCCCCTGGCCGACGACGCGGCCGCGGCCGAGGACTGGCGCAACGGGCTCAAGGGCATCGGCATCAAGAACACGCCCCACCGCGAGCTGGTGTCCATCCTGGCCGGCATCCTCAAGCTCGGCGACACGCTCGACTACGGCCTCGAGGGGGACGCGCTCGAGCAGACGATCGAGGACGTGGCCGGCCTGCTCGGCATGGAGCCCGAGGTGCTCGCCCGGCAGTGCTCGACCCAGGAGCGAGTCGCCTTCGCGGCCGGCCTGTACGAGGCGCTGGTCGACTGGGTCATCGCCAAGGCTAACGCGGCCATCGCGGCCGAGACCGCGGCCGGCGCCGCCGTCGGGGAGGCAGATGCCGACACCGTCTGCATCACCGTCCTCGAGATGCCGGACCCGGCCCTTGGCCGGGCCGTGGCCCTCGGCGGCGTCTTTGACGACTCGGCCGGCATCAACGCCGAGATGTTCCAGGACGGCCTCGACATCACGCCGGCGCCGGCGCCCGCCGCCAAGGACATGCGCGAGGCCCGCGAGCAGGCCGCCCGCGCCCTGGGCGGCGCCATCCCCCGCGAGCGCCAGTACGAGCTGGAGCGGCGAGAGGCCGTGCTGGAGAGGATCGCGCACGCGGCCGATCCCGCCAGCTTTCTCCGCAAGCTGCTCTTCCCCACCGGCAGCGAGGCCGGGGTCGCGCTCGGCCGGCACGGCCGCGTCGACCTCGCCTCGCTGCTGGGCGGCTGCCGGGCCTGGTACCACATCTCGCTGCATCCGAGCGACGACCCGCCCGCCGCCCTGGCCACCCTGCCGGCCGTCAACTCGGCCTGGGCGGCCGGCCCGGTTTCTCGCCAGATCCGGGCCTGGCGGCTGCCGGACTGGGCGACCCGCCGCAGCCGCCACCTCGACTTCACCGCCGACTTCGACCTGGACGAATTCGTGGGCCGGTACGGTGCCCTGGGCTGCCGCGAGGGCCGGGACGGGATCGAGAGCTGGGTGCTCGAGCGCGGCTGGAGCAACGGCGCGGTCGTGGTCGGCAACGAGCGGGTGTGGATGCGCGAGAGCGCGTGGTGGGAGGCCGAGATGATCCTGGACGCCGGCGCGGTCGGCGGCTTCGCCGCCCACGCTGCCCCCGGCGCCGCCATGTCTCCGGGGCCCCTCGCCACCGGCTACTCCAACACGTCTGGCTTCTTTCCTCCGACCCTATCGGGCCATCTGCACCCGCAGACTCCCAACAGCAGCAGCGATCACCTGATCCACCAGCGCACCTACAGCAATGGAAACCAGAGCCAGATCACGCTCTCGCATCAGCACCAGCAGCAGCTGGCGGCGGCGGCGGCGGCCGCCGCCGCCGCCTCCACGGCGGGCCCGCAGGGCGGCGACTACGGCCTCGGCCACAAGGGCGACACCCACCGCGACCAGGTCTTCTACAACGAAGAAGGCGAGTTCACCGGAGCCGTCGACCCCGACGCCGAGAAAGGCGGCGCCGTCGGCACGAAGAAGCTCATCACCCAGCCGGTCGACGCGAGCCGCCGACTCTGGGTCGGCATCGTGTGGGCACTTACCTTCTGGATCCCGTCGCCGCTCCTAAAGTACGTCGGCCGCATGCGGCGGCCAGATGTGCGGATGGCATGGCGCGAGAAGCTCGTGCTCTGCTTCCTGATCCTGCTCATCAACGCGATCATGGTGTTCTGGATCATCGCGTTCGGCAACCTGCTGTGCCCCGGCCAGGACAAGGTGTGGAGCGTGACCGAGGTCGCGACCCACCAGGGCCCCAACGACTTCTACGTCACCATCCACGGCCGGGTCTACGACATCTCCAACTTCTGGCGCGTCGACCACTCCGACACCAACATCCCGGCTAACCAGCCGGCCATGCTTCCGCTGGCCGGCCTCGACATGGACGGGTACTTCATCCCGCCGCTCGACCAGGCCTGCCCCGGGCTCGGGATTACGAACCGGGTCCAGCTGCTGGCCAACAACACGGTCGAGTTCCCGACCGCGATGCACACGTCCGGCTTCTACGCCCAGGACCCGACCAGCCGGCTAGCGTCCGAGACGTGGTACTACGACGTGTTCACCCCCAAGATCCGGGAATTCTACAAGGGCGACCTGGCCTGGCTCCCGTCCTTCGTGCAGTCGGACGGGCGCGACAACGGCCACATGTGGATCACGTACGAGGGCCGGATCTACGACCTGACCGACTATTTCCACACCCAGTCGCTGCAGAAGAACGTGGCCACGTACCAGTTCCTCGACTCGGGCCTGGAGGACATCATCCAGCAGAACGCCGGCCAGGACATCACCCCGCTCGTCTCCACCCTCGTGTCCAACGTGAAGGGCAATGCCACCGCGCACGCGCACGTGCTCAACAGCCTGCTCTGCATGAAGAATGCGTTCTACGTCGGGATCCCCGACTTTCGGGTCACGGCCCGGTGCCAGGTCAACAACTACCTGCTGCTTGCGTTCACCATCATCCTGTGTGCCGTCATCATCATCAAGTTCCTGGCCGCGCTGCAGTTCGGATCGAAGCGCCGGCCCGCGCCGCAGGACAAATTCGTCATCTGCCAGGTGCCCGCGTACACGGAGGGCGAGGACTCGCTTCGCAAGGCCATCGACTCGCTGACCGGGCTCGCCTATGATAACAAGCGGAAGCTGATATGTATCATCTGTGATGGCAACATCGTCGGCGGCGGCAACGACCGACCGACCCCCAAGATCGTGCTCGATATCCTCGGGGTCGACCCCAAGCTGGATCCGCCCGCGCTGGCCTTCAAGTCGGTCGGGACCGGCAGCGAGCAGCTGAACTATGCCAAGGTGTACTCCGGCCTCTACGAATACGAGGGCAACGTGGTCCCGTACATGGTCGTGACCAAGGTCGGCAAGGCATCGGAGCAGGCCCGGTCTAAGCCGGGCAACCGCGGCAAGCGCGACTCGCAGATCCTGCTGATGAGCTTCCTGAACCGCGTCCACCACCGCGCCCCGATGAACCCGCTGGAGCTCGAGATGTTCCACCAGATCAACAACATCATCGGGGTCGACCCGGAGCTGTACGAGTACCTGCTCATGGTCGACGCCGATACCCAGGTCGCAGAGGACTCGCTGACCCGGCTTGTGGCCGCGTGCGCCAACGACGCCAAGATCAGCGGGATCTGCGGCGAGACCGGGCTCGAGAACGACGAGAAGTCGTGGTGGACCATGATCCAGGTCTACGAGTACTTCATCTCTCACCATCTGGCCAAGGCGTTTGAGTCGCTGTTTGGCAGCGTGACGTGTCTGCCGGGCTGGTCAGTCTTCATGTCTCGGCTCCTGGTTTCTCTGGAATCGGCGCCTATCCCTACTCGGCTAGCTGGCTGACCTCTCATCACACTAGCTTTTCCATGTACCGGCTCCGCACTGCGGATCGCGGAAAGCCCTTGATCATCTCCGACGCCGTGATCCGCGACTACTCGGTCTGCAACGTCGACACGCTCCACAAGAAGAACCTGCTCTCGCTCGGCGAGGACCGCTACCTGACCACGCTCATGACCAAGCACTTCCCGTACATGTCCAACAAGTTCGTGCCGGCAGCGCAGTGTAAAACGGCGGCGCCCGAGTCGTGGAGCGTGCTGCTGTCGCAGCGGCGGCGCTGGATCAACTCGACAATCCACAACCTCGTCGAGCTGATGCGGCTGCGCGAGATGTGCGGGTTCTGCTGTTTCGGCATGCGCTTCGTCGTCTTCGTCGACCTGTTCGGAACTATCATCCTGCCGGCCACGTGCGTCTACCTCGGCTGGCTTGTCTACCGCCTAGCCACGAACCAGGGCCAGTTCCCGGTCATCTCGATCGCGATGCTGGCGGGCGTGTACGGCCTGCAGGCGCTCATCTTCATCCTCAAGCGGCAGTGGCAGCACATCGGCTGGATGATCATCTACATCCTGGCCTTCCCCATCTACTCGTTCGTGCTGCCGATCTACTCCTTCTGGAACCAGGACAACTTCTCGTGGGGCAACACCCGAATTGTGGTCGGCGAGAAGGGCGACAAGAAGGTGGTGGCCGTCGACGGGGAGGACTTCGACCCCCGCAGCGTCCCGCTGCAGCGGTGGGACGACTATGCCCTGTTGAACGACATTCCGGGCCGGCGCGGGCCCGCGGGCGAGAGGGCTGGCGCCGTCCCCCTCTCGCCGGCCGAGGATCCGTTCGAGAAGGAAAGCGAGATCGTCTCGGTATACTCGGCCGGGCAGGGCTCCTACCAGCGCACGCCGTCGGCCTACGGCGTCCCCACGCCGCCGCCGCCGCCGGGCTACGCCATTCGCAACTCTCGGATGTCGTCAAACCATCCGTACGGCGCGGGTGCAGGCACAGTCGACCAGCAGTACCGCCAGTCGACGGCCTCGATGGGCCACCATCTCGACGTCATGCCGGGCGGCAGCCGGCACCCGAGCATGCTGAACCTGCAACACCACAACGCGTCGAGCGCGTCACTCGGGCTCCAGCAGGCTACGCCGGCCAGCCACCTGAACCTGAACATGAACCGGTCCTCGGCCGCGCTGAGCGTGATGAACCGGCCAGGCAGCGCGTTCGACTTCCAGCGCGGGCTCGCCGGGCCGGACGATTCCGCCATCGCGGACGCGATCCGCCAGACCATGACGGAGATCAACATGGACAACGTGACGAAAAAGCAGCTGCGTGCGCTGGTGGAGCAGCGGCTGCAGACGGAGCTGGTGGGGGAGAAGCGTGCATTTATGGACCGGCAGATTGATCGGGAGCTGGAGAACATGTAATGTGGGGGAAGTGGAAAGTGGACGAGTAGAAGGGGTAGAAGGGGGAGTGAGAACGTTGGTAGTGTATCTTGGATAACGCGGATCGCAGGGGAGTAATGACGGGGGGGTAGGCAGATGACGAGATGGGATGGGACTTTCGGGCCCAGCATAATTGCAAGACGTGTTCATCAGTGGAGGCCCTGGCAACGACAAGGCGACGATCTGATCCGACAACAGGATGATTCCCACCAAGAGCGCCTGCAGCAAGTGCAACAGAGTGGCATCCCGAGCGGGTTCGGTCATCTGGCGTCTCGGCTCGGGGCGACAGCCTTGATCAACCCGGCCACAGCCAACAGCAACCGACCATCTCAAGTGGCAGCTCTTCATCAGAAACGGTAACGGCAACGGCAACGGCAAAAGCAACAGCACCAGCACAGCAACTAATCAGTATGGTGGTCGGTCGGGTTCGGGCATTGAGCCGCTCGGTCCGATTAAGCTCGAGGGTTCCCACTCTTTGGTGTTGATGCTGCTGCCGCGGCTGCCACTGCTGCGATACATGTATTGGACAGACATGGCGTTGTGCCCTGCCAGACAGACAGTCAAATATTAAACCTTTTTGACAAGTTACCACACATAGTAGACCAGTCCGGCCAATATCCGGATTCTGGACAAATAGCGGCGTCAACTACACACTGTAGACCTGTCCAGCACCCCAAGTACATCCCTACATGCAGTCGGCACTGAGCGGCAGCATGTGAAAAGTGTTGTATGAGAAAACGTAAATATCCAGCTAATAGATATGACGCCACCCACGCTCTCCAAAACTTGACCTTCTCTGCCGTTACTCCCCCCGTGCTGCGTGTCACAAGCACCAAGATCACATACATGGGGACCAAATGGACTCTTGACAAGAAGGATTCGACTAGGCCCCACTCGCAGGACTCGCCCCCACGCCCTTCAGCCGCAGGTACACGTCGGTTCCCCAGCCGTGCAGGCTCTGGACCGTGATCCCGCCCCCAAAGTACTCGGCGTATGCCCGGCTGAGAGGCAGGCCGTACCCGAGCCCGGCGATGGAGCTGGCCCCGGCGCTCGCGCTCACGGCGGATATGGCGCCCAACCCGGTCGGCGACGCGCCGCCGCCGCCGCCGCCGCCCCCGGAGGCACCAAAGATGCCGCTGGGAGACAGCAGCCCACCGCCGCCCTCGTTATCCTCTTCCTCGGGCACGGTCGTGTACGAGTAGGACCAGATATTGGGCAGGACGTCCGGGGCGATGCCGCCGCCGCGGTCGCGGATCCGGATCGTAACCCCCGGCGCTGCGTTGCCGTCGCCGCCGCCGCCGCCGGGGCGGAGCGGCGGCGTCGCCGACCCCTGCTCGGGCGCGATCGTCACGATGACGGGTTCGCGGCTGTGCCCGCTCTCGACCGAGGCCCGGAACGCATTCTTCAGCAGCTCAGTGACCATGTAGGACAGGTGCATCGGCACGAACGCGAATGTCGTGTTGACCTCGCCGTCGACCCGGAGGGCCGGCCGCACGCCGTACCGCAGCTCGGCGATGTCGGCCACGAAGCCGGCGCAGGCCTCGACGACCCAAGACGGGCGGAGGGCCGTATCGATCACGCCAATGTACCCACCGTCGTCGGTGCCATCCCTTTGCCCTGCCTGCCCCCCCTCGACCTCATCGTTGTTGTAGTGGAGCGCACCCCTCCCCACAGTGGCGCAGCCGTGCCTGCTGCTATTATGCAGCGAAATATGCTGCTCAGCCACCAGGCGGGTCCCGATGCGGGCGCGCAGGTGCTCGTCCAGAAAGCAGGTCACGTCGGCTGGGCCGATGTAGCGCCGGCACTCGAGGAAGCCGCGGGCCAGGATCGGGATGGTATCCTGGTGAGTGACGACCAGGTCCGCAAGAGTGTCCGCGAACCGGGCCTCGTCCGCGAGGGTGCGCAGCGGGTGTGCGGCCAGGAACGGCAGCAGGGTCGAGAGCGAGTCCGCGTAGTTGTGGTGGATCCTCCCGACATTTGGGTTCGATACCACGATGAACGGGAGGTTGCGGATCGCCCGGATCCTGCGCGCGAGCCGGACCGGGAGGACCGAGAGCGTGAAGTTGGCCGATGCGAGGAGGGCCTCGTCCGAGAGCGGGGGGCGGCCGTGTCTGTGGGGGGCGAGCGTTAGAAAAAGGTGAGACCGGCGGTAGGGCAGACCGGCCACACTTGACGAGGTCGGCCAGACTGATGGGGTGCTGCGCGCGACTGGCGAGCGCGGCAACCTCGTCATCCGACACGAGGGGCGTCGGCGCCGAGAGGAAGCGGCGGCTGAGAATCCCGGCCGGAGGCCGCCAGCGGGCGCGGCGTAGAACGGCATTCATGGCGGCATCGCCGTCAGAGATACGGGATAGACTGTAATGCGACTAGCGCTCGGACCACTGGCGACCAGTACGCCGGGACGACAGCTGGTACCGGGCCGGGTCCAAGCGCGATAAGGGCTCTTATCACTTGGAAAAAAACAGAGGCCGGAAACTACAACTTAATACGATGCGCGGCGGCATATGATGCGCGGCATAGGTACTCCTTACCGCTGGGATGAGATTACTTCTGGGATCGCTGATTCGCCGGGTGGTAATTGATATTCCCTCCTGAATCCGGCCGCCTCCTCGCTTGCCTGCTTGCTTGCTGACCTGTACCTCCTGCCTCAGGCCTTGGCACCCCGGCGCGGAGCCGGCTTGAAAGGCTGCAGCTATGCCCCTCCTCGCCGCCGGCCCTGCTCCCGGCCCTACTCCCGACAGCGCTCCTACCACCGGAGCTCGCTCCACGATGATGACCCCTCCGCCGGCTCCGGCACCCTCCGCGACCCACTTGCCAGCCTCCCCGACATTCCCGACCTCCCCGACGTCGAATCACTGCCATCCTCTCCGGCCGCCCTCCTCGTCTCTCGGCACCGCACCTTCATCCCCTCCCCGGAGCAGCAGGCCATCGTCGACCTCGCCCGGACTCAGAATGTGATGGTGTCGGCCCGGCCCGGGGCCGGCAAGACGGCCACGGCCGAGGCCATCGTGGCCGCGAACCCCAACTGCCCCATCGCCGTCGTCACCTACTCGAAGCGGCTCCAGCTCGAGACCACCCACCGGCTCGAGGGCTACCAGAGCTGCGACGTCTTCACGTTCCACGGCATGGCCGGGAAGCTCTTCAACACCGTCGCCTACACTGACGCGGTCCTGCTCGAGCTCCGCGCCGAGCACCGCGCCCCGACCTGGGTGGGGCGCCCGTACGAGATCGTCATTTTCGACGAGCTGCAGGACTGCACCGAGCAGCTATACTGGCTCGCCTGCACCTTCATCTCATCCATCACCCGGGCCGGCGGGGGGCGGGCGCCCCGGATCGTTGCCCTGGGGGACGAGCGCCAGGCCATCTTCGACTTCATGGGCGCGGACGCCCGGTTCCTGAGCATGGCGCCCGATACGCTGTCGTCCGCATCTCCATATCCGTGGGCGCGCCTGACGCTGAGCAAGAGCTTCCGGCTCTCGCACGAGACGTCGCGCTTCGTGAACAACGTCTTCCTCGGGGGAGAGCAGTACATCGTCGGCTCCCATCAGGGCACCAAGCCGGTGTACCTCCACACCGCGCTGCATCACTACAAGACGCTTGCGGAGAAGCTCGTCCCGATGATTGACTACTACGGGCCCGGAAACACCGCGATCCTGTCGCCGTCGGTCCGAAAGAAGACCCTGCTCGCGCTGCTGACCAACCACCTGTCCGACTCGGGATACGGTGTGTCGGTGGTGTCGAGCGAGGACCAGCCCCTGGACGAGCTCGTGATGCATGGCAAGATCTGTGTGTCGACGTATCACCAGTTCAAGGGCATCGAGCGCGACCTGGTGATCGTGTACGGGGTCGACAACGGCTATTTCCGGTACATGGGCCGGAACCTGCCGGACGACCGGTGCCCCAACGCCATCTTCGTGGCCCTCACCCGGGCCCGGAAGCAGCTGGTGGTGATCCATGACAAGGCGAACCAGCCGATGCCGTTTGTCGACACCGGCCTGATCGGCCGCGCCGCCTTCTACCTGGACATGACGGGCGAGGGCATGCTGGAGCCGAGCCTGCCGGGCCGGCCGCCCGAGCTGGGCCTACTGCTGCCTCGGACTGCGGCGGTGACGGACCTGGCCCGGCACGTGCCGGTCGATCGGCTCGAGGAGATCGTCCGGGGCCGGCTGTGTGTCGAGGAGGTCACCGCGCCGCTGCCCGAGGACCGCCATCTCGCGGCCCCGGAGAGGACGGCGACGGACCCGGTCCGGTCGTATTACGAGGCCGTCAGCGACCTCAACGGGCTCGCCGTTGTGGCCGCGTACGAGCACACCCTGTTCAAGACCGTGTCGACGCTCTCTTCCGAGGGCCGGATGGTGCCGCCGCGCAGCAGGGACCGGGATAAGTGGGCAGCCTGGTTCTGTCGCAAGGCGTGCGAGTACGAGAGCCAGGTGTCTGGCTACACGTCGCGCATGGTGCAGATGCGGGGTCACGACTTTGACTGGCTCGGGCCCTACCTCGGGGATGCGGTCGAGCGGCTACAGCAGGAGTTTCTCGACCCGGGCCAGCTCCGGTTCGAATTTGAGCTGGAGGATAAGAGGTTCACGGTGGAGGATGTTGGCGACGGCAAGAAGGCGGCGGCGGCGGCAGCGACAAGAAGGGGGCCGGCGCCGGCGCCGATCCCCGAACTCAAGTCTACGCGAATCGTTGGCCGGGCCGATATGGTGCAGTACAAGTGGCGGAAGCCGGCGAAGAAGCCGACCCCGATCACCAACGCGGTGCTGCAGCGGCGGATCGACGAGATCGACGTGTGCGTGTGGGAGATCAAGTTTGTGGCCAGGCTCAACCTCGACCACGCGGTACAGGCGTGCGTTTACGCCTACCTGTGGGCCAACGAGCACTTCCCCGCCGGCAACGTCATCCCGCGCGTGATCCTGTTCAACGTGCGGGACGGCGAGAAGAAGGAGATCTCGGCGCCGCAGGGCCTGGGCGGACTGCGAGAAATCGTCGAGGGCCTGCTGCGAGCAAAACACACTTCGCGCGGCGAGACGACGACCGAGGCGTTTCTCGACATGTGTCGGAAGGCGAGAGACGAGGTGGAGCGGCTGGAGGGGACGTGACGTGGCAAGGCCCGTCATGCAGAATTCGCCCTGGCTGGCGGCATTTTATCAAGGGTAGCGCGATGCTCAACCGTTTCATTGCGTGCCCGAGCCGAGCCACGGTCACGCGCCATCCCTGCGCGGTGTCAACACATGTCCAGTGAATCAAGACCTCGGCCCGGCAAAGAGCGAGGCCGTCTCGATGAGGGGATTCCTCGATCCGGCCAGAACATGGGCCCGTGGGAATGGGCCATCGGGGGGAGGATAAGGCCAGGCCCAGGTATAGCCGCCCGAGTGTTTTCGAATATGTTTAATGGCCACCGCTCGTCTCCTATCGCAATGGTGCCGCAGCCGCAACAGGCACAGGCCGCTGCAGCCAACTCAACAACTCTCAGACACAGTTTGGACACACCTACACATTACCGCATGTGTCGACAAGAACGTCGCCCTCGTCTGTTAGCACGCTGGCTTGATGGCCCCGTCGAAGCGGCACGCTGTAGGCCGCACCATAATCAAGCCGATCGAGCCGGACCGTGGGGGAAACCTCAGCGAAACGGAGATTGTGGCCCCAGAAGTCCGGGAGAGTGGATGTGACACGGCGAGGTTCGTCAGCCGCGGGCGATCGTAAGCCGTTGCCACCATTGCTGCATCATGCCAAACTTGCAAAAGTCGGGCCTGTCGAGGCCAGAGCTGCCGGCCCGGCCGGCCCGGCCGTGTGAGAAACGGAGGCGGGGAGGCCGGATGCGTGCCTG
The DNA here is from genome assembly GCA_025802115.2 of Bertia moriformis. NCBI lineage: Eukaryota > Fungi > Ascomycota > Sordariomycetes > Coronophorales > Bertiaceae > Bertia > Bertia moriformis. The sequence goes on from JAOYNC020001928.1 coordinate 68,900, forward strand.
CATGTCTGCCATACTGCGCGCGCCGCCGAGAAGCGCGCCGCGCGGGACCTGGGCTCGGAGGTGTAGACTCGACCGGCCGAGAGGATCACTCTGAAGCGGCGGCGGGGGGGGCAGGAGAGGGGCTTGGAGTCAGATGTGTCGGATAGATAGCCGGTGTCAGGCACGGGGGGGCGCTCATTGATGCGGATAGAGCTGGTCACGAATAGTGCCTTGTCAATGACATACGAAGCATTATTCGTCGTATCCGATCTGTGTTCTGAATGTGATCTGGCGGAGGATGACCATGGTCGGCCCGCTTCCACGTCTAGACGTCGTGGGGACTGGGGCTGGGACTAGAGCGCGGGTGTAGGCGTAGGTGTGGACCCGGAGAGCCCGACCGCTAAAGACCAGCTGGGCATTTCTAGGCAGACGAGTGTCATAGACCGGTCGATGACGGGCTCGGCATTGGAATCTCAGCGTGAAGAGTCCCGCGGACCAGAGCACGGCTATGTGGCTGGCGGCATATAGATGACCAGGGGCAGTCCAACTCCAGGTCAAGACGTCATAAGGGAGGCCGCACCATGGCCGGGCCAGGCCGAGCCGAGGGCTGAATCCGTCGCAGCAAAACCGCACCGCAGGAACATGTCTCACAGCAGATGACCGGTTCCATCCCGAGGAAGCATCACGATAACGACCATGGGCTGACTAACTCGGCCGAGGTTCCAAGCCAGATTTGGGAGAGGCATACAGCAAGACTTGACGGGCAGGCATACAACAAGACTTGGCAGGCAGGCATACAGCAGGATTTCGCCAAGCCCAAACTATCCCGACCCCGTACAATATCTAATCCCAGTGCAGAGCGCAACCGCGCCCACACGCCTCCTACGTGGACTGCTCCTTCTTCTTCTCCACATCTTCTTCTCCCGAATCACTTATTGATACTGACCTCCGTGTCCGGCTCGACCGTGTCGATATGCTTGTTGCCCTCCTTGAGACAGGCCTGCACGTCGCCGGCGGCGTGCACCTTGCCATCATCGGGAAACTCGACGCTGCGCCGTCAGGTTGGCCGAGTCAGCCAACCGGGGTTCCGGCAGTCGGGTCGAGGGTGACAAAGAGGAGGGGGACCACCCACATGAGGGTGCGGGTCAGCTTGATCTCGTCGACGATCTCGCCGCCCTGGTCCTGTTCGATGTGCTTCCTGGCGCTGGTGGCGGTCAGCCGCAGATCAGACCAGATGACCGGGCGGGGGCGGCCAAGGCGGGAACGGAGCACACGCACGCGGCAATATCCGCATCCGAGGCCGAGCCGACGAAGCTGACCTGTTGGGGGAACGTGTTAGCGCGATGTGGAAACGCATGGGGAGTGTGGATAGAACTGGCAAAGTATTTCTTGGCCATGGTCGCGGCGCGCGGGATACTGAGGGTGGCAAGGGTCGATCGAGAAAAGAGGGCCGAGGTTAAGTGAGTGCGAGATGGCGGTGATGGGGTGGATGGACGGAACGAGCAGAGGGATAAAAGCGATCTGGAAGGGGGGAAGAGAGGTTGGAAGGAAGTGGAGGTGAGAGAGGAGAGCGAGAAGGGATAGGGACTGGAAGGAGAGGAGAGGGGGCACCCCGCCATGTGCGTCACCCTGCCTGCCCCGCCCCGCCCCTCCTGCCTGTCTCACCGGTCCAGGCCCCAGGCCCACCACGCCTGTCCTTGTCCTCCCGGCCGGCGGGTCCAACAAGCAACAAGAACACAATGGCGGATCCAGTCGAGAAGATCGAATCAATGCAAACAGCGGCGGCCACACAAAAGTGGGCGGATGTTAATTTCTGTATCCATTTATTTCCCGGATTACGTACGGTATGGTTTATGCCCAGCCCCCTGCCCGAGGAGATCACTCTGGATCATCGACAGAATACCCCGGCCCGAGTATGCCCGCCTGCCTGCAAGGGCCCCGCCAAATTCCCGGTCGCTTGAAGAGGAAGAAAACAAGATGCAATACCCCCTCCGCCCTGCCCGCTCACCAGTGCTCCGGCCCCGCCGACGACGAGGATGATGCATCCGACTCGGTATCAGAACCGTGTCCCCCTGCCAGCGCCCCATAGCTGCCGCTGCCACTGCCACTGCCGCTGCCGCCGCTGCCGTAATGACCGCTGCCGCCTCCGCCGGTCCCGTTTTGCGCCGAGTACGCGGCCGCGGTCGCGGCCAATGCTATCGCTGATGGCAGGGGAGGAGTCGGTCCCGTGATGGAAATGGAGAGCGGCAGCTGGGAGCCCCAGGGCGGCGACGCGGCCGAGCCCGGGCCGCCGGCCGGTAATTGCGACGGCATGGCGCCGGGCGGCGGCGGCGGCGGCGGCGGCGGCGGCGAGGCGGTCAGATAGGCGGGCGCGACGACGTACTCGCCGTTGTACTCGTATGCGGATGGGTAGCCGGCGCCGGCCCAGTAGGCAACCTCATCGTCGGCGAGGGGGCCCGAGAGGTAGTACTTTTCAACCGGGTCGGGGCGCTGGATCCGGCGGGAGCGCTTGTGGAACGCGGCCTTGCACTGGGGAGCCATGTGTCGGGAGTATGCGCGGGGCAGGGATCGAGAGGTGTGGTATATTGCGCGAGGAGGATACCTATGGGATGTGCGGAGGGATGTGCGGAGGGATGTGCAGAGGGTGAGGTGTCGAGGGACGCACGAGGAGTGCGAGTGGTATGTAGGCTTGAGGGATATCGGGTTGGCGGGTGGTGAGTTGCGGTGGCGTGGTGTTTGATGTGATGTGAGGTATGTGAATGGTGGTGGAAATGGTGGTGGTGGAGGTGGCGGTGGTGGAGGTGGCGGCGGCGGGCTTGTGAGATATCGGGTAGTGTGGTCGTAGATGTCGGGTAATGGCTGTGGTGGGTTTCGGGCGGGGTTCGGCGTCGGAGGGTCAGGTGGTGGCCAGGTTAAGAGATGGCGGAGTAGTAGCGGTAGAGATAGCGGTAGTTAGTAGTCGTAGTAGCCGCACTCCAGTGGATGCTGCGGTCCCGGAGCGAGATCGCCAGTTGAGTAGTGGTGAATTTATGGCCGCCGCGCGTGGTCGCAGGGGGGACGATGTGCATGCGATCGCAGATGGGAATAAGTAGGGCAGTTTGTTGGCCAGAGAGGGCGCAGGAGATGCAGGCAGACATGCAGGCCGGCGTTCAGGGTATAAGTGGGCCGGTGGGGAGAGGGTGAGAGGGAGGGAGGGAGGGATGGAGGGAGGAAGGAGGGGGGAATAGGTCTCTTTCCCGCTCTGCTTTTTTCGGTGAGTTGGTTCCTCGGCGTGGGTGATGTCACTCTCAAGGCGGGTACGGTGCGGTGCGCTGCCCCAAGCGGCAGGTAGCTATTCCACCCCCCGGATGCCCTCTTGGGCAACAGGCTCCACACGGGTGTTGCGAGGAAGTTTAGGGTCAGAGCGGAGGCAGGAGCCGCCGGCGCGCAAGCTCGCGGATGACTGACGCATGTACCGGCCGGAGGAGGTATCTGGTGGGGGGGGGAGGCTAGGCTCAAGAGAGGTGAGGGAGAGGGAAAGCCCCCCCTCGCTGCAGGAGGAGGCGGCGGGTGGGGCCTTTATCGTCTCGCCGCCCCTCCGCCCTCTCTTTCTCTCTCTTATTCTTCTCTGTATTCTTCTCTCCTTCGTCCGGTTCCTGTGTGGTCGCCCTGGCCGGCCGCGCGACCCAACTTGTGAGCCGGCCCGGTGGCGTCAGGCAAGAAGCGCGTCCTGGGGGGGCCAAATCTACCGTGGCGGAGCCACGATTTTTTGTTTTTTGCTTTTTTTTCTTCTTTCTGCCCTTTCCTCCGACCTTCCCGAAGTGTCTGCTGTCGGGCTGGCGAGAAGATCTTTACATTACCCATTTGTTTCCTCGCTCGAGCTTGCGCGGCGTAGGACGCGAGAGCACAGCACATTGCATCTGTGCCGTTTGATCGGATCGGATTCCATCTATCGAGTCGGCAGCAGCAGGCCTTCTCCCCTCCTTGATCGCTCGGCAGGCCACTCTTCTTGCCCTCGCGAGACACCCTCGAGCCGCCCTACTTGCCGCCGCCCTCCTCTGTGCCAGGCGACCAATACTACGAGGCACAGAGGGTATGAGGGTCAGAGGCAGAGAGGGGTGGATGCATATGGTCTTGGTCGCGCGGGCCCGGGGCCAGAAATGCACCCATCCTCGGGGCGGCCGGCAGCCGGCCTTTGAATGGCCGACCCTTCGCTCTGCGCGAGTCAGCCGCGGCCTACTCGTCTCACTCACTCCCCGTTCTTGCTGGCGGTGGGCGGGATCGCATACAAAGGCAGTCTGGGCTGTCTTCCGCAGTGTGGAGATGGACTGTACAAAGTCGGGCTGGGTCGTCGCGGGGAGCTAGCCGCCGCTCGTGTAATCGGCTCGAGATTTAAGGTGCGGTCGCCGCCCGGGGGCCGGGGGCTGGCGGCCTCGCCCCTCGCCCCCTCTCACCCCCATCCTGCTCCTCCGGCCCTGGGCCCGCTGTCGCCTTCTCAGCTTCTGAGGGGACTGTGGGCCCCTCCGCTTTCTGGGTCGCCGGGGCCTTGTCTGCGCTGTCGCCCTGGGCCAGCCTTCCCTCCACCGTATCTTCAATCGCAAGCAGCCCCCTGGCATCTTTTTAACCCTCTGCCCTCTCCTGGCTCGCCGGAACCCTCTCTGCCCTCCCCCGACTCACCGGCCCCCCCTCAGCCTTATTCGTGTTGCCTAAAACTCCCGCCGCCCTGATCTCATTCGCAGGGGCCCCGTCCATCGCCCCATCGCTCACCAGGACTCCGTCCGTGTTCCCCCTACTCGCAGGGGCCCCGTCCGTACTCCCCCCGCTCGCCGGGGTTCCGTTGGTGCTCCCGTTATTCGTCTGGCACCCCTCGACCCCCGCCCTACCCCCACCTACCTCCGCCTTCTCCTCGTCCGTTATAGCCCTCACCGGACACGGGTCCTCGGCCCGATCGCCCCCGCCCGCGTCCTCTCCCTTCCCCTTCCCGTCCTCGCTACCCCGATGTGACAAGAAGCTCGTGTAGATCACATACACGATCTGGCCTATGCCCAGCAACAGGGCGACCAGCTGGCTGGTCGGGCTTACGCTGTTGACCCCCGTGATGTTGTTCCATCGAATCGTCATCTCGGTCATGGCGACGTAAAATCCGAGGAACGAGATCTGGACCGAGTTCATGAAGAGGCGGGCCGACCACGTGTGAACAACAGGGGCAGGCGGGGTCGGTGAGTCGCCGTTGTCGTCTGCCGACGGTATGTCCACGGCGGGGGGGCCAGACGGCGTCGGCGAGCCGCCGTGACCGTCTGCGGACGGGATGTGTACGGCGGGGGGGGCGGGCAAGGTCGGTGAGTTACTGTTATCGTCTGTAGACGGTATATCTACGGCTGGGGTGGGCGGGGTCGGCGAGTCACCGTTATCGTCTGCGGACGGTATGTCCACGGCGGGTGGTGCGGGCGGGGTCGATGAGTCGCCGCTATTGTCTCCCGATAGTATGTCTACAGCGGGGGCCGGCGGGGCCGGTGAGGTACCGTCATCCTCTGCCGATGGTATGTCCACAGCGGGGGCGGGCAGGGTCGGCGAGTCGCCGTGATCATCTGCGGACGATATATGAACGGCGGGGGCGGGCGGGGTCAACGAGTCGCCGTTATCGTCCGTAGACCGCATCTGAACGGCGGAGACGGACGGGGTCAACGAGTCGCCGTTATCGTGTGCGGACGGTATATGAATGGCGGGGCCAGACGGCGTCGGCGAACCGCTGGCACCGTCCGCGGATAGTATATGAACGGCTGGGCTGGACCGCGTCGGCGAGCCGCCGTCACCGTCTGCGGGCGGTATGCCAACGGCGGGCCCGGGCGAGGTCGGCGAGCCGCTGTTATCAATTGCGGAGGGAGGGTCTATCGTCGCCGCCGGTCGGGGGGGGAAAGCCAGGGCCGGGGCCGGGGCCGGGGGAGAGATGGTGAAGAACGAGACAGGAAGGCGGTTGGAGCCCACCCCAAGCCCCAGCTTAAGGCCGAGCCACGAGAACTGCAACAGCTGGATGACGACGACAGTTCGATTCATGGTCCGAAACCAGCCGCGCAGGGCCACGCGACCGAAGAAGAACGCGTACTCGGTCCCGCACCAGCCTGCGCCCGGGAGCACATCCAGGCCGCGGAACCAGAACCAGGCCACGAACGCGAGCTCGGCGACCACGAGGGCCAGGATGAGGGCGTTCAGGGCGGCGACCTGCCGGCTCGCGGCCTTCTTGTTCCAGTCGACCACGGACGACAGGCTCGGCCCCAGAAGCGATACGCAGATCAGGGCGTCGACCGTGTGCAGGGGCGTCGGGTCGATCGAGCCCACCGCGGCGGACGACGACCACTGAGCCGACGCGCGCGCTATCATGGGGAAGAAGGCGAGCGAGAAGACGAGCTGGCCCGTGGTCATGTACGACATGGTAGACGACTCGGCCGAGGGCGCCATCTTGGATATCATGCTGGCCGCGTATGCGAGGTAGAGGCTGAGCCGGATCCCGAGGCCGTACAGGTCGGAGTTGCCCTGAAGGGGACACTGCGGGGTCTCGGCCATTGCTGCCGCTGTTGCTGCTGCTGCTGCTGCTGCTGCCAGTCATGGTGCGACATCACGGCGGTCCAGGCTCCGAGGGGGGGTAGCCGGGCCATGATGGGCAGCAGTAGATAGAGATGAATTTCAGTCGAGTGTGTCCAGCCTTGCTTCTTCCTTCCCGTGGTGGCGTGGACTGAAAGGACACTGCTGAGGCCACGGGCGGATGGGAGGTGGCGCATGCATGCATGTAAGACGGCAGCGAGGCGGTACCGTGGTTGTCCAACCATTACAGACGGCCCTGCGGGACCTGAAGTAGCCGCCTCCCGCGGCGGCAGGAGGCGCGCCCATATTCCGGGGACGGGAGCACGTCGACGAGGTCGAGGGCTCGGCTGGTCTGGTCGGAGCTTTCTCTTCTCACGATGGCATCACAGTCAAACATTTGTGCACCGAGCAGAAGCGAGCTGAATCGAATCAGCAGATCCGGAAGACGAGGGTTATTTATTGAGTATATCGGTCACATGACTACGCCCACCCCGCCCGGCCCCGATGAACTCCACCACCCCTTGCCACTCGGACGGCAACGGGGATCTCTACGGCTTGGGGGTCCGGGCTGGCTTCTACCAGCAATGGGTCTCGACCCTGCTCGTGACTCTTTTCGTGCCCGAAGACGAGCCAATCTTCACAGCAACCAACCTGCTCCTGCACGTGGCCGTGCTCGGGGGGATCGTCCACGCCGTGATCCAGGACAACGTCACCTTCGCTGAGGTCCTCATCTCGCTCGGCCTGCTCTTTGGCGCCCTGTCCAGCGTTTCGGGCGGCAGCGTCAGCGGCGGCAGGCGCTCCCTCTTGCAAGACGCCTGCCGCGCCGCTGTGTACGCTGCCACGGCCGCCTGGAGCACCTGGCTTTGGTTCAGCGGCGAGGAGGGACTGGAACTGAGCATGCCGGCCGGGTGCGTGCCGGGCCCGTTGATGCGCAGCGCCCGCAACGGCGGCTGGCTCAACATCTTGGCCAAGCTTGTCTCCGCGGGTGGCACCGCCGTGAGCGTGCTTCTCTTAGTCCGGGTCGGCTATCTCGCTCTGGCCAAGAGGAGTAAGAAGAAGAAACAGAAGAATATTATGCCGGAGTCGCCGCCACGACTGGCAGCGAGAAATACGGCACGGGCTCGGACCGATATCGAGCGCTTGGTTGTCTCGCTCGCCGTCATCGCCGGCTCCGTGGCCTGGGTCGAGTATCTGATTGTCGAAAACGAGCTGATCGGGGTGTACGACATTGGGAGCGTTGGTCAGTTACTGCCTCTGTTGGTCGGGTGCCTTGGCCTGCTGGGAACGGCCGTCAAGGTGGCGAACCCGGAGGTGCTGAAGCAGAAGAGATGCTGGGTGCTGTTTGGCCGGCACCTGAGCTGAGCTGAGCCGCGCCTTTTCTCTCATCTTCACATATCGCGGCCTGGGTGGGTCCCAGTATGAAGAGCTGGATACCATGTTTCTGGTTTTGGATACCCCGGAGAGCACGACTCTGCACTGGCAGAGTCGCACAGCAGACCCGTACAATATAGTAGACGGCTCTGCACAGGCCGAGTGGTTGAATGTGATGGATAGTCCGACCCCTCTCGATGTCGAGCTTGGCTGAGATGGGCATTTGACGTCTTTCCAGGCGATGTAGACGTCCCGCTCGCTCCCTCGGGTCATCTCCTTCCTTCCCTTGTCCCCATCCCCCCATTCCCAGATCATATCCAACCCTCATACCGTCATCTTCTCCTTCCTCTCCCCCCGATTCGTTTTCCTTCTTCCCCCCCTCAATTCGTCTTCCTTCTCTTCCCTCCCTCAATTCGTCTTCCTTCTCTTCCCCCCACCCCCTCCCTCCTGCCTGCTCCCCCCGCCCTTCCGCTTCTTGCGGCCCTCGCGCTCCCAAAAATCTCTGCTCTCCCGCTTGCCGTGCTCCTCCTGCCTGATTTCATCCTCCCGGACTCGCTTCTTGTGCTCGGCCCGCTGTGCGTCCTTCTTGGCCCTGCGCTGGGCCACCGCCTCGTTGTGGATCGTCATGAGCTGCTGCATCACGGCTCGTGCCCGGCGCTCCTCCTGATCTCCGGCGCCGACGACGATGGCCCGCTTGTGCACGTACGCCTGCCGCCGCCGCTTCTTGGTCTCGACGATCTGAGACCGGTACGGCAGGTCGGCGGCGAGGGCCCGCGGCACCCGCACCGGGTTGAACCGGCGTGTCTCTCGCTCGATGGGCCGGTACTGGCTGTCGCGCGGCCGCGGCGTCGGCGCACCCTCGTCCCGGCGCACCTCGCCCGTCAGCCGCATCGGCCGCCATCCGAGCAGGTTCGTGACCGGGTTGTAGAACCGACGCGGCTTGATGGGGTACCACGCCCGCAGAAAGACAATGTCGCTCAGCAGAATCTTGTCTTCGAACGTGGCCCGGAAGTGGCCCTCGGGCTTGGCCAGGGCCCGCTTGACCTGGCCGCGCACCCCTGACACGGTCCGGATGGCGGCGCCCTCGAACTTGGCGACCTCGAGCGCGGAGCCGAACATGTCCCGGATGAAGGCCGTGTTCTTGAATATCTTGTACGGCACCCCGGTGAGCTTGAGCTTCTTGACGATCTCGGCCGACTCGTCGACGCCGAGAACGTTGCCGGTGGCCGAGACCCGGAATCCGCCACCGCCGACTCCTCCGTCCGGCCCGGCGCCGATCGAGTTGAAGCAGGTGAGGCCCGTGTTGGGCGCGACCAGCGGGCCGTAGAAGGTGCCGAAGCAGTGGGTATGCTCGGGCGTGTACTTGAGCATCCGATTCCGGGTCCGCGAGTCGGACGTGCTGTATATCGGGAGGGTCTGGAACCGGCGCCACCCGAGCGAGACGATGAGCGGGTCGCCCGTCTTCAGAATCTTCTTGTGCCATCGGTGCCGCTTGATCCGCACCTGCACGAGCCCGAACCGGTCCTCGGTCGGGGCCAGGCCACCTATCACGACCGGGATCCGCGGGTCGAACCGGGTCACGAACTCGGCCGGGACCTCGTCGAGGACCAGCCTCGCATATCGGCCCGCGCGGTGGCCTTCGACCGCGACGCGCTGCCTCTCGTCCAAGTTTGCGTACTCTTCCCGGTTGATGTCGAGCTGTTTTTGGATCAGGGCTTTCTGGGCGTCGTACCACTCGTCTTCGCCAAACTCGGCCGCGTCATTGCCGGTCTCGCGCCGGGCTATCGCCCGGTCGTTGTCAAATCCCTCCCGGTCCTCGGCCTCGAACCGGGCTTTGAGCTCGGCCTTGCGCCTCGCGTTCATTTCGCGCTCTGCATCGAGGTCGATCTCGGTTTCCTCCTCTGCCGGTTCGGCTGCGTCTATTGCCGGATCGTCGCCATTTTCGTCCTCGTCCTCGTCGCCGGAGCCCATGTCGTGGAATCCGTCGGGATCATCCTCATCGGTCGCTTCGTCTCCGTCCTCGTTGTCTTCATCTCCGACGAGGGCGGCGGTCGCGAATCGCGGCCGGAGCCTCTCGATCCGCTCTCGGGCCGACCATTTTGCCGCAAGCTCGGCGTAGTCGCACAAGGGCACCATCCGATCCTCAATCAGGTCCTCGGTTTCCTTGGGGTTTTTCTTGAAGAATTCCTCATCGTCGGATCCCTGCCCGGCTCCGCTCTCCCCCGGCTCGCCCGGCTCGCCCCGCCACCTCCTCAGGACCTGGGCCGTGGTCAGCGATGCATCGTACATCATCCTCGCCAGGTCGACGGTTCTGCACGTGCGCCTGTCGGCGTGGAGCTCCGCCGCCCTCTGGGCCAGGTTGTCTTTCCACCGCAGGGCGGCGGTCTCCTCGTCCGAGCCGGCGTTCTCGTCTTCGTCCTCATCTTCCTCAATGTCTTCGTCGTCGTCGTCGTCTTCGTCGTCGACACCGTCGGCTCGGTCACCCTCTGACGATAGGGACCCCAAGTCCGAGTCGCTGTCGGCGAACACGACGTCATCCTCATCCGGTTCTCCCTCAGGCCCGGTGCGAAACAGCGAACCGAGCTTGGACTCGTCAAAGTCGGCCTCGATGTTGTCGTCCTCGTCTTCCTCTCCCTCTTCCTGCCCAACCTCTTCCCCTTCCTCCCCTCCCTCCTCCCCGCCTGATAACAGCCGGTTCCCCTCCCCATCAGTGTCCGGCTCGGCTATTCTCCTGGCTTTCCGATGCGTCCGTCGGCCGGTATCAGGCTCATCCGGCTCCTCTTGGACAGGCTCGGCGCCCGCAAAGAGTTGCATCCCGTCTTCGGTCTGGCCGAGGAGCCGGCGCTCGCTCTGGAGGTCGATGAGAAGCCGCTCCCCCTCACCGCGCTCGGCCGCGTCCGGAGCGTCCTTGTCGAGAGTGAAGCCGAGCGGGCGGGTGATCCATACGGCATCGCCGTCGACCTTGAGCCCGCTCCGGTCCGACATGGGCGCGTGCAGCTTCTTCTCTTTGGCGTCGAGTCGGCGCCGGCCCTTTTTTGCGCCGGCCTCGGCGGCGGCAGCCTTCTCCATGGCCGGAGTCGGACAGGGGTCCGGCAGTGCCTCCATCTGGGATATGGTAAAGTCTCCGACGCCGGGCACATGGACCCGCTGCCCGCGGGCCGCAAAGTTGGTCCCCCGCAGGTAGGCGTGCACCTCAACGGAGCGGTCGCACATAGGGTCGGCCTCGATCCTGGTCGGGTGGGTGATGTCTCGAAAGCTGTCGACGATGGCGTACGGGTGGGTGTTCCGCCACACCAGCGGGCGGGGGTTCTTCATCACCGACAGGAGCCGGGAGATGTTGTGCACCTCCCGGTCCGGGTACCGGCCGTTGAGCACACCCGACAGGCAGAACATGTGGGCGCCCTGGTACAGCTCGGCCCAGAGGCGGCGCTTCAGCCGCCGCTTGGCGTCCCGGAGCGCGGAGGGGCGGCGAAACAGGTCGAGGTGGGTCAGGATGGCGAAGACGGCGCCGGGCATGCCGGTGGCGGCCAGGATGTGCAGGAACTCCATCGTCTCCATCTCGAACCCGTAGTTCCCGTCTATCAGCAGCAGGACGGCGTCGGCGATCTTGGCCAGGTCGACCATGGCGCAGAGGTCGTTGGGGCACTCGACAAAGGTGAGGCGCTGCCGCTTGGACGTGACCACGGTGACGGGGCCCTGGGGGGCCGAGATGGTCTCCTTGGCGTAGCCCCGTATCAGGGACTTGAGCAGGGTCGTCTTGCCGACGCCGGGAGGCCCGACAATGGCGACGAGACGCGGGGGGGGCTCGTCGGGGATGCGGTCGACAAGGGGGACATGGAGCCGCTTCTCTTTGATCTGGATGGTGGAGGGTTGGTTAGTTAGTTAGCGGGGCCGAGCTCTGGCTGGGGCGCGCGGGGATCCGGAGCCGGAGGGGAGATGCGCACATCGCTGGTCCGGAGAGCCTGCTGGCGCGTCCTGCCCTTGTTGGCAAAGGAGAAGGCTTTCGGGTTACGGCCTGCGAGGGGAGGAGGGTTAGGTCTTGTTATCCCTCGGACAGCAGCGGCAGTCTCATGGACTCGGGGACCGCTGGCGGAGGGGTTCTTGCCTCCTTCATGCTTATTTCTCTTGCCCTTCTCCCGGGGTTTGCGGTGGGGCTTGTGAACCTGGGTCTCCATGGCAGAGGACGTCTTGTTTTCGACCGGCTGCTCTGTTGTCGACTATGGGCTGTTCCGTTATCCGACTACAGGCTGCTCTGCCGTCGAGACGGTGGCCGAAAAAATTGCTGGGGAAAAAATGCATGGCGGAAAATTGGTGGAGCTGGGTGATAGGGAGCTGCTTATCGGTGCGCTATTCCTGATTGGGTTAGAGATGCTTGAAATCCTGCCCTCCACATCCACGTAATCGTTCTTTCTACCCCATGGCCAATTGAGCTCGACCAGTTGGGAAATCTGTTTTAATTGTTCTAGATTTGATCAATTTTTTTGTACGACGGGGTTATTAAACCAGCTGCTCACTGCTTGTCGTGTTGTATCTCCAATCGTGAACAGGGGAGGGGGGGGCAGATTTGACATGGACACATGCAACATCCGTCCGCAGTATCGGCTCCGCTGCGGTAGCAGAAGAGCTCGCCCTGCCTCCCAGGATCAGCGTCACACCCACCCCAGCAGACCGGCCGCCAACGCCACGCTGAGGATGGAAAACACCCAGTAGCTCCACTCGCCGCCGCCAGTCTGCCAGCGACCCACGAACCCGTCGGCGAGGGCGATGGGCAGGCCGGCCAGCAGCGCGCAGCCGAGCGCCAGCCGGTCTCCGGTCCACCACAGGGCGGCGGCCGTCAGGCCGAGGCTGAGGTTCCTCGCCCCGTACATCCGGGCGAGCGAGCAGGCGAGCCGGCGGCCCTCGTAGTCGTTGGGCGGGGGGAACTGCAGGAGGGCGAGGCCGGAGAGGGGGCGGGCGAGGGCGTTGAGGCCGACCGCGATCGGGAGGATGCTGAGGGCCAGCGTCGCGTTGGCGGCGTACTCGGAGGGGAATCGGGCCATTGGGAAGAGGGAGGGGACAGGCGAGTGCAGAGTTGCAATGTCTGATGGTTTCGGCCGGCTGGTGATATCCACTCTGGCTGGTGGTTGAGGGGGCCAGGATGAGGCAGCAGAGTGAAGGAGAGGTCTCTCGTGTGGGAGGGCGTGACGTCACCGCGTCACCGACCACTCAGACATTGCTGCCGGAGCTCCGTAGGCGGCTAGGGCCCCCAGTGGCGCTGTAGCGGTGGCCGGAGCCCCCGCGCCGTGTGCGTGTGCTGCAAATCCCGACAGGGCTCCCGGTGCTCCGGCGCCGGAGAGGACAGGGCTTGATTTATCTTTTCAATCGTATTTCCACCTCCATTTCGATTCGCCGTTTTTCAATTCGCTGCATCCTTATTCCCCCGCCTGGCGTCCGCGCCGTGCCCTGCGTGTGCATGGCATGCAGAGGCGGGCACACGCAAGTCCAGGCGGCGCGGTGCGGTGGAACTGAGCGCAACCGGTCTTCCCATGGTGAGTTGATGATGAAGACTTTGGCGCTCAAGTCTGTCTGCCACTGCAGCAGATTCCAGTCGCCCCGGCTCAATCCATGTCAGACCCGAGGCCAGGATGTCAAGCGACAAAGAGCCAGTCCGCATCCGGGGGCACTGGCCGCTCTTTAATCATCCATCACAACACTTTTACACATCCGACTTCGACCTACTTTTCCCTCACACGCGAACACGAAGGATTCCACAATACCCATGCCGAGTTCGGCGAGCGAGCTGCGCGTGCAAGACATGCGCTGTCTCAGTCGCTTGCGTCGTCAATGGCCGAGGTGAACAAAGGGCGGCCGGCCCGGCCGCTCTTTGTGGCTTGCCCGGGTCAAAGAGCACGGAGACGGCCCGGCCGCGAGGTCGGGCGAATCCGCTCTCTCTCTTCGAGTAAGAAAGGAACTTTTCATGCCCGACTCGGGCGAGCGGCTTGAGTATGAGCAAGGCGAGGGGTTGATAAAATAGGGGGTGTCGGTCCAATTCCACGTCGGCGTCGGCATTGACATGTGGACGGACGCTCCCTGATTATCTGCCAGACAGCCGCGACGGCCGCAATTCTTTCCACGTCGACTATAGCCTCACGCACGCAGCACAGCTCGAGCCTGATCAACAGGGACCTCCAGTCGCGAACTTGAAAATACCATTGGTTCGATTCAACCATGTCTGTCATCACCAACGCCCTCCTCGACTCCATCCTCCGGCACCGCCGCTCCCCGCAGGCAGACATCGATACGGGCCGGAAGCTGCTCAATCTGTCACGATTCCGGTCCCTATACCCGGCCGAGATGGGTGTTGTCGCCGCCCAGATCGTGGCCGACATGAAGCTAGCGGCGTCGCAGGCCCGCCGCTACGGCGGGTCCGACCTCGACGCCGAGCGGGCTGCCGCCAAGGCCTACCTCCTTCACTGCGCCAAGCTGAATGGTCGCAGCCTATGGTACGACGAGGTCGTAGTGAGCGCACTCGGGGAACTGGCCAAGATCATCTACCAGTTGCCCGCGATAGAGCCGACTAAAGAGGCTGGGCACTCGCAGGATGAGGGGGCGGCGGAAAAGAGGGCGGCAGCGAGCGAGGGGGGAGCGGCAGAGAAGGGGGTCGCGCCGAGAGTAGGGCCGGGAGGCGGAGTCAGGGAAGGCACGAGAGAGTAATAAGGGGCAGGCCAGGAGAGACGATATAGTTCAAGCCCGGATGTTGGCGTATACTTCGTATATATGTGGGGGGGCGTGGCACGTATCCCATATGGGACCCGCCTTCTCAGATGATCGAGAGACTGTCGTCGATCAGTACCCCGGGTCCTGTGATTTCGCTCGTCATTCCCGTGATCCAGCCTGTGTTTCTCGAGTAAACGAATATCGATACATCAGAAAGTAAGCCAACGCGGACACGACAGCAGCACCATCTGTTGCTATTCTCGACGTCCTGTTCTGTTATTGATATTCGATAGTCCGGTGTCCCTGAATATATATTCCCCTGCCGCTGAACGTGGCCCGATTGTCGGTCCTACTCTGAGGGTTAGTCCTGCTCCGAGCACTGGCGCTGTTTCGAGAGCCGGGAATGCGATTCGGCGCAGACGACGTCTGGGATTTCTGCAGGGTAGTCATTACCTCGAATTTTGTTGTTCGGCGTAGTGCCCTTGTGTGGACAGAGATGAGCGGGCAGGAATGTCTCGATCGGCTGGGTTCGCCTGTTGAGAGACGGCCTAGGTTGGCCGAGACAGCTGGTCGATCGGCAGGCTGGAAATATGGCAGCAGCCACTTGGGTTTTGTCGCACTGGCTCCCGGCGTTTGGGTGCCGAGTTTCTGCTTGGAAACGCCGAGGAGCGGGGTCGGCGCCCACGCCCGCGATATCCCGAGTCGTGAGCGGGGTGCTGCTGCTGGCCGGGCTTCTTGCATGGGACGCTGGAGGGGCCGACGGTAGCAGCGGTCGGCCGGGCAGCTCCATTTTCGCCAGTCAACCGCAGTTCAACAAGCATGGTAGGCCAGACACTCATGGCGGGGATCGTCAACCTGCTAAGAAGTAGGTCTTGGTCGCTTGTCGTCGGCCGGCAGGGGCTGGCCCCATCACGAGGCGGGCTATGTCCTGCATCGCCTCGGCCGTCGTCGGCCGGCCGTGGCAGGCCCCATCACGAGGTGGGCCGTGTTATGCCTCACCTTGACTGTCGTCATGAGCCTTTATGCTGTTACTCGTGTTCTTGCCTCACAAGAAGAAAAGATGCGATGGTGGAGACGTGAACAGGGGAGGGAGGGGGAGGAGGCTGCAGCCTCTTCGGCCGGACTGACCACCATTTGGGAATTTCGAGCTACCCGGATCCTCAAGCTGGAGCATGTGAAGTTGGGGGGCAGCTGATGCCCTCGTCTCGTCCGTTTGGTTGGCTGACCCATCACTTCCAGCCGCCGGGGAACCCGGGAGGTAAGCCCGCATGGGGCGACTGGACCCACAGTTTCCACCCCCCAACCGCCCATGTCACGCAGACGAGACACCTGGAGGTCTGGGCAACGACCCGCTTGCTCGGAAGGGGTGTCGTGCGCCAGAGCCGAACGATACCGCCCATCCGCCCCATCCTCGGCAGGCATCTTTCTCATCACAGCCCGGACAGACTTGGACCAGTGTGTCGTCGTGGGCGCCTACTCCGGAGCTCGGCTGATCCGCGCCAACTGCTTTCCCGGCGCTACTCCTCCCCTCTTCTGGCTCCGGCTGTCTTCGGACTTCAGTGACCTCGGCACATCCAGCTTTTGGCTACGCCGCCCTCCTGGCCCCCGGTCGGCTATTAATAGGCCTGACACCTAGTAAATTGATGGCCATGATCCTGGAAGCACTCAATCCCCGCATTCAGCCAGCCTTTTTCCTCTATTCGGGTGCGCCCTGCTCTGCCAAGCGCGAACGTCACATGGTGGCAAGGCCAAGTACAGGACACACCGGATAGATATAATGATGGCCGATTGATCCCGACACGGTGCGATCTTCAGCCGACAAGTTTGAGGGCACTTGAGTGCAGCAATGATCGAGGGGTGATAGAATGCCGTCTGCGGCCACGTTTATTACGTCGACGTGGGACTGGCAGAGGTATGCCGAGGCCACAAGGTGGATAGGTTCCGGACGAGCACATTTGAGAATAAAAATGAGAAAAGAAAGGAGAAAAAAAGGAGAAAGAAAAAGTCATATTCTCTGCCTGTCTGACCACCCCTCGACCGGTCTGGCCCATACTGACTTTGATTTCCACCGCCTCTTCCTGGCGGGGACGTTCTTCCTAGCGGGTGGTGGAGTTGGTTTCCGAGCGCAAGAGCAGGTAGGTTTCCACGATATGTGGCGAGCAGACTGTGTGCGTGTGTGAAACCTCTCGGGGAGGCGGCAAGACAGTGGTCTGAGTGGCCGTTATGTGGGGCCACACATGGGTAGGTATGATTTGCATAGCCCGGATGCATAGCCTGGATGCAGGGCTTCGTGACACGGCCGCAACACGGTTGGGTTAGCCGAGGTCAGCTAGAAGGGGTGGCGAGCAGACTGTGTGCGTGTGTGTGAAACTTCTCGGGGGGGCGGCAAGATAGCGGTCTGAGTGGCCGTTATACGGGGATACACATGGGTGGGTATGATTTGCATAGCCCGGATGCATAGCCTGGATCCAGGGCTTCGTGACACGGCCGCAACACGGTTGGGTCAGCAGAGGTCGGCTGAGAGGGGTGGCGAGAGGAGGAGGGTGGCGAGAGGAGGGGGTGGTGGCTATAAAGTTCGGTGCGGCGCCTACTCTCGGCTGCAGGTCCTGTCTGTGCCCCCACGTCCAGACGGCAAGTTTCGCAGCGATAGCATCGGAGGCAGCATAAGCGACCGGATCGACAGCAGCTGAATCGGCAGCATCGGCAGCATCGGCAGCATCGGCAGCATCGGCAGCGTCGGCAGCATCGGCAGCATCGGCAGCATCGGCAGCATCAACATGAGTGTGCTATATCTCGACGAGGATTGGGAGACTTGTCTGAAATGGGCAGATGACGAAATCAGATCACGTTAGCAACAACCAGATTCCACCTGCCTGACACAGACGGAAACAGACTAAATCGATGGCAGGAAGACTCACCTTGCCACAAACGCGAATGACTCTTTTCCCCGGTCAAATGGACTCGGATAACCCAACTGGCCACCATATCAACCAACTAACTTTATTCTTCCGATTACAGGAGGATTGCCCCTGGATTGAACTTAACAGGTATAGGCTTTCTCGAGGCCTGGGCTGGGCCTTCCAGCCCCTGTCGGTAAGACTTCAGAACCGAGCTCCACTCGACCCGTTAGAGGTGGCACATTATAAAGATCTCCGTCAAAGGGAAGCTTGGGTAGCCGCGAGAGCCACGGCAACCGCTCGCGGGCCCAGAACCCCCCCCCCAGCCAAAATTCACGACCGACCCTCCGGAGATGGATCTGGAGGAGTCGCAGCAATGCGGAATGTACAATGGAGCCAGAGCGGGCCGGGCAGAGGACCGTATGCGGGCTCTACTAGACTCCCACCCGGTGCCACCAGGAACGCTCGCGCCCCGGCGAGTAACCAGGACAATTTTAAACCTGAAGCCGGGTGGACCCGAGGGAGGCCGCCGGGGCGGGCGCCGGGGACCCCACTGGTGGGGCAGACGCAACGGAGTGCTGAAAGGGGGGTGAGGGGAACTGGAGCGCTGGGACCAATACAATATCGAGGGACAAGCGTGTCCCCCCCCCCCACCCAAAAGTGGTGGTTCAAGTGAAGTTGTGTCAGTCGGTTGTGGAGGAGGGTATCGTCGCGGCGAGGTCTGGTATCCTGATTGTCGAGCAGGGCCTAGCTATGACAGACCGGATAACACCAATCGGGACAGCAGGGCGCAAGGGCGACAGGGACGGGGGGAGTAGCAAGATAGAGAGAGAGATAAAGAGAGATTATAGGGATAGGAGGAGTAAGGAGAGTAAAGAGAGAGAGAGGGAAAGAGCAAGATCATAGTTATAGTAGGGACAGGAGGAGGAGCGTAAGAGAGAAGGAGAGAGGGAGAGAGAGAGAGGGAGAGAGGGACGAGGAGAGAGAGAGGAGATAGGGAGAGAGAGAGCGCGCCGGTTTCCTATTTATGGACGAAAAGTTCCTTTGATAGAATTTGAATTGCCGTACGAGTGCCTGATTTTGACATCTGGATTGGTTCCTACAATGTGTTCCGAGCCGGTGCTCTTTGCTGGACATGTTTCTGCCTTGAGTTTTCGACCGCCACTGGACTTGCTTCTTCGACATCTGCCCGCCTTGTTTCTTCGACAACTGCCCGCTTGTTTTCGCCCGACGTGGAAACTATAGATACCATGCTGCATGGATGATGGTGATACGACTCCTGTCCCGGATGAAAGCCCCCCCGCCCCCCGACTCCTTCCCCGGACCGAGGGCCGTCGCATGGCAGAGTGGCTGGTACGAGAGCGCATAAGGAGAGGCGATCCACGTGGCGAAAAAAGTACTCTTGGTAACCATACCGCCTGCCCCCCGCCCATACTGCCTGTTCCCCGCCCCCCGGGGTCGGTCATCTCGGCGGGAAGGGGCATGATTCAGCCGGCGCTACTTGACAACAGTGCTATCACAGGACCTCCCGTGTCTCTCGGGCAATGAAGAGCAAGTGTATATCAACAGGGTCAAGCCGTATATAGGGCGCAGCCCTATACACCGTCCCGGGCCTGAACAAGTAAGCTTGGTTGTCCGGCCCGGCCAGGACGGGAAACCGGCATTCTGCATTGAAGAGATTGGCCGTCGCGCCCCGCGGCCTGCGCTCCGGCTCGGTTTTTTTTTGTTTTTACGGGTCCGGACACGGCAGGCTGCTTGCCGCGGATGACCTGACGGGCTCTGGTCCGCTTCCATCTCCTCTACTCTCCAGATTAAGAAACAACACGATTGCCCCTCGGTCAAAATGTAGTCGTCGCGAGCCGGCTTGCCGCGTTCTTCGCGTCGATCCGGTCCTCGTCATCCTCCTCCTTCAGGCCGGCCAGGCCACCCGGGCCGCCCATGGATGCCACGTCCAGGCCGGCCTCGCTGTCGGCCCTGCCGGAGCCGGCGCAACCGCCTTGACCATCCGTCTCCGGGCCGCCGCCGCCGCCGCCGCCGAGAATGCTGCTCACCGTCGACGCGCTTCGGCCGTCGGACCGGCGCGGCACCCCGCTCCAGGCATCCCCCCTTGGGCCCTGGCTGGCCGCGAGGCTGGTCCGGCGGCCGGGCCCGGACGCCGACGGCAGCGGCGGGTGCGGGGGGACGAAGGCCTCGTCGATCACGCTCCGCACACCGGGCCGGCGCTCCAGCAGACGGGCGTCCGCACCCGTGGCGGCGAGTTCCAGCGGCAGGCGGGGTGATGCCCCCCGCAGCGAGACGGGCGTGCGTCGAAAGACGCCTCAGAAGCGAGCCCATCCCTGTCCGCCACTCGCGCGTCACGACAAGCCTGCCGCGCGGCCCGATCGAGGGGCCGCATCAGCGGCAGGGGGCCGAGCCGGGGAGAGCCATGCGTCGCTCACCGGCCGTTCGCGAATGAAGGACGCATGAGCCAAGCCTGTCGTGCCAGGCACCCGCGCCGGCCCACCGCCTGCCGCGACCTTCCCTTGGCGTAATCCCGCGTTCGCCGGCGGGAGTACAGGTGTGTCCGCAATCCTCCGTGTGAACGGGGAGGATCGACGGCGCCGCGAACCCTATCCCCTCTACCCAGGCGGCGCGATCCGCCGCTAGCGGCCGGTGGCGAGCAACCGTCGCAGGGTCGGCAGCCGCAGCACCAGCGCGCCCCACATGATGGTGGCGAGATAGACGCCGAACAGGACATGCGAGAACAGCGGGCTGCCGACCCGGACGTGAGTCGCAACCGTCGCGCCGAACAGCCCGGTCAGCAGCACCGCCACCAGCGCGGTGATCTGGATCAGCGTATTCGCCTTGCCCAGCAGGCTGGGCCTGAAGTCGCGCAGGGACCCTGTCGCAAAGAGCAGCGT
>JAOYNC020001929.1:0-10830 GCA_025802115.2 Bertia moriformis
CATTTCGTTAAAGCGCATGGCTGACTCATTCAGGAGTACCCGGATGGTGCCGCGGCCCGCCGGCGGCCGCGGGGCACTGCCACCCACAGCAGCAGCAGCAGCAACAGCAGCAGTCGCGGCCGGCGTTTGCGGCCAACTACGGGCCGCAGCTGCAGGCCTTCCCGGATACAGAGGGCTACTACGAGAGGAGGAGCTTCGAGAGGGCGCCGCCGCCGCCGCCGGCTGTACGAGAGATGACGGACGCGAGGAGGCACTCGAACGAGGACGTGGCCCCGCCCGCGTACGAGTCTGAGGATGAGGATGAGGAGGATCATTACGTGCAAAATGGGAAGGGCGGTGGCCGGGTGAAGGTGTGAGAGCGCGTGCGCCCCCCCTACCCCGTCCCTCCCCGCCTGCACTCCCCCACGCGCGAGCCCGAGGGGAGAGGAAAGGGTGGCGGACGGGCCAGGCCAGGGTGAGGGGTCAGTGTGTGAGGGGCCAATGCGGGAGGGCGCCAAAGATTGTAATGTCTGGAGATATCTTTCCTGGCGCTGGAGTTTCATGTTGGGGCTGTGAGGGTTTAGAGCTAATGTGGTGGCATGGCTTGCGTCATTTGGTATCGGTTGTCGGCCGTCCGTCGGGATTTCGGGTTTGGGCTCGCTGTTGAAGGTGGCACGGTGCCAGGGCTTATGTGTCCGAGATTAGAATAAGTTGGATCAGTGATAGGCATCGTACTTATTATCCGAATTGCGAGACCTGGACTCGATGCAGCGTACCCGCCGCCCGGGCACGATATCTCGAGCCGGTGCAGTAGAGGGGGGGGTCTGGTGAGCTGATGTGTCGGTGGACCTGGAGGTTGTGACCAGACAGATCCAGAGGGCCCTTCTTCGCACTCGCCGTCCGGCGTCGATATCCCAGGCACAGTGCTACCACGACTGCTATGCTGCTGCGTATTCCTTACTGGCCGGCTGAGCGGCCACGTCGGTTTTAGAACCGTTGCCTGAACATATGCCGAGTTGGTGCTCAAATCCCAGAACCGGTCGCCTTCTGACTCGCCCTTCTCCTGCCCTGCATTTCCCCCAGCGCCCGCATCCCACTCATGAAAGAAACCAAGCCGATGAGCCCGGAAACAGGCAGGATATCGAACAACCGCATCCCGCCATAGTACAGGAAGAAGGACGCCTCCATCGCGACGATGGACCCGAAGAAGACGGGATTCGAGATCGGGGCGGCCGCGAATGCCTGCGGCAGGCTGCTCACGTTGGCGCCCAGCGCGATCCAGCCGGCCAGCAGGGCGGGGAGCGCGGCGAGCACGAGCACGGTGAAGAAGATGGACACGACCACGGGCGGGCTCTTCGCATCCGGCCGGAAGATGTGGTGGATCTCGTCCCGGCTGCCGTACCGCACCGGCTTCTCGTGCACTGGCGAGGGAGAGCTGGGGTCGAGCTCGACTGCTACCGCGAAGGCGGGGTGGAGGCTGGCCCGGCTCTTGCCGAAGGACCCGATGACGATGACGGCCTGGAGGGGGCTGGCCGAGAGGAGCAGCTGGACGGGGAGGTCCTTGTGGGCCTGGGCGGGGGGGTGTCAGCTGTTATGAACCGGGGGGGAGAAGGCGCGGGGGGGGGGGGGGAGGGCGCCTCCTACCACATCAACAGTCGCCTCGCCCTTGGGGTTGACTTTGAACGGAAAGGCGGTCTCCAAGCCCGAGTCGGGCTCCTGCAGGAGGAGCATGGCCTGGTGTGGCCGGCTGGGCTTGTTGTTATCGGTGGCAGTGAGGCGGACCTTGAGGGTCTGGCCGGCGGGGAGGGTGAGCGGGGCCGTGGTCGGGCGGTCGATGGAGAAGCTGTGGAGGGTTGGTTAGGGTGTGCGATTTGCCGGGGGTGATTGGCACGCGTACCTGATCTTGTTGGCCGCCTCGTCGCTCTTTTTCGCCACGACGGCGACGCTGGCATCATCGAAACCCCATGCCCCGGCCGCGGCGGCGCGGACGGGCCCCAGGAGGAGGAGGGGGAGGAGCAGGAGCTGAGGTGGCGATGGAAGTCGCATGATGGGGATATGGTAGCGATGGTGGCTTGGGGAAGGCGGGCGGCCGGTTGGCCGTGGGATCGAGCTGAGCTGACCCGAGGGACGAATGCTCCGGCTGTGCAGTGGGCGGCGACGGCGGCGGCGGCGGCGGCGACAGGCGGGCAGGCGGGCGGTCTCTCAGGGATGGGAGCCGTATGCTCTGTCCGCAGGTGGGCGGGAGCCGGAGACGAAATGTGGCTGATTGGCTGACGGGTCCATCCAATGGTCTGTCTATGGGTGGGGACCGCGACGTAAGCACACGTGCCACGCCGAGATCGATGCCCTCGTAGCGGCATCGATCGACTGCAGACGACCACCCGGTATCCAGACTCTGGACAGAGAACGGCGTCGGATCGAATGCGCAAGCGGCAGGCCCGATAGACCGACCCTCACATTCCGAGTGGGGTGGAATCAGCCGGGGATACATTCAAAATGAGAAGTGGCCATGCACGCCGTGATCGAATCTGGGGATTCAGAAGGGGCGATGCCCGGCGGGCGGCGGCCAGATTCTGCGCTGAATATGGATAAATGTGATGGGGACTTTAGAATGGGCCGTGGTCGCCGGCCGGTGGTCGGTCGTCGGATCCATGACCGAACACCGACTGATGCGATAGATGCTCAAGATGGATATGCGCCCGTGCGGGACTCACTCGATCCAGAGGGGCGTGTATTCCAAATGGCTTGGCTCGTTGAGAGCGAAGCATCTCAGCTCTGTGGGAGTAGAGCTCAGAGATGACAAGTATGCTTGACTGATATGCAACCCGAGGCCAGATCCAGCCTCAGAATGCGGGATGCATGCCCGGCCCGAGGACACATCCCATGTGGGCATGCCCGCCATCACCACCCACCACACCGACTGCAGCTCAAGGTCCAGGTCGTCCGCACGAGCGGCAGGATCCAAGTGACGGCGCTTCAATGACAGACCGCGCTCGAGCGAGATCATTCGGCCGAGAGGATTGGGTTTATTGCATTCGGCTGAGAGAATCCGAGTGAGAGCGCTCGATTGCAAGCATCCGATCGAGGAAGAGCATTCGAATGACAGTACTCGACCGGCAGCATTCTACTGCCAACAATCGAGTGACATGATTCGACTGAGAGTATTCGATTGAGAAAGAGCATTCGAGCCAGGCAATCCGACTTGTAGCATTTGACCGAGCAAGAGCACTTGCGCTGGGCATTCTACTGACTGAAAGAGTTCGAATTGGTGGCAGAATCCTGCCACCAGCATTCGAGTGATGGCATTCGACGGACAGCATTCGATTGATGGCATTCGGGTGAGAGCATTCCAGTGGCAGCATTAGAGTGACTGCATTCGACTGAATGAGCTGGTTGCGGTGGCCGGCCGGTACCTACCAGATAGAGGCTGTCGTCCCCCACCCGCCAACCTGACGATCCTCCTCGAACCCCGTCCAAGCTCGGAATAGCACCTGAGCAAAAAGAGGGCCCCAAGCTCATGTAGAGTCCCGCGGCAGATATAGGAGAAAGGAGAGAACAGGCAGCTTATATTCTTCCCAACGCGCCACTGGTCAGAAGCTGGGAGGTCGACGAAAAAAAGGAAAAAAAACCGGCTCGGTATAGACGGAACACGGTTGGCACAGCCGGGATCTATCAATTATGAGAGAACGGCCAACCAACTGATAATCACCTCGGCCGAAAAAACCGAGAAGAAAGGAGCGTCAGGACCCCCGCCCCACCTTTATTTGTAGGTGCGTACCTTTTCCGGAGCTGACTTTTGGACCGAGTCGTACGATACAAGCAATCACGGCCAATGTCGACCCGAGGCCCCCGAGTACATTCATTCCTGCTGCACGACAGTCTGCTAGATATAATACATCAAATTGACAACCGAGTTGGCCTCATACGCCGTCGTCCTCCAGCGGCACCGCGTCAATCAGCTGCAGCGACCCACCCACCCCATCCTCGTCCCCATCGTCCTCTCCCTCCCCGTCCCCGTCCCTCTTAGGGTTCCCCCCCGCCTCAAACGCCACCACCCTGCACCCGGCCCCGCTCGCCCCTTCGGCTCCTCCCCCCTGCTCCATCAGGACATCCCCCCCCCACGGCCGGCACTCCCGTACCGGCCCGCCGCACCGAAGACAGGTCCACGCACCACCCTCCTCCCCCTCCAGACAGTTGGCGATGCAGACAAAGCAGTAGAGGCACCCGCACGGGACGGCCTCGTACGGGCTCGTGACGTCGGTGGCGGCCGACCCGACCACCCCGCCGGCCGCGGCCGCCATCGCCATCATCTCGTTCTCGGCCGACGATGCGGCCGCGTTCTGGTCGCGGTAGCAGATGGCGCACGTCCGCTCCGGCAGGAAAGAGTACTCGCCCGCAGGTTTGGATGATGCCGATGCGAAGGCGGCGGCACCGGCGGCGGCCTTGGTCCGCCGCCAGGCCCGGCCGGCCCAGCGCCGCCAGCCCGATATCCCGAGCAGCGGCAGCACAAAGAGGAGGAACTCGGTAAAGGCGTGCCAGACGAGCTGTCGGTTCTGGTACTCGAACGAGACCTCCCGGCTGACCTGGCCGGTCCGGGGCACCAGCCTCATGCGCAGGATCCGATCCAGCAGAGTCCGGTACCGGCCCCGCAGCAGGAAGGCGAGGAACGAGACCACGGCCGCGGCCGCGTGCGCGGTCCGTGCCGCCTCCGTCAGCCTCGCCAGCATCCTCACCCAGCGTCGGCTTCTCTCGGCGGCAGGCGAAGCAGCCGGCGCAGCTCCGTCCTCAACCTGCCGGCCCGCCGTATACCCCTCATCCCGGACGCTCAGCCAGCCCTCCCAGCGGTCCCACCCATATCGGCCGAGCACAGTCACCAGACCGTACGCGCCCTTTTGCCAGCGCGACGGCGGCACCAAGACAGCGGCACCGCCGCCCGGCCCCGCGTGCTGGCGCGCATCCGAGTATCGCAGGTTCTGCAGCGCGGCGCCGTAAGACGCGTCGCGGTCCCACACGGTGAGCTTGAAGATGACGGCCCGGAGCGCGAGCTCGATCTCGGCCGCCCAGTCCTGGGACAGGGCGCGGTTGGAGAGGTGGCGCAGTCCGTCCGTCACATGGCCGCGCAGCAGCGCCACGAGCTCCTCGTCGAGGAAGGATGCGTCCAGCTGGCCGACGCGGAAGGGCGCGCGCCCGCCGGGGGGGCCGGCGACGGCAGACCAGAGAGCCCAGCCGCGACGGGACAGTGCCGATGCCGGCTGCGTTGTCGTTGACGACGTGGCAGACGACGAGCCGAGCCCGGCCTCGCGGGCTGCGCGCCGGGCGAGGAGTCGCTGCTGGGCCTCGGCAAAGGTTGGTGAAGTCATGGCATCGAGGACAGGGAAAATATCATTGCTGGCGTCTTGTTTGGGCTGGATGGAGCAGCTGGAGCCGTGGGTGGGTGATGGGGGACTCCCGGGGGGAGACAAGGGGGCCGGCCCCGACCGAGTAAGGGCTGGGCTGGGCTCGCGTTGGGGGGTCGGGTTGTTGTCGGGCACGCGGCGGAGCCAGCAAGATCCATCCACCCACCGCCGGCTGGCAGGATTTTGAAGTGGTGGTCCCCAAGGATGGTACCTACTCCATGGCTTCTATTTTTCTTTTCGTACGTAGTCTTGGGTGATCAAGTTCATTTACGGCCACGACTTGGAGCCTGCCTTTTGCTGCTCCTGCTGGGTGGGGGGTGATCCCAGGTCCTGGCTCTCAGACAGCCGGCTGGCTAGCTAATCCATCTATCTCGCGAGGGAAGAACCCGGACTTGGGTCCATGCACGCAAGTAAAGCCTCGAAGCAAGCCCCGCCAACCTGGCCGTTCCCCAACGTTTCCGGAAAGATCATGCGCTCCGGCCGCCCTCCTCTACCATCCGGCCGCTGGTCAGGGCCGTAAACGTCTCAATCACATCGCGGTCTACGTTGCAGGCCCACTCGGCCTGGAATGCGGCCTCGCCGCCGACGCGGCCGATGAGGGCCTGCAGCCGCTCGGTGACAAACGGCAGGGAGCTGATGGAGTGGATCGGGTCCGCCTCCGCGAGCTCGGACTCGCGGATCCACTTGCGGGTCTTGTAGCTTGCCGCGCCCTCGTCCTCGTCGGCACCGAGGCCGGCTCTGCTGGCCGGCTCGCCCGGCCCGGCCTTGGCCCACATGAGTGTGTCGCATGCATCCACGACCCCGTCCTGCAGCTCCGTGATCACGGTGGCCCACATGTCAAAGTACTCCTGCAACCGGGTCAGCACGGCGGCCTGCCTGGCCGGCAGCTCCAGCAGCCGCGTCAGGGCCATCATGGTCAGCTTCTGCCGCTCGATCGACTCGCACCCGGCGTTGTAGCGGAACCACTCGGCGCTGAGCCAGGTCCAGATCGCGTCAAAGCTGCCGGCCCCGACCGAGGCCAGCATCTCGCAAAACAGGTCCGGGTCCGCGACCGCGATCCGGGCCAGGATCGTGAAGTAGTCGCCCTGCGTCGTGACGCTGAGGCTGCTCAGCCTGCGGTGGGGCCCGGTCGTCTGGCCCGCCGTCCAGGCGTCGTGGAGCCTCGACAGCAACTTCGGGAGGAAGCCGGTCTCGATGAGGTCCCGGAGCGTGATCGAGAGCCCATCGCGGCCGCCGAGGTCGGACCCGGACCGGATCAGGTACTCCATGCACCCCGTCCCGAGCCGGATCTGATCCCTGCCCTTGGACTCGTGGATCATGTCGCCCACCGCGCCGACGACGGCCCGGCGGAGGCCGTCGCCGAGCATGGTCCGCGGCGCGAGCAAGATGTAAGCCTGGACCACCTCGAGCGCCTGCGTCGCCGTGGTGCCGGACCCGGACTCGAGCACCGGCAGTGCGAGCGGGGCCAGGCTCGCGAGCGGGCCCGAGAGCGGGGGCTCGCTGTGGGTCAGGATCGTGTGCCACAGCTCCAGCGACTCCTCGATCAGGTGGCCGTGCAGGGCGGTCCCCGGCCGGGCCGCCTCGCTCAACAGCGGGACCATGAAGGGCTGGTACCGCTGCGACCGGTCGCCGAGCGCGGCCACCAGGGCGGCAAAGATGCCGATGATGGCCTGCTTGATCATGAACTCGTCGGGGTTCGACTCCTGCCAGATCTCGGGCAGGGCCGCGGTGATGAAGTCGCCGAACCGGTCCGCGTAGTCGTCCAGCCGCGACACCAGCAGCCGGATCGACTCGAGGATCGCCAGCTTGGTCTCGTCAATGTCGACGGCCCGGACCAGGGCCACCATCCAGGTCAGAATGTCAGACGCGAACGGCGCAAAGGCGTCGGGCTTGAAGTCAATGTCGTCCACCACCCACTTGAGCTGTCGCGCCGCGGTGATCCGGACCACCTGGTCGTTGCACTCGTCGGCCGGGTTCATCAGGTGCCGGTACAGCTCGTACACCAGCGCCTTGCTCGAGTCGGCCACCTCGACCGCGACCCACTCGCTCACGGTGATGGCGATTCGCCGCCGCAGCACCTTGCACAGCCGGCTCCGGCGCCGCTGCGCGTCTGCCACGATGGTCGAGGCCAGCAGGCCGTCAAAGTTGAACACCTTGTTCACGTGGGGGGCGGCCAGGCCCAGGGCCGTGTACACGGCCTCCTTGGTGGCCATGCGGTCGTCGCCGTCGTCGGCGTCGCCGCCATCGGCTCCGGCGGCGGGGCCCGCGCGGTTGGTGACGGTGCCAAAGTACTCGAGCAGCGGCGCGGTAAGCAGCTCCTTGAAGTGGGTGAGCAGGTCCAGGAACAGCTTCTGGGCGCACGGCCGCACCTCCCACTCGTACGCGCCGCTCTCGCTCTGCTCCTGGTGCTCCCACTCCTCCGGCGACTCCTCCCACAGGTCCAGGTCGGCGCGGCGGAACACAAACAGGCGCGAGATCAGGGCGGTGGTGATCTCGATCACGAGGCTGGCCGACAGCAGCTCGGTCCGGATCAGGAGCGAGGCCCGCCGCTGCTCCTCTTTGACCTCGGCGGACCGGTACCGGAACGTCTGCACCGGCTGGAACCCCATCTTGACGCAGGCCCGCAGGATCAGCAGCCCCTTGAGGGCCAGCCGCTCCAGCAGCGGGCCCTCGATCTTGGACTTGATCTCGGACAGGCCCGGGGCCGCGGCCGAGGACGACACCCGGATCCCGCCCGAGCGGTCGTACACGTCGGCGAAGCTCGCCACCAGGCGCCAGTACGCCCGCACCAGCGGGATCGCGTCCGGCAGGGCGGCGAAGCTGGCCGGCTGCTGGTAGCTCATCTCCACGTGGAACTTGGTGAACTGCAGCAGGTGCTTCCCGATCTGCTCCTGGTACACGGCCGGCACCTGGTGCTCGTGCCCGACCAGGCCGAGGAGCCGGTCAAAGTGGTCGTTCGTCAGGGTCCAGAACTGCTGCACGGTGCGGTCCCGATGCGGCTCGTCAAAGCCCGTCATGATGAGGCGGCGGATGGCCTTGAGGGCGACCAGGCTGCTGGCCATGACCTGTTCCGCGTCCCGGGTCTGGACCGCATCCTGGGGCTTGCCCTTTTCGCGGGCGGCGGCGCCGGCCACCAGATAGCCGAGCCACGCGGCCGCGCTCTCGGCGTATATCTCGCCCAGCAGGAACGTGACCTCGGGCGCCATGGACTGCAGCGAGACCTGGTCCTTGCGGATCCGCACCGAGGCCAGCTCCTTGATGACGCGGAGCAGGATCTGCAGCCCGCCGGCGAGGTACTGGCGGCCGGGCCCGCTGCCCATGCTCCGGTATGTCCGCAGCAGGCCGACGAGCTCGCTGATGGCGGTCGGCCACGCGTTGGACGGGAAGTCGATCCGGACCACCTTGGCGGCCACAAGGGCGCTGTGCAGGGCCAGGTTCTTCTCGGCCTCCTGGATGGAGGCCTGGAAGAGGCGCTGCCGGATAAGCGCCTTCTCGTCGGGCGCAATGCCGTGCGGGACGTGGGGCAGCAGACGCCATACCCGGTCGATGCTGTTCTTGAGCTGTATGATGGCCAGGAACCGGATCTCGATCGTGAGGGAGGTGTCGAGGAAGACGGTCTGCGGCCGGGGCCGGGTCAGCCACGGGGCAGGAAGGAGAAAGGACGGAGACGGCTTGCCTGCAGAGACGAGAGGTAGCCACGCTTATCCTCCCACGCCTTGAGCTGCTCGCCTGCGCTGGCCCTTTTGGCGTAATCGTGCGAGGTCGCAAACTCCAGAACGCGACACAGGTCTGAGTATGTGAGAGGGATGGCGGAGCCGGGGACCTCGACGGTATATGCGACCCCATCCATGGCGCGTGATGTTCTGGGGCCTCGTCGCCGCCAAGATTTTCGTTGACTCTCGGCCTTGCAGCCCTTGGGGGCGGGCGGGCAGGTTCGGTCGGACGGACGGACGGTCGGTCGGCCGTTCGGATAGAGGGAGAGCGTAGTGGGCTTGGCAGTTAGTTGACCAGTGGGGTGCACTAAAAGGACCGGCCGACATGTGGGGGAGAGAGCTGGGCCTGACGGCGGCGGCGATAAAAGATCCAGAGGCCAAACTCTCCAGGCCGGATGGCAAATATATGGAATCTACCGATGATTCATTACCCAATTGCGCAGATCCGTGAGGGAGCACCCGACAAATCGTCCGCATCCAGTCTCCAGTCTCTTGAAATCCCGGTGGGAGCGAGCATGGTGGATGGACTGCAGTAGTGGTCCTGCAGATAGATAAAGAATCAGTTCCTCAGCTCCTCAGCCTCTGGATACACTGTCGCCCCCTCGGGCCGAGGTACGAGAAAGGCAGGCGGCCAGCTCTGGCCAGCTCGTCGTCCACCGTCTTGGGGTCGCCGTCATCGGCCGGCTTGGCGAGCTGTCCCCGGGTATTTTTTGCAAGACCATGAATTATCCACAACCCCGGCCAGACCAGTTTCCTGCGCTTGGCCTTTTTTACGTGGCAAAAGAACCAGCACCCAATCACCTATATCTTTTCGAATTCTAGCCACCAACCCAACACCAAACCAGAAAGACCACCCCGCCCCGCCCCATGCAGACCCAGCCGGCCTCGACGCGGCTCGCGCCGACTCGTACACTTGACCGGGCACAAGTCGGTCCGGCCTGCGGTGGGCCATCATACCGTCCGGCTGCGCCCCCTCCGGACCGCGCTCCGGCTGAATCGGCTCGCTCACACGTCAATCGTAAAGTGGCTGATCTGCGAGTAGTACGCGTGCACGGCCAGCTCCAGCATCCAGACATCCCCAAACACCTCGCTGCCGTCGAACCCGCCGACGACCACGACCCGGCCGTCGTACAGTACCGCGCCGTGGTAGCCGCGCCCGCTGGGGGCCACCCCGTGCGTGCGGCGCCGCTCCCACGTCATGGTCGTCAGGTTGAGCAGCAGCACGTCGTTGCTGTACTCCTCCCCGTCGTGGCCGCCGATGACGAAGAGGTAGGACCCGACCAGCGTGGCCGTGTGCGAGAGCCGGCGGAACGGGTCGTCGATCTCGACGCACCGCCAGAGGTGTTGGTTTATGTCGTACACCCACACGTCGCTGAAGCACTCGCCGCCGTCGGACCCGCCAAAGATGATGAGCTTGCCGCCCACCATGTTGGCGGTGTGGTAGCCGCGCGCCTTGGGGCGGGCGTCGCGGCCGGCCGGCGCCGCCGCCGCCGCCGAGGACCCCGCCGACTTGTCCGGGGCCGACACCTGGCGCCACGACACCTTGGTCAGGTCGGCGACGTCGAGCCGCCAGATATCGTTGAGGGCACGCACCCCGTCGCCGCCGCCGAACACGTAGATGCCGTTCTTGTACAGGCACGCCGTGTGGGCGCGCCGCTTGGACGGGGCCCGCTCGCCCACGATCCGCGGCTTGGACCACCGGAAGTTGAGGGTGTCGAGCACGTACACGTCGTTGTAGTACG
>JAOYNC020002027.1:0-18604 GCA_025802115.2 Bertia moriformis
GGGCTTCGTGAAGTGGGGTGCGCTGGCAGACGAGAAGACGGGGCGGATCCGGCTTACATACGGCGACGTCATCAGCATCGACGCTATCCAGTCCGCGACGTCCACCGAGCACATCAACGCGCTGGTAAGCGGCACACAGGCGGCAGATGGATTTCGAGGCTACGTCGCTCAGAGCCGGGCGCGCGAAGTCTCGTGGCTCGTGGTGCCGGACGGGATCGAGCGGCGCGAGATTGAGACGAAGCGTGCGATGGGCAATGTGGACCCGATCACCGTTGACCAGGTCTGGAAGAACGCCGCCGAAAACCTATCCCGGCAGCCAGAAAAAGAGCTTGGGGTCGGACTGCTCGAGGAGGCCACGAAACTCTACCGCGGCACGCTGCGCGACCTAGCAACAGCCTTCCAGCCGACGCAGCAGGCGCGGGCTTCTGGCGGTCAGGCGACGAACGGGTTCCAGGAGCGTCGGGACGAGCGGCAGGTCAAGGCGGCTTCTCCGGCCATCGCCAACGCCGCCCGGGTGAGCGCTACGAACGCGGCCGAGGCGATGACACAAATGACCGGGCCGGTCATGCGCCAGACCGCCAGCGAAGCCAAGCGCGCTCATGCAAAGCCAAAGTCTCGAAGGGAAACCCTCGTGCCTGTCCGACCGATCTCTGAAGCCGATGCACGCCGGCAGTTTCGCGATGCTCTCAGTGACGCCGGGCTGGTCATCAAGGGCGAGCCCGTGATGGATGGGCGGCCGCACTATACTGGCGTTCGCGAGACCAAGAGCAAGCGTGGGTTCTACATTGGGCATCTGGACGGTTCAGGCATCCCGGCCGGCACCATCATCAACCACAAAACCGGCTTGCGGCTGAATTGGCGAGCCGACATTGAAACCCGGCCGATGTCGGCTGCGGAGAGCGCGGCGTATCGTGAGAAGGTGCGCG
This sequence comes from Bertia moriformis, assembly GCA_025802115.2. Classification (NCBI taxonomy): domain Eukaryota; kingdom Fungi; phylum Ascomycota; class Sordariomycetes; order Coronophorales; family Bertiaceae; genus Bertia; species Bertia moriformis. Next base: position 927 of record JAOYNC020002027.1, read on the forward strand.
CTGAGAAGGAGGCGAGGGATATTGGCCAGCGTCGGACAGAGGCGGCAGCGGCACAGAAAGCACAAGCCATCTGGCGCCAGATTGAGCGTCGACCGCCAGGCGTCGCGCCGGTCGAGGCGCATCCCTACCTGCAGCGCAAAGGCATATCCAGCCATGGACTACGGACGAACAAGCGGGGTCAGCTCATCGTGCCCATGCAGGACATCAACGGGGCAATCTGGGGGCTGCAGACGATCACGCCCGATGGGGCAAAACTCTACATGGCCGGCGCCCGCAAGAAGGGGCTTCATGCGGTGCTAGGGGCCATTGGAACGGCCGGGCCGATCGTCATCGCCGAAGGAGTGGCGACTGCGGCCACGGTGCGGCAGGCAACCGGCTTCCCGGCCGTCGTGGCATTTGATTCGGGCAATCTGCCACGTGTCGCCGCAGCCTTCCGGGCTGCGCACCCAGACCGCGTCATTATCATCGCGGCCGACAACGACCACCACCTACCGCGTCGGCAGAGTCCACTCCCCAACGTTGGACAGGAGAAAGCCGTTGCAGCTGCGCAGGCCGTCGCCGGCATCTTGCTGACGCCTGCCTTCGCCCCGGCCGACAAGGGAACGGATTGGAACGATGTCGCCGCAGATCCGGCGCGTGGTATCAAGGAGGTGCGTCAGGCCGCTGCTGATGTGCTCGCGCCGCTCGGGGCGCCGTTCGCCCAGTGGTCGCCGCCAGTAATCGACCAAGCGGCGCGTGAAGCGGCTTGGTCGAATAGCTCTCCAACGGTTCGGGCTGCGAGACTAAGAGCGGAGCCAGAGGGGCCTACGATGAGGCCGGAGGCTACTTCGCTTTAATGCGGATGCCGTTCCGATAGCCGGGATCGGTAGAAGCCGGACACTGGGCGACGATGCTCTTAACATCCGTTCGGATTAGGGCAGTGGAAAATGCATCGTACAAATGCAGCCGCCTTCGGCCCCGACTTTAATGCTAACCTCTCCCTTAAGCTGTCTCGCTAGACCCCTCGCTAGACGAGTGCCAAGGCCGGTACCATGTGGCTTTGCCGCCGGATCGAAGCCGGTCCCGTCATCCCGAACTGTCAGGGTGCAAGCATGATCGAGGGCGGCCAACCCGATGCTCACCATGCCGCCGGAGCGCTGCCCTGGAAAGGCGTATTTGAGGGCGTTGGTGACCCACTCGTTCGTCACCAGCCCGAGCGGGCGAGCATAGCTTAAGGGCAAACGCACAGGCGGCCCGGCGATCGCCTTGATCTCGATCGGACGTCCCTGGACTACCGCTCGAAGATCACCGACAATACCATCCAGAAAGGCTTTGGCGTCGATCGTCGGCTCGGTAAGCGTTGCAGCATCGATGGCCTGATTGACACGGCTTATCGCAACAACGCGATTTCTGGCCGCCGTTAAGGCCTCGCTAACGACCTCGTCATTGCTCATTCTTGCTTGTAGTTGCAACATAGATGCAATGGTGGCTAGGTCGTTTCTTGCCCTATGAATAATCTCTGCAAGCTGTGTTACCTGAGACTCGGTCTCTGACATCGTCTCGACTACAATTCTAGCTGTGGTTCGCCATCACTTGTATATTTTACATTTGGCTGGCCCTGCAAGGGCGGTGTCACGCGATCGTGCCGGAGCTGACCCGGGTATAGACGGAACAACTCGCCGCCGTTTGGCTTCTCTATCAAATGTCTGCCCGCCCCACCGTGCTGCTTGTCGAGGACGAATGGATCATAGCCGCCGCAACGTCCGACTTTTTGTCGGACGCCGGCTATGAGGTTATCGAAGCGGATAGGGCCGAAACGGCTATCGCCATTTTGGAAGATCGGGCCGCAACAATCTATGCCGTCGTGACCGACGTGCGCCTTGCCGGCCCGATGTCCGGCATCGCTCTTGTCCATCACGCCATGCGGTGCTGGCCGTGGTTGGTGTTGATGATCGTTTCCGGGGAAAGGCCGGAGCATCTTGCCAGAAGTCCCCCAGGCTGTGACGTGCTGAGCAAACCTTATTTTCCAGAACAGATCTTGAGCAGGCTGAAGGCCAAAGCATAACCTGCTGACCCTCTATACCGCCTCTCCGTCGCCGCAGCCCTCATCGGCATGAGTAACAAACCACTCCGTTGTCTTCGACGATTGGCTTGCCGGGTGAGGCGCAACCGCGATGCATAGGCCCGTGGCGGCCCACCATTCCTTCGACCGACTAAAGCGACCGCCCTCCGGTGCGATCGGCTCGCCGTTCGGTTGCCACCAGAACACGCATTCAAAGCATCGGACGACACCTGGCCCGGTGCCGTCGCCAACGGCGGCGCCTCGACCGCAACGCGAGGATCGCCGCACGTTCGGCCAGTAGACAATCGTCTTCTCGCGTTCCGTTGTCCCAGGACAGCACCGGAGGCAGTTTCCATCCTCCGGCTTGTGCTCAGGGGTATGGCGGAAGTATGCGCACACGTCGCACGAAGCCGGGCGCCGGACCTCCGTCAGAGCGTGAACCGTTCGGTTGGCGAGGTTGCCGCATAGCGACGATCTTCATAGCCGGGCACGCTGACAGATGCATAAAACGCCTGTTCACGGGCCTGCTGCATGGCGGCGGCGCGCTCTGGCGCGGTCAACGGATGGGGCACGTCGCCCACCCCTGCCGCCATCCGAGCCTCGATGCTGACCTCTAGTGCCTTGCCCTCATGCGTTTTATTCACTGTTCTGTCCTCCTTCACGACACGGCCCGCAGCCGATCATTGTTGAGGCGGGACACCATGTCCGGCCTGCGAAAATAGACAGCTCGGCCGCATCGGATGGGATCAATACCGCGCGCAAACAGGATCATCTCGTCGGCGCGAATGGTGAGCACTTCCTCCGGCCGGATCAGCTCGCGCGCCTGTTCGGACATGCCTTGGTTGCGACTGCTGTTGCGACCGCCGGCGCTTTTCCCGGAAGAGTCCCCGGTGCCGGTTGTGACGCCGATCGCTGTGTATTTGCCGGATAGCTTGGAGACGTGCTCGGCCGTCGCCAGGTCATTGACGGCGGCATACATCGTCCAGCTTGAGTTGGCCGAGAAAATGCCGGCGTTGTCGCCCCAGATCCGCTTGAGGTCGCCCTCGTCCTGCCAGATGGTGACGACGGTTGCGCCGTATTTGCGATCGGCCGTCATCATGGCCTCGAGCGTCGACAACCGGCCAAGGAACCGAGCTTCATCCAGCAGGAAGAGCACCCGCTTGGTCGCAACCTTGCCTTCCGCCCGACGCAGGGCCGACTGAAGGGTTGCTATCACGACGCGGCCGAGTGCCGGTGCCGCCGCTAGATCCTTCATCGCAATGCCGAGATAGACCGTCGCGCGCCGCTGCGTGATGACGTCCGGATCGCAATCCGCATTCGAAAGCATGTCGGCATAGGCGCCGATCGCGAGGAAGTCGGTCTCGCCGGTCGCGTGAAAATACGCGCCGGAGAACGTCTTGTCGTATAGCTCCGACATCGAGCGCGCGTAGTCACGGGCCATCGGGCTGCGAGATTCTGTTGCGATGTCAGCCAACCGCCCCTGCATTCTTCGTTCAGGCACGGTTAACCGTGCACGGAACTCGCGCATCGTTTTCTGCTCAGCCGGCAATTCCGGGTCCCAGAGCATATCAGCGAGGATGGCGGACATCAGCTTGCGACCCGACTGGGCAAAGGCAGCATTCTCCCCTTTGGCCTTGCTGGCGAGATCGCCGCCAACCCAGTTGAGCACGTCAAGAACGTCCGCCTCTGCGGTAGGGCTGGCCGGGTCGATCCAGGCAAGGATGTTCATACCCTGCCGCCCCGGCGCGATATTGTAGACCTCATGGCCCATGGCGCGGCGCGCATTGCGGGTCATCGGATCGACCTGATTGGGCGGATCGAACACAACCGCTGAGCCGGTCCAGTGCAGCAGGGCAGGGACAGTGACGCTTACCGTCTTCAAGCCGCCAGAACCCGCGATGACGGTCCCATGGGTAGATCCCGTCAGGCACGGGTCGATAAGCAGCGGCGCCTTACCGCCGACGCCCCACGTTGAGGGGCTGTCAGGATCAAAACGCTTGCCGGCGACGGTGTCCTTGTCGACCCGGTAGGCTTCGCCAATCACCAAACCGCCGTAAGTCGCATTCGGGCCTGGAAACAGCTCGCGCGCGGCCTTCAGCGAGAGCCAATCGGCCCGGCCATGAACGCTGGAAAAGGCGCGGCGGGGTTGGGGCGGAGCCTCGCCGGGCCTGGCGGGACGAAGGCGCGGCCGGATCCGCACAAAGGCGATCATTCCAGCCGGGAGAAGGCAGAGAATTCCGGAGCCGGTCGCGGAAATCGGAAGCCACAACCGGACAACCGGGACGTCCATGTAGTCGCGCCAGTAGTAGTAGGCTGGCACCGGGTTTGTGAGAGAAGGCGGAGTGGCGGAGGGGACGGCACCGGCAAGCATCGCCGACGTGGCCACCGGCCACACCAGCGCCCCGAGTGCGAGCGCGCTTGCGGCCAGGGGAGCCCGCTTCATACTGGTGCGTCCTGCCAGGTGCAGACGACGTCTCGAACAAACCGCCGATCGCCCTCGCGCCGGCAATGGATGACGATGGGAATGCAGCGCCGAAGGGTGGCGATGGTCTCGGCCTCTCCGAGGTGCATCCCGGCCGCGTGCTCCTTCACCAGCCCGGCCAGCCGCACATAAGCATCGTCGGGGCTGTCTGAATGCGTCGTGGTCAGCGCCCAATGACCGGATTTCAACAAGCCAAGGTAGGCGTGCGCGCCCTCGCCATCGCGAACCTCCTGCAGCAGCACGCCATCCATGCCCATCCGCATCGCGCTCTCGACCAGTTGCCCCGCCGATGTCGACGCGACGCCCTGACCACCCTTCGAGTAGAGGAGATGCGCCACGTTCTCGTGCGCCATGCCGAGGATCTCGCGCATGTCCTCGATCGTCACCAGCCGCCAATGCAGCGGCGCCTCTTTAATCGCGCTGCGCAGCAGTGTCGTCTTGCCGGATCCGACAAGGCCCGAGAACACGATGGGAATTTGGTGCCTCACGGCGGCCGAGATCAGGCGAGCATGCTCGGTGTCAGCGTCCCGGCCTCGACGAGTTGCTCCAGCGTCATCGCGTCCACCGTTGGGTTGCGGATGCTGAACAGGATTGTCCCGTCAGGCACATCGGGCGGCCGGGAAATCTGCACGCGCTGGCCGCCCGGGAATTGCGTGGAAACCGTCGGCACATCCGGCGCAATGTCCTGACCGGTGGCAGCCGCGGCGAGGCGTGCGATGTAGTCGAGGTCCGCGAAGCTGTAGGGGATGGCGATCTTCTCGCGGCCTCGCCCGCGCTCCACGAAGGCCTGCCCGCCAGCGACGATATGCAGATCCGTCATCGCCGGGTCTTCCAGCAGGTCGGCGATCGGCGCGAGTTCGTGGACGAGACACTCGCGGGCTGCGGCGGCGTAGCTCACCGGATCACCCGGTTGCGGTAGTAGTGCTCAAGGTTGATTGCTTTGTTCGTGACGATGAGGATGGGCTGGGCCGGGCCGCGGTAGAACGTGTCGGGGATGCTAACCTCGTTGGCGAACGCCCGCTCCGCCAGACTCGCTCCGGCGCTGGCGGGTTGCCCAAGATTGAGCGTGGTGTTGTTGTTGCCCGAGGTCGCAGCCGATGCCGCAGCGCTGCCGCCGATCTGGATGATGCTGACAAAGGCCAGGTCGCGCGCCTTGAGCCAGAAATGCGTGTCGACATCACCCGGCAGGCCGGACTGCCCCATCTCGTCCGCGCTGGGTGCGCCAAGCGGGATCGACAACTGGAACGGCTTCGGCGTCAGCATGTCGGTCCAGATCGGGAATAGCCGACGAGCGCCGCCGCCAAGGCCGTGCTCGATGACGCCGTTAATCTCGGTGCCAACCGGCAGGAGCACGTTGTTGCCGTCCATGCTCCATACGGCTTGCGTCGTGACGCATTTGATCGGCCCAACCATCTCGGACGAGAGCGGTTGATCGGGCAGGCACGGGATGCGGTAGCCCTTCTTGATGGTGTAGGGCGGAGGCATGTGCGGCGGGACCGGCGTAATCATGCCGAACTCGGTCGCCTGCATCTTCTGCCCATACTCGCTCGTCGGAGCGCCGGACGGATCAACCCCGGGGAGGCCTTGGCCAGATCGAGCAGGGTCGTTGGATGGGGGCGTCGTTTTAGCGGCGTAGCGCGCCGCCGACGCTTCCTGCACGCCGGCGAGCGCATCCTTGTCGGTCCAAAACCGCATGGTGTGCACCGGCGGAGCGACGGGCGCGACCGGAGCCTGCACAACTGGCGGCGGGGGCAGCGGAGCCTGAACCCGCGCGACGGCTGGGATAGGGACGGGGGCCGGTAGAACGGCTCCAGCACCCCACTCCGCAGGCTTGGGGGCGACAACGGGCGCCTGGTGGCTCTTACCCGACCACACCCAGGCGCAACCGCCAGCGAGCATGACAGCGGGGGCCCCAATCACAAGGGTAGCCCGCGCCCAGCCCGGCAAAGGCCGCCGGCCGACGGTGGCGCTCATTGGCTTGCCCTGGCTTCCAGAGAGACGTCGGGCGAGATCGTGCCCGTGCCGCCGCCGGGCTGCGTGCCGAGCGGGTCAAAGGCATCGTTTCGCAGCTCGCAAACCTGCCCGCCGCGCCGCAACCGGATGTAGCGGTAGACGGTCGGCAGCATGACTTCGAGCCCAACAGCCGTGTCGGTGGAGATCGGCGTCTGCACCGCCTCCTTACCGTCCTGGTTGAGCACGAAAACGGCCGGGAGCGTAGCGTGCGGCGGGAAGGATAGCGTGGTGCGGATGCCGTCATCCCAGACGAACGGCCGATCCGGGTAGCTTGCTGCCAACACCGGGCACCCCTCGCCGCGCTTGTCGTATTTCTGGTTCCTCGGCAGCGCCGCCCCGGCGGCCGCAAGCCGGACCCGTGCAGCCCGATCAGCTGCCGCATCCCGCGCCGCTTCCTGCCGCAAGCGGGCCATCTCGACCGCCGTCGGATCGGCTGGCGCTTTCACGGGTGCGTAGCGAAACCGCACCGTCATGTAGGCATCGGTGTCCCGCTGGTCGGCGATGTCGCCTTTCCGCGTGCAGAGCTCAAACTGGTAGGGGCGCAACGTCTTGTCGGCCGTTACACCCCCGAAAGAGAGCACCGATACCGGCATATCGTGCAGCGGCTGCAGTGTGACCATGTTGCCGGCTGTCTGGACGTACCAGTCTTTCGCCTCATCGGGCTTCTGGGCGACGAGAAGGCCCGCCATCATCCCGGCCCGCTCGCCGTCGTCGAGAACGATGGTCAGCGGTGTCAGACCGGTGCTGCACAAGCGCACGACCTGCATGGGCTTGTAGTCGACGATCCGAACCCGGCTATCCAACGGGCCCGCAACCGGGTCGGACAGCGCGAACGCATGAACCGGGGCAAGTAGGCACGTCGCGAGCAGTAAGCGCCTCATCGGGCGGCCTCCATCAGGTAGGAATTGTAAGACCAGCACCCGGCGCCAAGCGGCGAAAAGGCCTGGCGATCGCCGGGCTTGATGCTGCCTTCGGACGGCAACCACTGCATTGAAGCGAACTTCGCCACCGTCCGCGGTTCGGTGTTCGGCATCGCGATCGTCACCTTGAACGCGGCCGTGAACAGGTTGGGGGAGTCCGGATCCTGCCGAACGTCAATGGTGGTCGGATCGACCGTCGCGGTTCCGGCGCGCAACCCAGTCCCGTAGAGCACCGCCGGGTTCGTCGGGTCGCGCTCGTTGAGCATGACCGCTTGATAGCGGGCGCGCTCGTCGGGTGCAGAAATGGCGGACACATGCTGGTAGAGCGATGCTCGGCAGGTCCAGCAATAACTCTCGCGGGCTGCGATGTAGTTCGCGATCGTGCCCCGCAGAACTGCCGCCTCATCGCCCGGCGTCAGATCCTCGACCCGAACAGGCGGCGAGATCCCGTTGGCGCGGGAGATCGCGACATAGAACTGAGGGGCCGGCACCGGATGGTGAGCGCGTTCGTAGCGATCAGAGACGACGAGAGCGGTCAGGCAGACGCAGAGAGCCCACGGGCCGATACTCGCCGTCACCCGAAGGATGCGGCGCTGCCGCTCGAGCGAGCGAACCGACTGCATGTGCCGCTGGGCTTCGCGCGCCTCATCTCCGCGCAGAACGAGGCCGGGCACGGCGCCGCTCACTTGCGCACCCAGCGGTGGCGGTAGGCGACGCGCGTTACCGGCGCGGGTTCGGGCTCGGGCGGGTTGGCAGCTACCCATTCCCCGGTCGGTTCGGGCATCGCCGAGTACTCGTGTGACGCGCAGCCGCCGAGCAGAAGGAGAATGAGCAGGATATTGCGCACGGCTTTAGCTCCTGACGATAGGTGTGGAGATCGGTGAGCCGCCGCCGCGGCCGAGGAAGAAGCAGATCGCGGGAACGGTCACGATGGCCGTTGCTGCCATCCACAGGACGATGACCATCGCGGCCATGCACTGCAGAGCGTCCGCGAGTGATCCGGTCATACCGACGGCCGAAATCAGCGCGGTGGTCATCTTCGCCATGAGTGGCTGACAGGCGAGCAGCGCGATTTGGGCCGTGATGAATACGGCGACTTCGGCGAGCACTAGGGAGATTCCGACGCCCTTCCAGGAATGGAAGTAGTGGCGGAACGCCGGGAACGGGTAGCAGGCGATCAGCACCGGCCCGATCACCACTTCGATGTCCAGAAAAAACCGGCAGAGGGTGTAGACCGTCGCGCAGATGGCCAGCGCCACACCGCCTGCCCAAGCGAGAACGAAGCCCATGATAGTCTGGCCGATCCCGGTGATGTCGGTAATCGATGTGGGGGCCGTCTCCCCGATCAGGGCCGCCGCGTTCCAAACCTGCGCCCAATTCGAGTCTAGGACCGCGCCAACGCTGGTCGGTGTCGAGAGAGTTCCGGTGCCGCTGACAGCGCCAATCAGCGCGGTGGGAAAGCCCGTGAACACGACGTCGCGGGCGTAATAGAGATACGTCGCGGGTGTCGTTATCATCCAGAAGACGATCCCGAACCCGGCCATCCACGGCACCAACTCGCGCAACGGGCGGCTATCTCCGTTCGCGACCTGCACGCCCTGATAGACGAACAAGAGCACAACTCCTGCGGCAATCGGGCCGGGTAGCTGCTGGCTTACCAGCCCGACGAGGCTCGTGACGGCGCTCGACATGCCGGTATCGACATTAGTCAGCACCGTGCCGATCGGCGAAATCATCGCGCCGCCCCGTCAAGCGCTGCTCGCGCTTGCAGGCACGCATCGGTTTGCTGGTGGCCGTCGCGGCACTCGATCGGCCGCCGGTCGAAAAGCGAAAGCCCCACGATCGTCAGTATGGCGATGATCCCGAGCGTCGTGATCACGCGCGGCACCCGGAGGCAGAAGACGAACATCACCGGCTACACGCGAAGCTGCTTGGCGTCTGGCGGCACGTCGTCGGGCCAGCCTCAAGCGCGAACGGCACTCCGCCGGAGATGCCATCGTAGTAGCAAACCAGCGTGACGCCGGCCCCGTCGCGAAGGTGCCAGAGGTTCACATATTGCCGGGGCGTGCCCGCGCTGCTGTCCGGTGCGAGGTCGACGCCCCGGCTGATCGGCCCCTGGAACAGCATGCCGCCCCCGGAGCTACGCAGGCTGCGGCCACTGACGCTCGCCGGGCAGCTCGCGGCGGCAGCTGTGCCGATGGTGGCCAGGGTGACCAGAGCAACGAGAGAGAGCCGAACCATGATTGTATCTCCTAAGAAGCGTGACCGATGACGTAGAAGGCGCCGCCGTTGTTCGCGGCGGTGTTGGAGCTATTGAAGCTGATGGTGCGGATGTGCGCGGGTTGGCCGAGCCACTGGTCCTCCACCTGGATGCCGTTGGCGTCCTGCCCCAAGTAGATCGCCGCATGGCTGCTGCCGTCGGTCGCGTTCGCGTATTGACCCGAACTGTTGAAGGTCGCGATCGGCGTCCCCGGCTGCAGATTGGTCGCGCCCGCGACCTGCTCTCCCTGCACCCATGTCGCGGTCAGGCCGACGGAAGAGTCGGCAGCCTGCACCAGGGCAACGCACTGCCCCGTGCCGACGCTCTGCCCGATGTATCCGTCATACCCGGTCGCGAGGCCGGCAGAGGCGCTTGCGTCCGCAACAGCGGTGCCGGCCGTGCCGCTCGCGTCCGCCACGGCGGTGCCGGCCGTCGTTGATGCGGCGCAGTTCGACGGGACGTCGGTGAGGAATTGGATCGTCCCGCTATCGGCAGCGGCCTGCGCCGCCTGCGCGTTGGCGGCTAACCGCTCGAACGAGCATCGCGACATCTGCTGGGTCTGCGCCCGCGTCGTCTTTTCCTGGGCGTGCTCCAACATGCTCGCAGCCTGGAGTTGGTTGCCCTCGAGCTGCGCCTGGGCTGCCACGCCCGCGAGCGCTGCGTTTGCCTGGGCTGCGGCGGTCACGTCGCCGGCGGCGGAGGCCTTGTCGCGGGCGGCCCGGAGGGCGGTGATCTGGCTCGTTGACGCGCTGAACGAGGTCTGCGCCAGCGCCTTCTGTGCCGCGTAGCTGCGCGCCTGGCTGATCATCCGCCCGGCGCTCCAGTCGGATGCCGTCGGCAGATAGAAGGTGTCCTGCTGTATCAAATTGTTGGCGACGGCCGTGAGGCGTCCGGTCGCGACGGCAACGCCAGACACCGCAGAGAGAAGCTCCGTTCCGCCCGCGCCGGGCGCCACCAATTCGCCGATACCAAGGGTGCTCAACTCCGGCCCGAGGTCCGCCAGCGCGAGCACGTCCCCGTGCATGACGGCGTTAACCGTGTTCGCCAGGTGCGTGATCTGCGTGACTTGGTTGACGATCATCGTTTCATCCGACGCGGCCTGGCGCAGAGCGGACGCAAGCTGTTGCATCGAGATGATGTTGCCGGCGATGTCGATGACCGGCAGGTCCGCACGGGCGCTGCCGCTCCATAGGAGCATCGCCGCTCCGAGCAGGAGCGCCTTCTTCATGCGGCCTTCCCAAGCGCGGGCTGGTCCACGATGCCGGGCGCAAGCTGCTCAAATTGCGGCACCCAGCGCGCCGGGTCATCGCCATGTTCCGCCGTCAGTCGATCGACCAGCGCCGCGGTCGACTTCCGGCCGGAGATCGTCGCGATCAGCCCCGGCATGGCCGAGAGGTCCATCTGCGCGACGTATCCGCCGCCGGGCTGCTGCACGAGGAACGAGTAGGGCAGGTTGGGCAGGGTCTCGGTTACCACGCGGTATTCCGCATCGGTGAGCCCCATGCCGCCGATCAACTGCGCCGGATCGGGTTTCTCCTCACCGAAGTAGATGCGGCGTGGCATCTGCTGCAGGAGGGTGTCGCGGATCGGGCTCTTGAGGATGTCGCCGGCGGACTGCGTCGCCAGCACAAGCACGATCTCTTCCTTGCGGCCGGTCTTGAGCCAGGTGTTGTTCCGGTCACGGAAAGCGTCGACCTGGTTCGCGGCCCAAATCTCATCGAGCATGAGCAACAGCGGGTCGCCGTTGGTCATCTGGTTCACGAAATGGAACAGGTAGGACAGCGCCGGGCCGCAGAGCATCTTGTCGGCGAGGATGTGCGTCGTATCGAAGGCGGACAGCCGCGCGCCCGTGATCGTGTGGGCGTCGTCCACGTCGCCATCGAACGCCCATCCATGAACCTCGCCGCGGCACCAGGGCCGCAAGCGTGCCGCCGCCCCTTCGCGGTTCCGGACGCCCAGCACGGCACCGATGTTGGATAGGCCACGCTGCGAGATCGGCTTGCGCATCTCCCGCTCGACGCCCTGCTGCAGCCATGCCCCTTCTTCGCCGGTGATCGGGCCGCGGCCGTCAGACAGGATCAAGTCATGAATGAAATTCCACAGGAACGAGCGATCAGCGGCACTATCGGTTAACCCCCGCAGCGGCGCCCATCCGGATCGCACGCCCGGTTGCGGCCGCAGGTAGGGGCCGCCGACGGCGCGCACCATCGGATACAGGCCGAGGTCCCGGTCGCAGATCACGATACGGGCGCGGGGCACCCGAAGCGTGCAGAGACCGAACGTGCCCATGGTGGAGGTTTTGCCGGCGCCGGAACGGCCGATGAACATCGTGTGGCCGAGATCGGCCTTTGGCATTTGCGGAGTCGGGCGAACCTGCCAGTGAAAGGGCATGGCAGTTCCGACCGTGGTCCGCAGATAGATCAGCGGGGCACCCCACCGGCTCCGCCGCTCGCCGAGAACGGCGGAATGCTTGGCGGCGAGGGCGAGCATGTTGCTCGATTTCAGCGGGCCGCGCCGCACGCGCCACCGGGCGTTGCCGGGCAGTTGCGCGTAGTAGGCCGCTTTCAGCGCATCCGTCTCGCGGACCGCCCTGATCCCGACATCGGAAAGCGCGCTCTGCACCCTCGCGACCCGGTCCCCAAGCATCTCGATGCTGGAGGCGAACACGGCCACCGAGAAGTGGTGATCCACCCGCGCTACTTCGCCGTCCTGTAGTCTCTCGGCCTCGTCGGCGAGTTCGGCCCGTTGCTTGATTGATGGATCCCGGGCCGCGTCCATGCGGTTCTGCTGGTCCGTGAGAGCCTTGACGGCGTCACCCCGGCGAGAGAGCCGGGCGGAGTTCGTGATGGTGATGGGAACGAGCAGCGCCCGCAATTCGTCCAGCATAGTCGGGCGCGTGCGAGACGGCGGCGCCAGATAGGAGAGCATCGCGCCGTAGACGGGCGCATCGTCACGCACGATCAGGAACACGCCCGCAGGCAGGTCGCCGCCGCTGTAGCCGAACACAACCCGGTTCGGCACCACGCACGGCCCCATCTCGTAATCGGTGAGCGGGACGGCGGCGGTGTGGTTGTTCAACGCCACATGCCACGCCTCGCCGATCGAGCTGAAGAGGCCGTCGCGGATGCCGAGCCGCTCCACGCCGTAGCGCCGACCCAACCCGGCGACGACGCGCCCGAGGACCGCCTCGAACTGTGCGACGTCACGGTCGCCCGGCTCGATCAACTGTCGGAGCCCTTGCTTGGGGTGCCACACCAAAGTCAGCAGCAGCACTTGAACATGGACGGGGTTGGCGCTCTGGCAATCGCGGTAGGCTGCGTCGAAGCGCGCCGCGAACCAGTTGGGAATGGTCGGCGACTCTGGCATCGCCTGGCCGTCCAAGAGGCAATAGTGCTCCCACCACTCCAGGCGCGGGTCGGACACGCCGAGCATGAGGGCGTTATCCTGCGCGTGGGCCGCGACGATGGCATCGACCCCGGCCAGATCGGACGGAATGCCGGCGATCCGTAGCGCGGCATACAGGGTGCCACTCCGGTCGATGACGATCTCGGGCGTCCAATGCCCGCGATGTCCCAGGAAGCGCAGCACGTCGCGATCAGACATCGAGCGGATCCTTCGTCGCGCCGCCCCAGGCCCCTCGATCGGCGAAGGCTTGTCCCGAGAGTATGCCCAGCCACAGTTCACGGGGGCGGCTTTGGTCGGAGAGGAACCGGCGCGCAACGCTCGTGAGAACTGGGATCAGCAGGAGAAAGAGGACGTTCCAAGTTAGGAACATCAAAAGCATCGGAAGGCCGAGGACCGGGAGGATGGCCCAGAGCGGGAAGCCCCAGCCGCGCAGCATCGTCCACCGCGTTGCGGCCAGCGCCACCGGCTCCCACGGAACCTCGGCCATCTGATTAGATCACGCCGTAATGGGTGAGGAGGTAGGCCCCGCCGAACGAAAGGGCGGTGCCGCCAATGGCCCCGCCGATGGCCGGCCCCAGACTGCGACCCTCGGCGACCGCGTGCGCGCCTTTGTAGCAGCAGATTCCGACGATGCTGACACCTGCTACGGGTAGCGCGTAGCCCACGAAGGATTGCAGGCCCGATGCCGGGTCGATGGCACCCGAGATGGTCAGCGCGAACGCCCGCGTGGAAAGTGGAAAGAGGCCCGCAGCAGCAACGGCAATTCGTTTGACGTGGTGTCGCATCATTTTCTCCGGTGGATGACGGTGTCGACCAATCCGACGGGCAAATTGTCCGGCGGTGGCGGGGGTGGCATCGGTGTCAGCACGTCGGATCGCGTCGATGGCGCGACCTCCGCAGCGCGACCCGCGCTCAACTGGATTGCCGGCACGATCTGCGCTGCCGTGCGCCAGACCTTCGCCTGATAGCCGTTCAGGATGCCGGCCTGTTCTTTGCCGGTATTGTAGATCGACGCTGCACACCGAAGTGCCGCCTGCTCAGCAACGGTCCCATCATGCCGGCAGCGCTGGTAGGCGTCGGCAAGGATTACAGCGCCGGCGCGGATCGACTGTCCTGGATCGAACGCCGTAATTACCGTGAGCCCGACACGCGGTAGGTTGGCGCTGTTCACCTGCATGATGCCGAGATCGAGGCTATGGCCTTGGGCGAGCAGCGCAGACGCAAGCTGCGCCGCAGCCGCTTGCGTGCCAGGAATGAAGGTTTCGCCCGTTGTGTTGTCGTGGAGGGCGTTGGGCTCTAGGCGGCTCTCATATTGTGCAAACGCGATGAGCGTTTCGGGCGCAACAGACGGAGCAAACGCCGTCGACAATTGCAGGAACGCCGAAAGAGCGAGGCTCACGGCTGAACCTCATTTCGGCCGCGACGAGATGCTTTACTCGCGCTTGCCAATGATCTACTGCCATCGGATTGCATGTCGTGCCCTTGATTCGCGGCACGATGTGGACCGCGGTTGTGTAGGTCTTAACCTACATCACCCCGCATCGCAACCCGAAATTTTTCTTGGCAGCAACAGAAGACAGCTGCTTCGACACATTGTGACGTGAGCAAATACGTGATGTCCGCTCGGGGCTTAGTTGAGCAACCCAGGCAGCTTTGCGTTCTTACCTCTAAATGGACCCGCTAGATCAAGATGCTCCATATGCGCTTGTTGTAGATGACGACTTCCTCATCCGCATGGACGCAACCGACATTCTTAAGCAGGCGGGCTTCCGGGTTCTCGATGCCGAGCACGCTGACGCCGCGCTTGGCCTACTTGAGGCACGACATCCAGATCTCGTTTTGCTGTTTACCGACGTTCAGATAAAATCGCGATTAGAGTCATCCGGCAGTAGCCCGCCACTAAGCGCCCTGGACATCACTGTTTCCACTGCAAGGATCATCCGGCGGTCAGATGGCACTCTCGCATGCGCAGCAGCTTGGCGGCCCAACCGGCGTCCCCATGGTCAGACCTCGTCGTCGGTCAACATTTCCGACACGCGAAGACCCAGTGCCTCAGCGAGCTTGCGCATGGTGCGAAGGGTCACGTTGATCTGGCCACCTTCGATGCGAGATACATCGACCCTGGATACTCCTGACCGCTCTGCTAGCCCTGTTTGCGTTAGTCCGGCTTCCTGCCGACCCGCTTTGACGTTGCGCCCGAAGGCAGCCTGCAACTCGGCGGAAGCTTGCTTGTCCTCAGCGTCGTCTTCCGGCGGCGTAAGTGGCTTTCTCGCCATATCGGGATCTTTCAAGGTATCTGCACCTAGGCCGAGGCTTACAACGGTTTCGGCAAACGTCATCCCACATCCTTACCGCCGACACTGCGGGCTGGCGCACAACTCCATCGATTAAACCACAATTGCCGAGAAAATGGACCACTGCCGCAGACTGCGGACGCCTGAAGCGGTTCCGGCCGCCAAGGTTTCCCGAGGCGGCCCGACGCTAACGACTTAATTATTGGGCGCGGCTGCCCGATTCGCTAATAAGTCAGCCGCGCCGAGGTCCCTTTTGTAGATCCTGGAGAAGAGAAAACAGGAGGGATCGACCGGCCCCGAGCAGATGATAGGTCTTCGCCACTATCCGGGCCTTCGATGCCAGCCCACCATTAGACATTGGATGCAGGCCGACAGCCTCACTCACCAGGATCGCTATCTGACTATGCAGCGGGGCAGTGTCGGCGGTTTCATCTCCCAGATCCTCTCTGTGAACTATGGCATCCAGGCGACTTTCCGCGGTCTGCAGTGCTCTCTCAATCCGAATGAGGCGAGCATCGGCAGCGCGGCTCTGAAAGGTCATGACCGTTGCTCTCCCATCACCGCAGCGATATCGTCCGCTCGCGAGCGGACGGCAGCGCCACAAACCCCACTCGCCGGTAGGTTCATTTCGTGCGGAAGGAGACGGTTTTGCTCCCTGATTGCACTGCTCAACACATTGCAATCGAACCCGAGATATTCCCGGCCCGCACTAATCAGCTCTGCATCAGGCAGGAATGTGCAAGGGCAGAGTTGTTCACGAATGTCGGATGTGACCGCCGATGATCGCACCGGGGTAAATTTCCATCCCCGAAGCTCGAGCTGCGCTCGTTTCGAAAACGCCCCGCTCACTTTTCCGACTCCTTCTTCTCGCCCGCTATTTGGGTCAGGACCGACCGGACAAGCGGACAGTCTTCGAAGTCGCTCTCGCTCATTTCTCGAAGTGCAAGCGAAGCTTTGGCACGCAAGCCTTCCTCGGTTTTGGCCGGCATCGTCGCCGCGAGATTCATCGCGGATCGACATCCAGCGAAAATGCGGCGGGACTCGTCGACAGCCGGCGACCACCGCGGGTCTCTGGGGAGCATGTCGTCGGTCATATCCATCAGCGCCGAACTGCGATCGTCGGCCGCCTCGGCATTAGTACAGAGGGCGATGAGGACGGCATCGGGCTCACAGGGCTCGGATGCTGTAGCCACCTCGCACCACAACAGCGCCTGGGCGTCAGCTACCGACATGCCGGCAACGATGCGGCGACCACACGTGAGCCAGGCTTCCAAGCGCTCAGGCGGCAAGTCTCGGACAATGCCGGCGAGGCGGACAAGGTCCACAAGAGACGTCTCGACGGGAAGCTCCATCACGACCTCACCTCAAACGGAGACGTCAGCCCGTGCCGCGCGCGAATGAGCATCCGCTCCGTTGCGGCACGCTCCTGGTCATGTCTGTCCCAGGCCCGTGCCTCATCGACCTTGTTGAAGCGCAGAACCGCCTCGGCAACCGTGCCATGCAGGGCTTGCGTTTCCTGCCCCTCCCACGGCAGCAGGAACGCTCCCCCGACGTCATTGAGGTTCAGCCCTTCCCTCTCGCCGAGGAAATGCATCACCCGGCGGACGATGACTTCGCCGTGCTCGTGGCTGAAGCTGCCGTCGTCGTTGAGCGCGTTCCGACTGATCTCGACCGCCGCGACCATGAGAAGCACGACGGTGTCCGAGACGGACTGGGGCGCGGTGTCGGTGATTAGATACTGCAGCTCGAGCTGCTCCCGGGTGACGGTGTCCAGCTGCTCGTCGGTCATGTCGGTCTCATCGAGAGCCGAGAGTTGAGATAGGCGGGTGGCCGCGGCCATAATCGGTGTCGGGTCCGCCATGATCACGCCCTCCCCGTCATGTCGCAGATCAACGACCAGATCAGCTCTTGGTCGAAAGGTATCGAATTGCATCACGCCTTCTGAGTTGTGCTCGATGTTCATCAGGTGCCGGATCAGCACCGCCTTGGCCTGCCACCCCTCCGGCGTCGAGGAAGGAATATCCACCGCCTTCTCGGCAAAGTCGCAGATGCGGCTATGGGGACCGTCCATTTCGGAGGCGCAGGCCTGGAGGCCAGGATCTCCGCACGGCAGCGCCCACCACTTCATCTGAAGACGCTCGTATTGAGCTACGCACGGCCGCGCCTGGACGCCGATCTCGATCAGCTCGGCGTCAGGCCTGGGCGCGACGATCGCGCCACCGGCCAGCGCCGTCAGACCAGCCAGGGCGCCGCCAGCCAATTT
>JAOYNC020002123.1:0-18601 GCA_025802115.2 Bertia moriformis
CCAAGGGATTCTGATTTCGTTCAACAGGTTTGATCCTCGTTTTTCATGTCATAATTTCCTTCCTAGCTTACAGACAGATATCGTGATATAAGAAATAAGTTATCATTATCAACAAACCTACGCGAAAACCCCGAAGACCAAGCGAAATCGTACGCCATCACTATACCGCATTTCTGTTGAGAGACCGTCATACGGTCTTTACCATATTGATGCTCTTTCCTGGAAAATAACATCCGCGTCTATTGCGAGAAACTTGTTCCTCCCCACCATGTGGGCGTGCATGTTCGATGGTCACAAAAGACTTATACATGGAGACTGTACAAGGTGCATGGCCGCTGCTGCACGAATATTGTCACATTATACCGCTCATGCTCAATTGCATATATTCGCGGTTACAATTGACGAACGAGCCTCGTGCTTGGTCCTGTCGTGAAAGAATAGGACATACATTCTATATGAACAACCCGTTCATAGGATACTCCGAGAAGATTTTTAAGCCGTGTGTTTGTACGCCACCGCCATCAACCGAGAGAGTCGTTCTCTTCCTAAAACGCTCACCAAACCGGATGTATCTTGAGCGAGCCCGAGATTCCTATTACAGGGTTCCCTTCTTTCCCTTGGAAGAATCAATAAACCCAAAGGACTGATTTCGGGGAACCCCTTAAATATATACCAAATATGAAAGATCCGGGGACCATGTGTTTCTTCAAGCATCAACGAAATGAAGCCTCATTTTAAACGCGTCGGGCAAGGCCGAGACGAGAACAAGGGACTTTGACGCTGGGAGGGAACAGCCACGAAAACATCATGCAAATTTGGCCAAATAGAAAGTGAGTCTTCAGCTGCATATATGTCTGAACTGGATTCTATGGATGGTGCTAACTGCCCTAAGGTTTAAATGATATAGGACAGAAAGAATAACGAATACGTATCGTATTCGGCAACGGGGCAATCACTCTGATCATCAGGCCAATACCAGGGGCCGTCTGGCCTAGATGATCCTAGTTTGCTGCACCTACCCTCCCACACGGTACGTTGTTTGCTTCCTGAGCGTAGATAAAGATATAACCGACCATTATCACGTATCTTACGTGGAGACAGATGATACCGGATGTGTTCGGTATAATACCCCGTCTACCATGTCAGAGCCATACCTTAGATCGAGTAATTCAACGGCCGTTTGCTATGTGCCAGGAGATAATTCACCTACTCAATTCCTAGCATTCGATTATAACAATCGATATAAAAATGAAACAAAGGCCTCCCCGCTGCCGACGATAGATCCTTGTCGGGAATATCGGGTCAGCTTAGGTACATCTCCTAGGCTGGTGCGCGATGGTGTCTTCAGACACTTTAGTGGAGCGTGGTATATATACCCTAAGGCATTTCATGCGAATGTGCGTATTACAACAGATACGACTACGGATATGGCTGAAGGGCATACTGCTTATCGCTAGCGGCCAAGCAAAGCCTGCAAAGGGATCTCTGGACTTTCCGGAACAAACCAAGGCTCGCAAAAAAACCTGTTAACATTCGCCTTTTAGCCCAGGAAAGAACGGACCCTAACCACAGAACCATGGCTATTTCCGACAGTCCGATGGCACCAATCAGAAGAAAGCAGGTCAAGACACTGGTGGAATTTGATGGGCCTACGTGGGACAAGGTTCATTGACGTTCCAGGAGTGATAATAAGCAGCACCCTTCACCTGCCTGTTTGGATGGCGAACGCTCGTAGCCTTGACTAAGACTGAGATTTGCGAGAATCTCATCTATGTGGCTCTGCTGTCCAAACCGAGGAAAAACAAACCAGAATTCGACACAGACAGGTTCTGTAAGATTGGTGTCTTTTACCGTGGCTCAACAACGATGGCCTTGCAATAATAAAGAAAAAAAAAATTCAAAAATGCCCTTCTCACCCATTCTCGTCTAGCAAGTTTCCATGACCAACTCTGCAAGACTCTCCTCAGAGATGAACACTATGGCACAACTGGAAGAAGTGTTATACTGATACGTTCTACAAGTGTACACGCTCTATATCACTAGTCTTTGCTGTTACTGGAAGGCTGAATGAGCGCCTGCCGCAGGTGATACCTTTCTTGCCTATAATAAAAATTAGGCTCAGCAAGGAGATTGTATCTGAGATTCAACGACAGTTGGGCCGGAGGCCTTTAGACGATAGGAGTAATAAAGACGTTCACTGGCAAAATATGCAGTGGGTAAAAGAGCGCCAATCTTATCGTCGTGGAAACGAAATGCTTCCTCCCTTGATGTTTGACGACCCGGCGAGGAAATCGTTCCCTGGCCGAGTGTAAACCCGATTTCGGGGCACACCTCGCCGCTATATTTGGAAATGTTCAAATGCGACATACCAGAATCCTAAATTTAGTCGGGAAACGCGATTCTTCTTTTTGAAACAGGGTGTATAGGACGGACAACATGTGCCGGGCCTTTCTATATGGCGTTGGATAACCGTCCTTGAAAACGCTTTGTTCAAGAACTGACTGCAATCAGAACTGGACAGTCCAATACCATGATGGACTAGGGTACAAGATACGTTGGGATATCTGCCTCAACCCGGGCATCACGATGGACGCCTGCAAGACGTCCCATTTGTCGCCGGAGTTAAACCCGAGAATCATGACTTTAATCTTGAAGTACAAGTACATATTGCAGTCTACTATATACACTAGTCCAATACTTATCCCCACTGCATTGATCGTTTGACCAAATGCATACTAACATGTGAAAAGAGGGGCACGTGATATCAAATCCAGTTTTCCGTGCATTTTGGCAGGGACGATGGAGGGGCAGATAAGAAAGATGCAATGATTTCCAATCCTCCGCTCCTCTCGCCCGGAGATTCCACCTTATTCTGGGGTTCTGGTAGTTTGGAGATCCCCGGAGCAGTGGCAGGTCATGACCCCTCCCCGTTCATCCGGCGCTTGACCATGGGATGGTGGTCACACTACAAGTACAGGGTACCTGCATAGTCTGAATACTAGTACCAATTCTTTTTGTATGAGGTTCGCTTTTAACTGGAAATTGGCACTGAAAATATCCGGCGGAACATTACTATCTCCGTCCGTACCGAGCCGAGGTCCGTTGTTGCATCTCCGAGCGATTAAGCTGTTTCTCTGGTGTGTCTGTTGCGTCCTGGTGGGCTGTTTTAATATACCTAGCGTCTTCTTCGCCTGGTGGATTTTCTCTTCTCCTTTTATTTCAACTCTTCGTCTTTTCATCTCTTCAATTCCTCTTCTTTCCTCCTCTTCACTCTACACTCCCGCCTAGAACCCCTCCTCCCCACTTCCGACCACCACAATGACTTCCACCTCAACTACCCCGACAAACAGAATCGAGGAAGATGTGCAGGCCGCTGAGGCCAAGCCTGTCAACAAGACCGCTGCTCAGCTCCGGTCTTTCGCTGCCGGTGGTGCTGGTGGTGTTTGTGCGGTCGTTGTCGGTCACCCGTTTGACTTGGTGAAGGTGCGGTTGCAGACGGCGCAGAGGGGCGTGTACGCAAGTGCGATGGATGTTGTGAGAAAAACGGTTGCGAGAGAGGGTCTTGTTAGGGTATGTCGATTGGCTATAAGTGGATGAGAGCAGCGATGGTTGACAAGATCTAGGGATTGTATGCTGGTGTTTCGGCACCGCTTGTTGGTGTCACTCCTATGTGTAAGTCTGTTTCCGGTTGTGGATGCGAATCTGGCTAATGTGGTGCTGGTGTAGTCGCTGTTAGCTTCTGGGGTTACGACTTGGGCAAAACAATCGTTAGCAGCCTTTCGGAGGTGCGCGTCGAAAACAAAACTCCTCAATACACCATCAACCAGATCTCCGCCGCCGGTTTCTTCTCCGCCATCCCTATGACCTTGATCACCGCCCCCTTCGAGCGTGTCAAGGTTCTCTTACAAATCCAGGGCCAGAACCCTCCCCCGGCCGGCCAGAAGCCCAAGTACTCGGGCGGATTAGACGTTGTCAAACAATTGTACAAGGAGGGTGGTATGCGCAGTGTCTTCCGTGGTAGCGCCATGACCCTGGCGCGTGACGGTCCTGGATCTGCCGCGTACTTTGCCGCTTACGAATACATCAAGCGCAGCCTGACCCCGAAGGATGAGCGGGGTAATGTCACGGGCGAACTGTCCATGCCGGCTGTGTTGGCTGCCGGTGGTGCCGCCGGTATCGCCATGTGGATTCCTGTGTTCCCTGTTGATACTATTAAGTCGCGGATGCAGAGTGCTGAGGGCCGCCCAACCATTGGAGGCATCGTCCGGTCTGTGTATGGTAACGGTGGATTGAAGGCTTTCTTCCCTGGATTCGGACCTGCTTTGGCTAGAGCCGTGCCCGCCAACGCCGCAACTTTGTATGCCCCCCCTCCATTTTTTCTTTCTTGACCAACCTGCTAATGGTTTACAGCGCCGGTGTCGAACTAGCACACAAGTTTATGAAGAAGATGTTTGACGAGTAAACGCGAAGCGAAATGATTTGAATCGCCGTCTTTTCTTTTTATTGTTGCGGCGTTGTGATTTTGTCAGCATATACACCTGTTTTCTTTTTTCTTTGCGAGCATTGATTATGGCAAGCTGGATATCCCATGGTTCATGCTAGACTTGTGCCTGTTGTATATATTAGGAATATGCCCTTATGTGCTACTGAGTCGTGTGCAACTCCGTAGTCCGTAATAAGCCCGCCATAGCCTTGCAGCCTTGCAGCCTTGCAGCCTTCGGAATTCGGAAAGGCGAAGACCCGTGTTTCAGGCGATCAGCACGAGATTGCGCCTTGAGTCATTTGCACTGTACTCAGAGTACTTGTACATAATACGGTGACCCTGTACAGAGTCCTGGACACTGGAGGATTACCTGTACTCAACGATGAGTTGTATAGGGGCCAATCAAAAGCAATTATGTCATGTGATCACGTCAATAAGCCTCATAACAAGAAGACCGAAAGAGTAAAAGAAGACCCTTAACGTAGGCAGAGCCGCTAGTCTAGGCGCCAGCTACCCGTATCCGGAGTTAGGCGTTTCCCTTAATAAACACCGCCCCCCTCTTCCGTCTACGGAATAGTACTTCTACCCGTTATCTCTCCATTTGCTCCCTTTCATCAATCTTCATCCATCTTTATCGCCTCTGCTTGCTATTGAAATATAATACTGCATAATGGTCGTTCACTCCCTCGTTCGTCGGGGCGTGGAGATGGCCTCGGACCATTTCTCCAAGAACCCCGACCAGCCGGATATTCAGGTCTCGTCATGGCTGTTGGCCTTGTGTGCTTTGACTTCGCTGGCCTTTGTGCTGGCGATGTGGTCGGTATGTGCTCTGAACCATTCCCTTGTGTAGTGTGTATAGTACTGACAATCCAGGTCGACTACTCCTACGGATCAGTCGTTGCGACTCTCGCTGCCGTCGAAGATACCAACCCTGACCTCTACGTCCGTCTCGATGCCGACTACGACCCCTCCAAGCCCGACAGCATCGACCCCATCGCAAGGGATGTCGATGGTGCTCCCAAGCCCATCACCGGCAAAATACGTACCACAATCTCGCACCTCCGCGCCCGTGCCGGCCGCTGGTCCCGATTCCGCGGTTTCGCCATGTACTTGACATACGGCGTCGTGCGGGGATCCCTGTTTATGATCCTGCCGGTCGGGTCGGACCAGTTCTGTGCACAGTTTGCTATCCAGACGGTTCTTGCTGTGCTGCTGGCCAACATGCAGATGACGTGGGTGCATATTGTCGTCTCGAAGCCTTCGAACAAGCGGTTTTACCAGCGGATCCCCGGGTTCAAGAGCTGGGTGCAAATCGCACCCGTTGCCGCGTTTGAGAATATCGTGGTGGGCCTTGCGTTCTTCCTGCCGTTGCTGATGGCCAAGGCGTTTGGTGGTTGGGATTCGGCTATGGAGGATGCATCCTCGACCGCGCCGCCCACCAAGGCTTTCTGCAAGATGTGGGCGATGACCATGATCCCGTCTATCCTGTCGTATCTGGTCTCGATCCCCGCCCAGGCCGTCTTCGTCCGTGTCGCGGCGTCGATGCTTCCCGAGGAGGACGAGGCTATCGTACCGTTTGACCGCTCGTTCGGTGGAAAGGTGGTTCCTGCTATCCTTGGTGGTAGTGGACGGTTGAGCATCATGGATGCTTGGAGGACGTTTGACCGGCCGGCGCGGGTTCGGTATTTGAAGGTGATTGGCAAGGTGCTTATGATGGAGGGTGCTTTGTTTGTTACATTTACTTTGGCGCTGTTGGCGCAGTTTTCGCTGATGGGAGTTGAGACGATGCAGAAGTTGATTGCTCACTCTCGGAGTCCGTAACTCTTTTCTACGGTTATGACCTAGGATATGATACTGCTGGCCAATTTGTTCTTATTTTGAATATTATGTGGTTTATCAATTACACTAAGCCTGCCTGACATTGTGGTGATGCTTACTGTGGCAAGTGGCAACTGTCGGGATAGCCGGTATAACCCGGCGCTTATTCCATCCTCTGGACAGAGGAACGTAGAAGTTTGAATGCCGACTTTTTCTAGTCCGAGTAGTCCTCTGTTACTGTAGGGCTGTCAGTTCCACTTCATCCGCAAGGTCTTTCTCATCCTTAACTTAACCCCGCCACTCCCCACTCTCTGCACGCCATTCCGCACACCGCCTGGCCACAGCGCTTCTCCAACCTACAAGTACTTGGCTTGTACCTTCTATTCTACCACCTGGGTTTAACTTGTCCCTGCTTTAATTTGCTCTCGCTCCTGCATAACCTACACCCGTTACATATAAAAGAAATATGGCCACCACACCAGCAGGGCGCATGCTCTCGCGCCAACTGCAGCAAATGCAGTCCAGCAAAGATATCCCAGGGATAAGCTGTGGTCTGGTGGATAATAACGTCTTTGAGTGGGAGGTTATGTTGATGATTTCGGATGATGTGCAGTTGTATGGTGGTGCGTTTTCCTCCCTATATCCAGATTGCATGGTGAAACACCCGGGTGAGGGAAAAGAAATGCTAATGACTGATGATGGCGTAGGAGGCTTCTTCCGTGCACTCCTCTCCTTCCCCCATGAATACCCACATATGCCACCGAAGATGAAATTCGAATCGCCTCTTTTCCACCCTAACAGTACGCCCCCACAACCCCTCTCCTCTGCGTCTCCTTCATTTCCAACGCATACTAACAAACCCAGTCTACCCAACCGGCGAAGTCTGCATCTCGATCCTGCACCCCCCCGAAGAAGACAAATATGGCTACGAGTCCGCCGCCGAGCGCTGGTCGCCTGTGCAAACGCCCGAAACCATTCTGTTGTCTGTAATTTCGATGCTGTCGTCTCCAAACGACGAGAGCCCGGCGAATGTGGAGGCTGCCAGGTTGTGGAGGGAGGATCCGAAGGAGTTTAAGAGGAGGGTTAGGAGGTGTGTTAGGGAGAGCTTGGGGGAGGAATAACTTCGTCGAATCATGGGTTTGGATTGAGTGGTGGGTGATGAGGTTTGGGTGAGGGGATACTGGAGAAGTTGAGGATGATAGATGGGTTGCTATTTGCGTGTTATTATGCATTATGTCTGTTGATATGATTGGAGTTTGAGTTGTTTTCGGTATGGAGTTAATCAAGTTTTTTTCTTCTTTCTTTGGTGGCATGCATCAGCAGTGCAGTATATAGAATAGAGCATGGTAAAGCTTATAGCTTGCAACACAACTATTCAAAGAAGACATTGAATCTATCAATATACTTAAACGCACCCCATCGTAGCCATGCCTTATGCATATCAAAACCTTATTAATTGCTATTCCAGACCGGAGAAGGATAGCGAAAGACAGGATCCAACTTATGCCCAACACTCAACACCTATTAGCACGTTAGCCCGTCCAGTTCAACAATAAGAAAAGGGCATACTCACAGCCTGCAGTACAGCCTCTGCAGGGCCCTACTGAATCACAACCCCCTCCAGGCAATCTTCTCACTCCGCGAAGCCCCCTTGATCAAACATGCAGTTGGCCTCTCATCAACCGATCTAGTATCCTTAGCCACTTGAACTTCAAACTCAAGCAGCTCCAAATCAAAATCGACACCATGCTTCTGCATCACAGCCATCAAGATCTTCTCCAACACCTCCATCCCATCTCCATTAACCTTACTCTTAACAACCCAAATCATGTAGGTCGGTAAAACTGTCGCGCATGTACTTCTTCTGGAAGAGGCTTCGAATAGAATCTGGTGCGACTTCAAAGCCTCTCCTCAAGGCGTAGTCTTTGACGATGCTTGTGAATTTGTGGGAGGTTTTATGCGGTATGTGAATATGTAGGGCTTTTTTGATGTGGTGGATCATGCCGCTGAAGCCGCTGTGCTGGTTGGCCTGGATTATGTGTTCGTTGTCTTGGTAGATGTTGTTGGGATCGATGGGGATGTAGAGTATTTTCCACTTTGGCTTTTGTCTTAGGACTGGTGCCTGGTCCGAGGTTGGGCTTGGGGTTGTCAGAGGGGTTGGTATCCTTTGCATATATCCTCGTGCTAAGTCTCCGTATAGCTATTTAAGAAAAAAAAAATTCCTACCGGCATACGGAGTCCGACGATGAATAGGGATCTGCGTCAACTCCTAAACCTGAGCAACAACATTATCGAGACTACCCAAGTCAACACCAGGCTGAACAAACACCCCGGCTATACAAATTCAGCGCAAGAGTAACCAAATTCGCACTCCCAGCGCGATCCCCATTTCCAAACGGACATCCATCAACGCGACCTGCATCAACTGATTGTGCCATTTCTGCCACTGCAATGGCGCATCCTCAGTCATTGTGCAAGTGTACGGAGACGCAGACCTTCTCGCGCTCCGTAATACCCCAGTAAAACAGCTCAATTTGGCATGCGAAGGTTCTGGGCATTGTTATTTCGACTATTGAGAGGAGGTTGAATATTATCTTGTTCGAGGGTGTAGGTTGCCATGTTGCTCTGATGGCTTCGCAGATGTGAAATCGAGAGCCCAGTTTGTCTTGTTAATTTCTGGATTCTGGGAATCCTTCGTGAGTGTGCGGATCAGATGCGTTGTTCTGACAGTGAAATCGATTATCTTATTACCCAGCTACGGTACGCCCACATCGGGATGATGATAGTGCGGCATAGCAAGATGGAAATTCGGAATAACCCTGCCCGCACCCTTGACAGCCTAGATATAGCAGGATTTGGAAGTATGTCCATTTTGGTTTGTCGGTCATGGACTGGTTCACTGCCAGATACTACTAAGATGAAGATAAGGAGGGGAGGCAACGCGCCATATGTAACGCTTGATTCCCAGCCTTGAGATCTCTCGCCAGCCATCCCGGCGCTTTTGTAAATGTCTTACCAGGCCATTGTCTACCAGGAAGATCAATTGTAGGAAAGGGATCATACTTCCCCACCGGAAAGAGAAGCCTGGCACAATCAACCGTCTTATCTCGACCGTTAGCCGTGCGTCGTCTCTTGCTCAGCGTCGCGTACCTATCTAACGTGCCGTGCAGCTGTGATAAAGATAGAGGGGCAAGTGGTCACGGGCGCTGTTTTCAGGATAGGTATTCTGTGGAGTACCTAAAAAAAGGCCATTGAGATTAAGCTTACGAGCTTGTATACAAGGGAGAGTATACAGAGTATTATGTTGATGTGCTGGTAGAAGACAATTTGATTCAGGGTTGTTGTGACTGATGAGATGCAATGCAGTAGATAGGATATTATCTGATGTGTCGACCGTTTCAGGGTTGACTGCATACGCTAGCAGTAACTGCTTAAGGAAGGATGTCTTATGATCTTTTGCGAGAAACGTTCGAGATAACAATGGTATACATCATTATATCTTAACTATGCTTAAAAATTGATCTACGCCTGAGGATGTATGGATCCGATTTTCTGCATGTTTCTCGCAGAGTCAGGGAATTCGTTGTAGCAAAGTAGGGCTGTTCATTCTCAAATAAGCATCTTCCAAGAAAATCAACATTCCACGTGAATATTACACTGTCATACACTATCTTCATCTACCCCTGGCTGTACATCTGTACTTCTATGTAATCAATACAACATTGAAATTATTATTCTCTTTAGACTCGAACAAGGAAAAGGCTCGTATAAACCTGCATCACGTATTGTCACCTTGCGGCGGGTCCTGGAATGGAGTTACTCCCTTTTCTTCACTTGAAGTTTTTTTTTTGAGAAAAAGGATCCCAGCCCTAAAATGAGAATTAGAATGGAAAAAATTTGGAAAGTTAGCCATGTCTTCAACAGACTATGAAAAAACCCCAGTCGATGTGACCGAGAAGTTGGCAGAGACTGAAGCTGAGACTGAGCCGTATATCGTTTTTGATTGTGCGCAGAAGAGATTGATTACTTTTGTGGCTACGATTGTCGCGTCTTGTAAGTTGCCCTCCGTATGGTCACTGGGATAGATGCTTAGCGATACAGCTTCCACGTTAGCATCGGATATTTACTTCTCCGCCATTTCCACCATTGCTGAGGATCTCAATATCTCCATTGAACTCGTCGATTTCACCGTCACCGCGTACTTTATCTTGCAAGGCCTGGCGCCTAGTCTTTGGGAACCGGTTTCTGATGCTAAGAGCCGTCGCACGGCGTATGTTGGCACTTTGATTGTATTTATTGGTGTATGTATCGGCCTTGCACAGACACAGAACTATACCACGTTGATTATCCTTCGGTGTCTGCAGAGTACAGGCAGTGCGAGTACGGATGCAATCGGGTCAGGCGTGATCGGATATATCACCACTCGGGCTGACCGTGGTGGATACATGGGATTCTTCCAGGGCATCATGTTGATTTCGATTGCCATCGGCCCGATCATCGGTGGTATTCTGGCGGGGTCTCTAGGCTGGAGGTCTATTTTCAGGTTTCTGGCCGTGTACAACGGCGTTTTGCTGATTATGGTCATCTTTTTTGTTCCTGAGACGTTGAGGTTGGTCATTGGCAATGGCAGTCGAACGCCGTCACAACGGATCGCGCAATTTCCGCTAACCCTCTATCAACGCTATACCACGGTGAACTGGGATGCAGACACAGTTGATCAGCAGAATCCGACACCAAAGAGTGTGGACGTCCTGGCACCGCTGCGCATCCTGACTAGCAAAATGGCTGCGTCTATCATCTTTGTGATTTATTTCACTGTCTGGCAAATGTGCGCTACTTCTATGTCGAGCCTCTTCATGGCCCGATACGGTATCACGGAGATCCAAACCGGATTGGCATTCATCGCCAACGGTGCAGGGTCAATGGTCGGTCGGTACACTGATCACAGGCAAGATCATGGACCGTGATTATCGCCGTGTCCATGAGAAATTCGAAAACGACTCGCAACTCAAGTCCGACGGACGTATCTTCCCCTCGAAAGGCCCGGCTTGGCCCCATCCTTATCGACGTGAGCGTGCAATGCCTGTCCATACTTCTCTTTGAATGGACGGTCCAGTACCTAGACCAAGTCCACATCGTAGTCTCCATCGTCGCGACATTTTTCACGTGGTGGTCGACCATGTCTACGCAGTAGAATGTCACGACGTATTTGATTGACATTTTTCACAACCGTAGCGCTGCTACTATCGCTGGTATTAATCTTGCGCGGTATTGTTTGGCGGCTGCTGGGTCTAGTGCTATTCTGCCCATGGTGTATGGTGTTGGGCTGAAGAGGCTCTTATTATTTGTGTTGCGGTGGGGTTTGGAGGGGTGTTAAGGAATCTGAATGTCATGGTTGATTGCGCTGTGTTCAAAAATATGTACTATGTAGTATAGTGAAAATCCCACTAGTCCCAAAAAGGCAATTATGAATTTTCTTCGCAACTCCAACCTCACCCCTGCAACCATGCAATCAATAGCCAGTCAATTAACGGTGATAATCACCACATCGCCAACACCATCCAGTCCCTCCACTGACCTAATCTCATCAGTGATAGAATCTTTTCGGCTACATTGTCCTGAACTAGCCGCGGCGCGGGTGGTTGTGGTATTTGACACTTTTGACCGGATCGCTGCGCAGAACCGTCTTAAGAGTGGATCTGCGTCGCCGGAGGTAGCTCAGAATTACAGTGCTTATAAGCAAAATGTCAGGTCGTTGGTCCTCCGCGAGTATGTGAATGATAGCAATGATGGACATGGTCTTCAACAAGTCATGGCTACGGCGGAGTTCGGCTCGCCGAATGATGAGAACAATAGCGTTGAGCTAGCCATAACCCACACGGGGGATAAGCGCGTCACATTCATTGAACCCGTCGCGCGGTTAGGATTCGGCCTTGCCGTCCGCTCTGCCCTACGTATTGTCGAAACACCCTACGTCTGGGTCCAACAGCACGACTGGGCCCTAGTAGCCAACATCCCTCTCCAGCCACTACTAGAGGCAATGTGCTCCTCCTCAGCAGACGCGAACACCAGCAAACCCATAAAATACATCTCCTTTCCATCAATCCGCATGCACCGCTACGCCGTCTCAGATTGCGTCAACAGCTACCCCGCCCTGCGAACCCTGACAGCCACACTGAAAGAGGACTTCCCATCATCGCAACCAGGTGTGCAAGTCCCCTTGACGCCGTTGTTCTTCTGGTTCGATAAGCCACATCTTGCGTCTACGGAGCATTATCTGTCAAGAGTGTTTCCTACGCGTTTGGCAATGCGCAGAGGCGAGTTTATTGAGGATAAGATTGGGCAGAGGGCGAGGGGGCAGATGAAGGATGGGGAGTGGGGGAAGTGGGCCACTTGGCTTTATTATCCAGATGATGGGAGGGAGTTGTGCTTGAGGCATTTGATGGGGAGGACTTGGAGGGGGGGTGAGGGGGGGTTGGTGGGGAAGAATCAGAAGGGAACGTGATTTTCTATATTTCCCCGAAGCTTCTTGGCTTTGGGTCTTTAGTGGGAATTCCGGAGCTAATTGATCGATTCTTTGGGCTTTGATGTTGGTCTGAAGTGATGATGCCGTTGGCATTCGATTGGCGATGTAACCCATTCAACCGACATATCTCAGCCGGCTTCTCCCTCTCGAACCCAGGACTTCCATCCTGTCATCATGCCACCCGTGCAAACTTCGACCTGAAGGGCATATCTATTCTCCCCTTCCGAAACGAAAGAACAACTCTGCTGGGACCGGGCACTTTATCAAACCTGCATTGCCCAACATTGAGTTATGTACTTTGTTAATCAATCTGCTCAGTGAGCACAAAGGATTGAATATGAAAGAATGAAATATGCATCATATATTTGTATACTCTAGCTATATGCATTTACGCAGACTCCAAACACGCGGGTATCATCATTTATAGGCGAATTTTTTATATGTGCGAGCGAGGCGTATGTACCGTGGCGAATTAAGGCACACGCGGTTTCCCCCAGCTTCCTTTCCGCATGGACCGGAGGAAGAAACCAGGGTGAAAGACGGTAAACGAGAGTACAGCCAGTGCGATCATCCTGGTCAAGTTAGTTTTGCATATTGAGATGGCAGAATGAGGACACGTACATTCCGTCAAGAACGAGGAACTCGTTCTCTTTTTGCATCAGTGGGTTGCCCCAGCCGCCTGCCATTTCGGGGAGACTATGACATGTTAGTGGATGCACCATCGTTGGAAGTGATGTGGTAACCTACCGATAAATACACCGGATCAAAACGGTGATATAGGCAAAAACCTCACCCCCAATGACCAGCATAAGATTTCGGGGCGAGATATAACCATCCTGCTCCTTCTCCACCGACAGACCTCCGCCGTTCTTCCAGAATCTGAGGAAGAAGTCCAGTGTAAGAATACCGCAAACCGACATCGTAGCCACCTGGAACGCAATACCAGCAATCATAATATCATCCCCGGTTTTGAGCATTGCCTGATCAGTACTCTCCGCAGAAGCCGCGACACCACCCCCCGCAGCCTGCAGAAGAAGCGACCCAATATCCGACCCAATGAATATCCACGTAAACAGCTTCGGCTTGAGCTTCGAGTGCTCCGGACCCAGGTACGCGATGATGTGCTTGATGGTAAGGTAAATCCCGGCGGCGATAAACGTAGGCGAAAGAATCAGACATACGATCTGTAGCTTGAACGCTGGTGGCGACCATGGGTTATAGTGCATTAGGATCCGACCGATGTAGCCTGCAACTTCGAGGAAGGCGCCAATGATGAGGGCTGTCGCAAAGCCCCATGCTTGGTAGTAGACACCAAAGAGTACCTGGAAAATTCCGCAGATGCCGAAGAACACGGCGAAGAAGATGTTTCCGCCTAGATTGGGGTAGTAGCCGTATGTCGATGCCTCGACGGGGCATAAGGGTGTGACTTCGGTACAGCCCGACATGGTGGGCGATGATTATGGATAACGATGGCTACGACGAACGTGAACGAGGGACGCGAAGCGATTAAATAAGGACAGTCAGAACGAAAGAAGGAAAGAACGAAGAATCACATTTTTCCAGGCCCTTCTTGGCCAGCAGAGAACTGGGCGTATTTGAACAAGAGCAGTTGTCCGTCCGATTACCAAGAATAGCAAACCTCCGAGTGTCAGAGTGGGCCGGAAGGTTGAAACCGCTGCTCTCATGGGTGTTATTGGCTCATTGACCCGTTCTCGCACTCGTTCTCGTTCTCGCCATCGTTCTTAATCTTATCCCCCGTATATCGTACTTGAGCCCCACTGCCGAGCCTCCGATATCCGTGTTCATGACGGGTCTTGTATATATGACGGGACGGTGCTTGATAAGCGCTTTTAAGGTATGGGATTCATCTCCGGCCGTACCACTGTACGGAGCAGATTGCTTTAGAGATCGCTGGAAGCCTTACAGAGCTCAGTTTTCGAGTGGGAGACACTGCTAACGTTCTGGAAGCGGATCGGGAGTTGGACTGTGGTTACTCCGAGAAAATTCTCCACTGCCCGTCCTCGCTTATCTCTTCGGGAAGTGATTTTCCACTGACAGGATGTCCGGCAAACTCACCAACCGTTGGAGTTTACTTAATTGTAGCCTGGGGAGAAGAGGCTTGGTGCATGCGAAGGTTCTTATCACAATATATGCATTAAATGTTTGCCTCGCTGTTTTGTGCATATTTCCCTATACCACTGGGAGCTCTGTAGAGACTGCTTCGTTCTGGGCGCGGTGACAGGAAGCGGTATCTGGTTGCCTTCGTGCCTGGGTTAGGCATCATAGCTAGTCCGATTTCAAGTTCTGATTATGCGGGTTTCCTAGTCCGAGACACGAGATACCACGGAATAAGACAGATGAGCAATGGAACTTGCAACAAACAAGAAGTTTCATTATTATTATAAGTATCAAGCAGAATGTGAATCAGCTCCGAGTTAAACACCCAGACATGACAGTGAATCAATACTCCTGATTCTGGAAAGCCCAGTTATCGGTATCAGCCAACATATCTTGGAGGTAATACTCCAATGTCTTAACCTCGTCCTCTGTCCTCTTTGGCTGTCGACATCTTAATGGCAAGTGACCAGGCTCACCGATAATCTTCTGCTTCTCCTGTTTATTCCGTCTCTTATTTTCGAGAATGCGAGCCACATTGAGGGAGAGCAAGAGCCATCCATCTCCCCAGGGTCTTCGAACCAACCACGACAATCTTGGCAGATCCTTCTTACATTGCCTTTCGTCGTAAGTGCTGGCCTGGCCTCCAGGAAGAGGCATGGTGATCATACCCTTCATCCGGCACTGGTTGAAGTCGGCCATAGGGATAGGATGGTGGACACCGCCCTTGATCTGGACATAGACGTCTTTGCTATACTTTTGGAAATCGACATCGGTCGTCAGATGGGTGACCATGTAGACTCCTTCATCATCTATTGGTAGCACATCTCAAGGAGATCGAACAATGCCTGACGATGCTTGCTCTTAATATTATTCTCGAATTCGACAGTCCATGTGTCGTCAGCCTCACATATCAGCTCCTTCAAGACGCTGGCATAGCGGTGTAGTCTCACAGTATCATCTGGGGAACGAATCGAGTTGAGTGGAGGTAAAATCGGCGTATCCATCCACATGCTGACATGAGAGTCAAAGTACTCTGACAGGTAAGGTATCGGGTTATGGTAATAAGGAGATGCGGCCTTGGAGTTAAGCGTATAATTCGGCTTTCAACATCGAGGTACGGAGCACTCTTGTCCTGCTCCGGTTCCTCGACATAGGACGGCAGTTCACGGAGTCTGGCTGCGAAGTTTCGAACAGTCAGCTGTGCCATCGTGCTAATTGACTATGGGGAAAAGGAGGAACAGAAAAAAGAAAGTTGATTGTGCGAAGTTTTTTAGCCCTTGGTGATGGTGTACTTACTGCCTCCGTACGTAATTGACTTGGTGTAGCCCTACTTAACATGATTTATTGATGCCCCGGTGTGTTGAGGCATACACAGCCTTGGCAGAATAATGCCATTATGTGCATAAATTGTGCACATGCAACGGGCGGTACCGTCCGCCGCAGCCGAGTTTGCTCTTTCCCGACGTTATGCGAAAACGACGAGTCAGATATTCAGCACTGCTTTCGTTCCAGACGGTTATGAGAGTCCCTGTTCCATATAGCTAGATATGAGCACGCGTCCGCGAAAGGCACATACTAAGTCACGCAATGGGTGTGATCAGTGCAAGAAAAGGCGCGTCAAGGTGGGTACTTGAATATGCCATCTGTTGTGCTCTATAGAGTTTCACTTCTCTGACGTCTCCTAGTGTGATGAAAAAGGCCCACCGTGCTCAAATTGTACGTCGCGACAGCTGGAATGCACCTACTTGAAGATTCCCCGGACTCGTGAGCCATCAGCAAGTCCTGCCGGCAGCCAGACTCCCAGTGTAGGCCTGGCACCAACTGTGCATCTTCCAGCCATCAATGAAACGAACGGACCGTTTAGTGCTTCTAGCCTTCGAAGCTTGGAGTTAATGCATAGGTTCTCGACGGAAACTTTTATGAGCCTTAGTAATGATCCGTCCGACTTCCATGTCTGGCAAATGGTGGTGCCCCGGAAGGCGCTGGAGCATGATTTCCTGTTAAGCGGGATTCTGGCTGTGGCTGCCTTGCATGCGGCTACGTCTATTGAATCGCCGGCGGCTTTGTCGTATATTGACACGGCACTTGAATATCATAATATGGCATTTGCTCCTTTCCAACGGGCGCTGGACCATATTACCCCTTTTAATTGTGATGCTGTCTTCGCCCATTCGATTATCACGACAGTCATTGGCATAGCCTTACCACGGCTCACAGCGACTAGAGACGAGAGTTCGAACATGACGGAAAACATCATCGTCGTTTTTGAGCTACTGCAAGGCGTCAAGAATATCGTCTGGATTAGCAAGCCATGGCTACACACGAAGCTCTTCACCTCGCGTGGCGAATTCTGGAAAGAATCTGTTGCAGAATTGGATCTGGAGGCGGAGGCTGCTCTAAACAAGCTAGCCATACTAAACGACGATACCATGGCTACTGTTGATCAAGAACAACATCGCATGAATCGTGACGCCATCGCTCTTCTTCACCGGTGCTTTTTGAGACATGCCAGTGCACGGGATGCGGCATCTGTTCTTACTTGGCTTGCTGCAGTCGATAAAGATTTTGTTGATTGTTTACGACGTCGGAAACCATTTCCCTTATTGATTTTGATGTATTGGGGTGTTCTTCTTGGATCACTCGATGGGCAGATGTGGTGGGCTCGGAACTCTGGCAAGGCACTGGTTACGGAGTTGCTGGTCGCGTTGCATCCTGGTGTTTTTCAGTGGGAAGGGGCACAGTTGTGGCCGAAACGGAAATTGGGTCTTTAAGTGTGCTGCCACGGTTACCATGACCGTGCATTCAGGATAGTCCATGCGCAGTTTAATGTTTAGCAATTGGTCTTGTACGACACAGACAAGCAGCATGACATTGGCATTCGGATGGAGTGATGCACAATCCTGCGAGTTTAAAATGACACATTCGCATGGCACAAATTCGGTATGCTATAAAACCTTCACGCTGGCCATTAAACTATGATACGGCACAGTATGGGGCTAGATACAGTAGTCAGCTAATTGAACAAGCAGAATCCGGTCTCAAACCATTCCTCTAAAGTTTTGCCCTTTGCTTATGCTTCTCATAAACTTCTTTTACTCGTGCAACATTCAAACTCTCCATCTCATGTTTACATGAAGCCAGACTCAATGGACCACCCATCTGTTTCAACCAATATGACCGACCACAGTCAAAAACCCAGTTGCGACTTGCCACCTTAACGAGTTCGGCTAGGAAGTGCTGTGGAACACTATGGTCCTCTGTGAAGACAATAGTGGGCAGGGGGAATTCTGGAGGTGCATTATTATTCACAAGGTGCAGGAAGTCATCGAAAGTCATTGGGTGATATAATTGCGAACCGAGATGGACGATTCCTTGTGTATTTGCTG
Source organism: Bertia moriformis (assembly GCA_025802115.2). NCBI lineage: Eukaryota > Fungi > Ascomycota > Sordariomycetes > Coronophorales > Bertiaceae > Bertia > Bertia moriformis. The sequence continues at coordinate 18,332 of JAOYNC020002123.1, forward strand.
CCGCATGCATGAGACAACTGTTGGCGACAAAGTCCACGGGAATCTCATCAAGAGTGTTCATGCCACTCTTATAACCCTTAGCCGCATGCCAGACCTGAGTTCCAGGTTCTGCCACCAAGAACTCAGCAAATTTCCGCATGGGCGTTGAGTTCGGAGGCCCATAGAGTGGATATGGATCGCGCATCGCAGCTCCGAATATCGTTGGCCGCACGAGAAGTAAAGGTAGAAGCGGATATCTCTTCTGAAATAACCACTCCGTGAGGTGCTTTG
>JAOYNC020002218.1:0-18585 GCA_025802115.2 Bertia moriformis
GACCACCACTCACTTCCTTGAAGTTCTTGAAGATTTTTACGCTAGTTGGCGATTCGCGGATGGCATAATCATTGCTGCCCTCCCCCTCCCCCATCCCCCATCCCCATCCCCATTCCCCATCTACAACACAACATCCACATCCACCCATGGCTGGTCGGCTCGATACTAGCCCGGACTAGGTGACGGTGAGATACGACCACCCTACCACCCTCATGATTCGCCGCCCGTCAGCCAAGACGGGAGCTGCTGGTGTGACAAGGCGCGAGGGCGGCGGTCGCCTTCCGCCGCTACCGGGTACTCGTCGGCCTGGCTTGCCAAGTGTCCCGGCCGCGGGCTGTGGCCTGGCTTGGCACGGCAGATCGAGGAGGCGCGAACAGGCGCCGGAGCGTTTAGAGTTATCGGGGCTTCCTTTCCTCTGCGCTGCCTGCTCTCTCTACTTGGAGGCGAGAGGTCACGAACACGCTGGCCGAGGTGGCGGTGCCTCGGCTGGCGCCTTTTGCAGGGCCTGGCCTCGGCCCTGTCGGTGGGCGGCGCCACCAGGGCGCGAGCGCGCACACCACTCATCCACGATGAGGTCAGGCCAGATACGGTGCTGTGCGCTGCGGGCTGTGCGCTGTGCGCCATCTGCTGCTGCTGCCGCTGCTGGCCCGGTGCCACCAGATTCCGGCCACCACGGTGTCGCCGAGCACAAGGACAGGACAGGAAAGCACGCGCGCACGCGTCTGGCCGCGCGTGCCGCGTATCCCTGCTTCTGGCCTGGACCTGATTCGCCGCCGCGTTCGGTGGGGAAATGGAACTGATGCAAGATGAACCCTCCAATCCCAATCTCGGCTCTATATGAAATTAATCGCCCGGAAGCGCATGTACGCAGGCGGGCGCGCGCACCGCGCCGTCTCGCTCTCGCAGCTTTCTTCTCTCTCTCGGAGCACCGAGAACAAAAGCACGGCCAAAACGTCGCGTCTCGCTCGCTTTCTCTCTCTCTCTCTCTCATCTCGCTCTGCTCTCTCCTCTCTCCTGCGATCGGCAGAGGCAGGCCACCACGGCCGGGGGGCAATGGGGCGAGGGGGGCAAGACGAGGCGTTCTCGGCCCCCCCGAGGAACCTTTTACTAGAGAGCCGGTCCCCTTCTCTTCCGGCCCTTGGATGTTTTAGGGTTTAGCGCACGGCATGGTTCAGGGACGGAGCCTCCACCGGTCGGCCCACCGCTTCCATCGCCTCTCCAGCCGGGGCCAGCCACTCTTGTCCAATCCCCTCGTCCATTGCTTTGCTTCTTCTTCTTCTGCCTCTTCTTTGCTTCTTCTTCTTCTTCTGCCTCTTGTTCGCTTCATCGTACCAATGTTTTTTTTCTAGCCTAGCCCCCCGCGATTGCGGGAAATCGCAGCTGGACATGTGCATCTCCCCAGCAGAGGAGAGGCCAGGAGTCGAGGGGGAATGCGCGACAGGCCAGGCCAACGCTAGCTGGATAGCTGGGCCGCCGCCGGTGCGGCTGCTGCAGGCAGGCGCGCCACCAATTTTAATAGTGTAGTGTCGAACAAACCGCAGTAAAAAAATTAAAAAATAATAAAAAATGTAAAAAGGCAGACCAGCCCCAGCCCCAAGGGCAGCCGATACATGCGCAACAGGCCCGGCTCTGCGCTCTTCTGCAGGGCACCTCGAGAGTCGTGTCCGGCTGGCGTCTTGGCTCGTCCCGACCCCCCCTCTTTCATCTCTCCTTTTATTTTGCCGCCTCGAGGCTCTCGACTTTTGCCTTTGTCCTCTCACCCACTCGCTTCTCTCTCGCCTAGGGTATTTTTTGTTCTGGTCGCCTTCTATTTCCGTGCCCCCCCCCAGTGTTCTCCCTCAGAAGGGACGAAACGGCCCCCCCCTTCCTCTTCGGGTTCCCTTGCACGCCGCCCCCCCCCCCGCCCGGGGAATCGCATAGTGGATCATGTCGCAGCTCACGCTCCAGAGTGCTCCGTACGCCTCAGGCTGGGACACCAGACCGGATCCTCAGCAGCAGCAGAAGCAGCAGCAGCAACAGCAACAGCAGGAACACCCCCATCACCACCACCTTCATCCAACAAGGCATCGCCCCCATCCAGGTAGTCAGCAGCAGCAGCAGCAGCAGCAGCCTCCGTTGGCCCTCGACCAGATCCAGAGCGGTGCCCACCTCAGGAACCGTTCTGGCCACCCGCAGTCGCTGCCTTACTCGCCGCCCAGATCCCCGACCAACCCGCCCACGTACTCTACATTTCCCTCTCCCTCTCACTCTGCCTCGCGGTCGCCCTCGCCGTTGCCCCTCTTGCCCTCGGGGGTGATGCAATTGGCCGCTGCCAGTCAGGGACCTGTCCAGGGCGGAGGAGGTGGTGGGGGAGTAGGTGGGGGAGCAAGTGGAGGAGCAAGTGGAGGAGCAAGTGGAGGAGCAAGTGGAGGAGCAAGTGGAGGAGGATCAATGTGAGACCCTTATTCTTCTCTCCTATTCTCTTTCTCTCTGCTTCGCTGTTGCCCGTCGTCTGGCCTGCCTTCTCGTCTCTGCCCGCCTGGCCGTCTGGCCTCCCTGCTGCCTCGTCTCTTCCCCTGCCAGAGATATTTCTCTCTCTGGCTGCATCATCCGTGGCTCATGCGCGCTCCGCTGTGGGTACCTACCCGCCGTACAACACTCCCCCCATAACCCATAGACCCATAACCTACTTGTTTGACGGCGCTCATTTGTTCCTCCTTGCCCCCCTCCCCCCCCTGCTGCAAGGTCGTGCCCCCTTCCCCACACGAGGCGTGCCAGCCGCGACCGCTGGCCTTCGCCTCAGCCAGTAATCGGCGTTGCCAACCCATTCCGGCTCATCCTTACATCCGTCCCCGTTCCCTGCTGGCCCCAGTCCCGTCTCGTCTTGTCGACCCTACTCCACCCGTCGGGCAGCTGGGCTGCGCGACCGGATTGCCCACCACCAGTCCATTCATTATACGTCGTGCTCGGCCCTGCCTCGCCCTGGCCTGCCTGCCTTGCTCGGCTCTCCCTGTCCAGTGCTCTTCGGTCCGTTCTCCGCGGCTGCCCAATCTGTTCCATCTCCCCCCCTCCCCCTGCCTATCTGTCTACTCTCTCCTGTCCGGCGACCGAGGCAGCTGGGTGCTGAGACTTGCAAAAACAGCAGCCGCGGCAGCAACAACAACGGCAGCCGAAACAGATTCAGCAGGAGTCTCCCGAGCTTCCTACGGCCGACCACGACTTCATCTGCTCCCACCAGCCCGCGCCTGCCCGAATTCGACGTCTCGGAGAGGTCCCCGATCTTTGCCAGCACGCCGACCCGGACCACGCACCGGCCACCCGGCATCGCCCCGTCTCCTTCACCCAGTCCTACCCCCAGTCCCGGTCTCGCGCCCGCCAGTTTCCTCGCTCTCGTCCCTCCAGAGCGAGCCCGGTCCCCAACTGAACCACGATCGCCGTCAGAGAGGCTAGCCTTCGAGGGCGCGTACTACCAGAGCGATTCGTCCACGCCTCCCAGTCCTCAGGAGAAGGCCCTGAGGAAGCCGGCAGCAGGAGCGGCAGCAGCAGCAGCTCCATCTGGCGTGTCCCCACGGCCCTGGCTCGGGCCAGCCGCCGAATATCACAGTCGCCACCTCTCTCCCAGCCCGGGCCTCCTTCTCAGCCCCCCAGATGAGCCGGCACGCTCGGCCGAACCGGATCAGATAACCGCCGAGGCCCCTGTTGGCCCCGACAGCAGCAGTACCCCCCTTCTCGCCCAAGCAGAACCCATCCAAGAGCCCACCATGGCGGCTGCGGTGGACGCGGTGCGGGCGCCGCCGCCCGTCGACTCGGCCGTCGCGTCCACCCCGAACAAGCTACGGGCCCTCCTCAATGCCGAGAACACCGCCGGCTTCATAGACATCGGCCTCCTGATCAAGAAGGCGGGCAGCCCCGAGATCGTGATCGATTACCTGCTCAAGGAGAGGCAGACGCAGTCGCAGCAGAACTCGCAGCTCTGGCGGCTCGTCGACAAGCAGCGGGGTATGGTTCTCGGCCTCAACAAGGACTTGGAGAGGGCACTGCGAGACAAGGAGCGGTACCGGAAGAGGGCCAAGGACATGGAAGCTGCGGCGGCAGCAGCGGCCGCTGTCCAGGCCGAAAATCTTTCCAGGACGACCCGACCGGTGGCGGTCTCCAAGCCCTCGGGCCCTGAATCCTCGTCTCTGGAGATCCCCAAGGCGACAGGCGGTAGCAGCGGCGGCGGCCTGCGCTTGACAATGGCCACCGGCAGCTCTGGCGAGCAGGACTCGCCGGCGGCCGAGTCGGTCGCCGAGAGTAGCCAGGGGCCGTCGCCGATCGATATCGCGATCGCGCCGCCGTACCCGATCACGCCACCGGCCGATCAGCCAAACCCACCTCCCCACGTGGTGGCCGGTCTGCTCGACCTATCCACCGTCATGCCCAAGCCGCAGGACCACGCGTTCGATGGGTTCGACCACGAGGCCCGGGACCGAGAGGCGGACCAGGCAAGGCGACAGCAAGAGCGAGAGGAGGGCCGTGATCTGGCCTTTAACTTTCCTGCTGCGCCTGTCACCGTCCCGCCGCGGGCCTCGGCTCGGCCGCCACCGGTGTTGCCGCTGCCGCTGCCACCTCCGTCGGGGCCTCCGCCGCCGCCACCGACCACGGCTCTCCCGACTGTCGCCATCCTCGAGGCGACTCCGAACCCCAACGAGGCCGACATGACTCAGTTCCCCAGCCCGCCGCTGCGCAAACCGCCACCGGCACCACTGAACCTGGCCAAGCAGCAACAGAAGCAGCAGCAGCAGATACGCCAGCAGCAGCCGAAGCAGCAACAGCAGGATGACGACCCAGACTCGGATCTGGAAAACGTTCTCGACATGACCGAGATCACCCGGACCGAGGACCGAGGCCGCCGCCGGACCAGAGAGGAAGATGACCACAAGCGCCAGATGGTCGCCCTGCGCGAGGCCGAGGCCCGGAGTCAGTCAAAGAAGAGCAAGGCCTCTGCCAGCCAAGCCGGCTCTCCTCGAGACTTTGACGGGAGCAGCAGCTCGCTGGCGGCCACCATGCTGAGCCCGGAGAGGACGAGCAGCCTCCAAGCTCCACCGCCCCTTGTCAGCCCAGGCCTGCCGTCGAGCCCCCGCGCCGGCTTCATGAGGATTGGCACGCCGCCCGTCTCGCCTCGGCTGGCTCCCGGCCTGGGAATCGGCCTCGGCCCTGGCCCGGCGCTGTCGCCTCGGGCGCCGCGAGGGCCGATCGCCACCCACCCGAATGTGACATCGCCACTGGCTTCGGCCGGGTCCGGATCAGTCATCTCTCCGGCCTCGTCTCCTCTGCCGCCCCCTCATTCTTTGCCTACGGCCCCGGCTCTGCCGCCGCCGCCGGCCACCTCTCCTCCGCCGCCCCCCGGGCCTCCGGCCTCAACACCTTCCTCATCCTCCCCTTCCTCCGCGCCTCTCACCTTCTCTTCCTCCTCTGTCGAGCACATGGCCTTGCCATCGCCCAAGCCTCTGCACATCGTCAAGACGGGCGGCGAGGCCGCCACGGCCGAACCCGGCGTCTTCCGTGGCCTGGTTACGGACGAGTGGCCAGACCTGCTCCTCCCGCCGAATGCGCTGCCGTCGATCCAGGTCAAGGTCGCGTCTTCGCGCATGAAGCCGTCCCGGGCCAGCCTCGTGTCGCTCACCCAGCTGGAGGAGGACCCCGTCTTCACCCTCGCCGTGATCTCGCGCTCGGAACTGCGGGAACTGTGGCGGGTGGAGAAGGACTCGGCCTCTCTGCTCAAGCTCGACCACCGGATGAAGCAGTGCCCGGCCTTCACGGCCAAGGCGCCGGAGCGTTCTCTGTTCAGCGGACACGCGCCCGCCAAGCTGGACGCCCGCCGAATCGCCCTCGACCAGTACATGGACGAGCTCGTCAACACCCACCTGGACGTCGCCACGGCGCTAGACCTGTGCCGGTATCTGTCAACCCACACGCTTTCGCCGTGCGGCGGTGATGAGATCGCCGTGGTGGGGGGAGCTTTGACAGCCGACACGGCCTCGGAGAACACGGCGGCGACGGGGCCGGGCGGCCGGCCGTTCCGCAGCGGCTACCTGACCAAGCGCGGCAAGAACTTTGGCGGCTGGAAGGCGCGGTACTTCGTCCTGGAGGGCCCCCAGCTGCACTACTACGAATCCCCCGGCGGGACCCAGCTCGGTCGGATCAAGCTGCAAAACGCGCAGATCGGCAAGCAGTCTTCGACGACGGCAGCGAATCCGCACGGCAGCGGCAGCGAGCCCCAGCCGACCGCACCGGGCGCCATCGCGTCTGTACCCTCCAATGTCGGCTCCTCCAACCCGGCCCCCGACGAGCATGATAACAACTTCCGGCACGCATTCCTCATCATGGAGCCCAAGAAGAAAGACTCAAGCAGCCACGTGAAGCACGTGCTGTGTGCGGAGAGCGACCGGGAGCGGGATCAGTGGGTCGATGCACTCCTGCAGTGGATCGACTTCAAGTCCAGCGACGATGAAGAGGCGACGGCGGCGGGGATCGCGCCGGGTGCGGCGGCGGCCAAGGGAGGGGAGCAGCCGCAGGAGCGGCGGGGATCTGCCGCCGACACCGACCGATCGTCTCGGACCTCACTGGCCAAGAAGCGGGCCACCAAGTCGTTTTATCAGCCCGACTCGGACGCGCTTATCGGCGTCAGCTACGACTCGACGCGCACCAGTGACTCTTCCGCGGCGGCGGCTGCGCCGCCGGTTCACCGGAGGCGCGGGTCCGCCAGCATCAACGAGAACCCGGCAGGCGGCGCTCACCTGGGCCATCAGCAGCAGCAGCAACCGGGATCTGACCGTGACAGTCCTGCGTCGATTGGCAGCGTTGGCGGCAACGGCGGCCATCCCGTCGGGGATGCCGCCTCATGGACTAGCAAGATGATGGGCATGGGTCTGGCGCCACCCAACTCGGATGACAAGCGGGTCAAGAAACGGAGCTTCTTTGGATTTGGCAGCAGCAGCAGCGGCAACAACAACAACAACAGCAGCAGCAGCATGTCCAAGCCCCGCCCATCATCGGATGGTCAGGAGGCAGCAGCAGTGGGTGGGGTGGGCGACGGCAACGGCGCCGATTACCGCGGCCCTGTCCGGCAGGTGTTTGGCGCGACTCTAGCGGACGCGGTCCGGTTCAACTCCCCGACCGACGTGCGCGTCCCGCTTCCGGCGGTGGTGTACCGCTGCATCCAATTCCTCGATGCCAAGAACGCCGTCCTGGAGGAGGGTATCTTCCGCCTGAGCGGGTCCAACGTGGTGATCAAAGCCCTGCGTGAGCGCTTCAACACCCAGGGCGACGTGAACCTCCTCACGGACGAGACGGTGTACGACATACACGCGGTCGCGTCTCTGCTCAAACTATACCTGCGCGAGCTGCCCACCTCAATCCTGTCCCGGGACCTGCACAATAGCTTCATCGCCGTGTCGGAGCTGGCCGAGATGCGTGACCGGATCGCGGCTTATGCGGACCTGGTTCAGCGCCTGCCGCCGCCCAACGGGACGCTGCTCCGGTACCTGATCGCGTTCCTGATCAAAATCATCAACCACAGCGACATGAACAAGATGACGGTCCGCAACGTCGGCATCGTGTTTTCGCCCACCCTCAACATCCCGGCCCCGGTCTTCGCCGCGCTGCTGCAGAACTACCGTGCAATCTTCGGGATCGAGCCGGAGGAGTATGACCTGATGGCGACGATGCCGCCGCCGGATCTGACCGCGGCTAGCTCGGTGCTGCTGCCGGGGCCGCCGCCTCCCCGTGCTGGCCGGTTCGAGAACTCGCCGTCGCGCCCGTCCACGGCCGGCAACGCGTCTCCCCACCGGCAGCGCCTGCTCGAGGCGATGGAGCGCGAGGGTCATCCGCAGCACGTTATCGTGGGCCTGCAGGCATCGCGCGCGTCGCCGACACCGCCTCTCAACGGCCCCCTCATCCCGGCTGTGCATCTGAGCGGCTATGAGCCGCAGTACATGTCATCCTCTCCTCAGGCCGCCGCCGCCGCCTCTGCGGCGGCTTCGTCGGCCCCTCAGGCCCTGCCACCGCTTCAGCGACCCGGATACGAGCAGGCGGCGTTTGGCGAGCCGCCGTACCACGGGCCCGTCCAGCCGTATGAGCAGGCCCAGTACGGAAGTCGGCGCCGTGAGAGCATGGTGCTCGTCCCCGCCGGGGTCGGGCTGAATCCGCAGGGATCCAGGAGCCGGCTAAGAGAGGAGACGAGGTTCTAGTCGTGGCTCTGTGTGCAGGTCTTGCCCCGTCGACTGTTGTTCGACATTGATCTTATGCTAGCCTATCATGTTATCATCGCTCGTAGCATCATACCAACATTTCGTTTCTTTCTTGTCATGCCTGGGCCACGGTTGTGGTGACTAATGGATGAGCAGCGGGCGGAATCTTGTTCCAATCTCTTTCTGGAGTTACTCGTGTTTCTAGGGTCGTCTCGGTTTTCGTTCTTGAGGAGCATCTGGTGCAAGGCGTCTGGATTTAGCCGCTATTTCGTCAGGGGATGACGGTCTTTCTGGTCTTGGGAGTCTGCGGTGGGATGAGGAATAGGGAAGGGGGGGTGGGGGGGTGACTTGGTGGGGCCGCCGAAGGACCACACGGGGGTCAGAAGGAGGAAAGCGGGATTGTCGATGTAGTTGATCAAGTGCGAGCGAGCAAATTTCGAGTCGACCGGGCCGGTAGCCAGGCGGTGTTGGCGTTGGCATATGAGAGCAGGCGCTTCTCGTTTTTCATGCAGGTAATGCTGAATGTGACCAGTCATGTCGGCGTCTCCAGTCTCGGCGCAGCAGCAGCAGCAGCGCATGGGCTGGACCTCAACCATGGACCCCCAGGTAATCGACGGGGCCCACCGCCTCGGCCAGACTCGACTAGATGGATTGATACCCCTGCCTCAAACGTTTGCCGTGGGCCAGCTCATCCCTTGCGGCGCCATCGAGGAGCGGATTCGTAAGCGAGCGAGCCATCCATTCAGAAGGAGCTGCGCCGGCTCGGGGCGGTTGCCCAAGATGCCCCCACTTTTTTGCCTCTCTGGCCTCGGCGGAACATATCGGGGGAGTGAGTGGGTGCCGAAGATGACCGTTGTGTTTTGTACGTCCTTGACCTCGGACGCAGCAGCGGCTGTGCAGGAGAGGAGAGCAGGTGCCGAGGAAGAGGCTGCGTGTCATGTATCCATGAAACTTGGATGCAGAGAATCTCGGGTGGGATGCCGAGGTCCGGTCTGCCGTATCTGTCTAGGTTCTCGTTTCGTTCTTCCTGCCGATTGCTCGTTCGTTCGTATGCGCCCCGTCAAGGTAGCTCCATGCCCGACTTGCTCGAATCACCAGGTTGCGTCTCTTGCGGCTCGAGTGGGCCAGCCCGCCAACGTATCGGGATCGCCTGCTGGCCTCTCTCGCCATCCGAGCGGGTAGGTATCCCGCCTGGCCATTTCGCGGCCCAGATATCAGGCGCGGGAGGAGTAGTAGGCCGGGGGGGGGGGAGACCTGTCGGGGCTGACGCGGCAGGATCATCTCCGCCTGTGTGTGCCTGGCCTCCCTGCCCGCGCTGCGGTGTGGCGTATTGCCGGGTGCCCCCCCCTCCTACCAGTTCACCCCCAGTGGCCTCGGGACCCTTCTTGGAGAGTCTGAGGGCAGCATCTCTGTCTCGGCTTGATACCGACAAGCGGGACCATTTCGATATGATCGCCCGTCGGCTCGAGACCGCGTGCGCGCGCGCGGGGGTTGAACGTTGCCGTGGAGACTTGGGATGGCGGTGGCAGTGTGGCAGCGTGGCAGTCGTGGTGGTGGTCGTGCATCCACCGTGGTGTGTTTCGATGGCAGAGGCGATAGAACCCAAGAGGCCGGCTCCAAGACTAGGCCATGTTCCCGAGTTCCCCACAACACCCTCACATCTCCTAGTCTCCACGACACCTTCCGCTACACCCGTATTCAAAATACAAATACAACTTGGGCCGGGCTGCTGCTCAACCCTGGCTCGAGGTCGCGCCGGCATTTTTGCGATCTTCTACTGCCACATCTGCAGTGAACTGTCGCAACTGATGTGCTAATGAGGCGCGCTGACGGCGGACCCAGGCCGTCCCTACGATGAATCATACTACGCACAACATACCGCATTCTCTTCTCGACCTGAACACGAGGGCAGGTCAAGCTGAGTGACCCCGTCATATCTCTCTCGAGGCCAAGCCTTGCTGGCCCGCTAGCCGGGCACAGCACGGTGCTCGTAGAATTGGATCTTGTATTTATGTATCCACCAACCAGATAGCTACTGGTCCACAATGAGACTCAATCATCTCTCTCCCCGTCCCATCCCCGGCCGCCCACCCTCTCATCTTGCCCCTCCCCCCATCCACCACACCTCGTCTCGATCACTTGTGATCCCCCTCTGGCCCCGTCCCTGGCCCCGCCTCCAAACTTGTAATCCCCTCTTGGCCCCGTCCCCGGCATCGCTCCCGAACTTGTAATCACCGCTGGCCGCGGCTGCGGCCTCGCCCCCGAACTTGTAATCGCCGCTAGCCGCGGCCGCGGTCTTGCCCCTGAACTTGTAATCGCCGCTGGCCGCGGCCAGGGCCTCGCCCCCGAACTTGTCCTGCTTTTGGCCACATGCAAGTACACATCCGTCAGACTGTAACTCGCCCCCTAGGCACTACTGCTCTCACCAAGACTTTGGGTAAACCCTGCCGCCAGGTTGCCGACGGCAGTCTGAACCCGGTCGAGTCTGCGCAGAGTTCTAAGGAGGAAAGAAGATTGGAGGTGTCCGTTATGGGTACAAGACCCGATGAGACTTAGGCTCCGGAGTGGCAATCAACTGGTTCTCAAGAGGTAAAGGGGGAGGGGGATTGAACCCAGCTAGGTCGAGCTGATACGAGAGAGTAAGTTGGGAGATGGGTATGGAAGTGTCCGTCATAGGTACAAGACCTGATGAGACGGGTGACTGTGGCAATTAACTGATCTATTAACAGAGGCGGGGATTGAACTTGGCTGGGTTGAGCTGATGCGAGAGAGTAAGTTAAGACATGGGTAAGGAGGTGTCCGTTAGAGGTACAAAAATGGGCGCGGCCGAATTTTTTCGCTTCTAAGGATTGTGGAGCGTGACCCGGGATGTTTTCCGGGCCAGCTGACCCGGGGAGACGGGGTGGGGCCCGGCAGGAAAAAAACACAAGGCTAGCCGAGTGCCCGCCGGCTGCCATACTAGGTGGTGTCCAGTAAGACGCGTCGAGGGCATTTTGGCAAAGTCAAACAGTAGTGGCAGATTGCGGGGGGGGCAGGACCGGGCCATACGCAAACTGGAACATCTAGGGTATTCAGAGGTCCTGGCAGATGGGGGGAAATGAGGGGACCGGGCCAGACACAATAGGCCAGCGTGGGCGAGTACATTGGAAGGTCCTGGCCGATGGCGGGGGGAGGACTGGGGCACGGCCAAACGCAATGGGCCACCTTGGGGTCACGCGGGGATCAGGACCAGACCAGACGCAAGATGGATCACCTTGAGCCCAGAAGCCATGCAAACCGGGCCATCTTGGGCGAATACATTCGTTGGCCATGGCAGGATGGCAGGGGGGGGCTTTGGCGCAGGGCCAGGCATCATGGGCCAGCTTGGGGGATTCAAAGCCAGCGGCAGGTGATGGGGAGCCAGGTCGGGACCAGACGCCGGATATCCTGCATCTGGCTCTGTCCTCCCCCCATCTACCATGAACCTTGGTCAGATCCACTTCCCCAAGGTGGCCTGCTGCCCCCCCCCCTCATCCTCACCCGCCCTGCCCCCACCGATCTATTACGTGCCCTCAATCGAGCCAAGGCGCCCTATTTTGCAACTGGCCTTGTTAGGATTCCCTCCTCTACCATTATCTGTCAAGTAATGGTCTGTCGTGTTTGAACCTGTGCCCCGGCCTCCTGACCCCCTTCCTCTTCCAAGCCGGCCTACATGTCTGGCCACATGTCCTCGTCCCCCCCAATCAGCCATGGCCTTTGGATATGAACACATCTCGGGTGCAATCTCGAGGTCATGACAGACGGGTGGACACTGGGACATGGACTGATGCAAAATATCGCACATTGTGTACAATGCAGAGGCCGCGACAAACAAGTGGAATCCAGAAAAGGCCTGGTGACAATACATGCCATCTTGGCCACAATTGGACAGCCTTGGCCACAGGCTGCCAGGGATAACAATACAACTGAATTCCACTGTCCAGGGGTATGACTCCCTCCAGTCCTGTGGTGGCAAGCATTTGCTTGGACGTAAACAATACGTAGGAGATATGAAAAACATTGGTAACCGTTCTCCTAAAGGGGGGGCCTTCACCCATCTTCTGTCCTGTGTCAAAACGATGACCACCTGCATCCAGTCTGGACAACCATGTTGCTAGCCTCTGTTCAGTATCCACCCTACGCTGGGGTGTTCTTGTCCTGTTCACTTCATGTCCGGCTGTTCAGCAGGGCAGGATGGGTCGGTGAATTCTGCCATGGCTGGGCTATAAATCCCCCCTTCTGCCACGACAGAGACCCCCGCTTCATCTCCTCATCCACCACCGATCCGGCAGAGATCTACACGTGTATCACATCCTGACGCGACACAGCACCAAACCGAACCATCCCCCAGAAGATATCCACTTCGATTCTGCATCGTCCACAATGAGGAAACAAAGGTCCTTCGATAGGAAGGCAATCTCCAATTGGTACTTCTGTTGCGAGGAACCGTACAAGCTCCGGTCCAAGACGGACTGGATAGTCTGGGTCTCATATCTCGAATCAAGCCTCGATCGAGTCGGGCTCCAGATAGGCGATTTCCCTCGCCTCCCCGCGGACTTGGCCGCCAAGGTCGCCAACGAAATCCTAAAGTCGCTCCACGAAGATGTCCGGTTCAGGCACGTCCACGAGACATCCCTGACGATCCTATGGCAGGGTATTGTGGACTTGTATGGCAGAAACGAGGGCAGGTTTGCGGTCCGGACGACGACGCACCACGACAAGCCGACCACGAACAGAGAGCTCGACCGCCGCGCCGAGAGGATGGCCCAACAGTTTGAAGAAAAGACCACGATCGCGATAGATGCGTACAAGATCAACCTGGAGAAGAAGCAAGAGAAAAAGATCCAGAACAAGATCACCGCCGAGGTCGAGCAAAAACTTCGCCGGGAATTCGACAACGAAATTCGGGCACACAAGGCCAAAGTGTTGGCCGATTTCTTCGAGGAGGTTGAGTATGAGTTGCAGATCGCTCTGCTGAAGCATGAGTTCTCGGACATTCCCACAGCCGAGGCGAAGAACGGCCGAATCGAGAGAAGCGAGAAGACCAAAAGGTTGGCCGAAGCGTACGACGAGGTTCAATACCAGCTACAGAAAGTTCTGCTCCGATACGAGTTCTCGGACATGCCCAACCCCGAGGGTACGACATCCATGTCGACCAGGCCCACGACGCCAAGATCGCGCTGATGGGGCAAGCCAAGACCAGGGTCAGGGACGCGATAGATACCACCCGCGGGCAGTGGTAGGTCCGGCATGGACAGGGCCGGTCACAGTATCAGCAGCGGCGGCGGCGGCGGTCCAGATCAGGGAATGGAGACTCGCAGTGGCGGACAAGATATGGCGGGCGCAGACGGCATGGGACAGGGAGATCTCATCGTAGAGACATGATGGGCCTTGAGAGAGAAAAGTCGAGGGAAGGGATTGCGGCCCAAAGGGGGGGAGACATGGGGGAAGGGGCAGACCAGACCGGATTGCTCAGACTCGGAGGATGGATTAATTGACCGGATTGGCCGAAATGTCTACTTGTGCAGTGTGCCCGTACCTAATTCCGACACGGTATAGTAAACGGATCAGGCTGCATTGCTCAGACATGGCAGCAGGACGCAGTCTTGTTCCCCCCTCCCCTATTCGTGCAGTGTGTCCCCTTTCCAGTTCGGTGACACACGCACATCATGAGGGACGAATGATAGGGCATAATGACGTATAATAGCGGCCCTGTCCCCGCTATATTCCTTTCGCAGCCTGCTCGACCTACAACTTGATCCGCCTCGTTGTCGGTTCGGATCGTCGATTCCGACCAGCGGTTTCCCAGTGGGTGCACCTTGAGGGGGCCGAGTGATCGCTCGAGGCTGTCTCGGGAACCCTGAATTATATCCTCGACCAGACACTCGGCTCCGACCGCCGCCGCTGATTTTCTGTTGGTCTCGCGGATCCGGCCATGTATCATGCATGCCCAGCTCGACCCGAATCGGATGCCACTTTGCCCCTTTTGCTTCACGTGACCGAGGATAAATCCCCGTCGTAAATGGGATTCTTGGAGGAGACAGCCCGCCATTACGCCATGCTTTTGCTGATGGCGGTGGGCGGTGGTGGTGGCGTCGGCGTCGTTGGCAGTTTAAATTTAAAACTCGGTACAAACGGCCCCGTCGGTTGCGAGCAGCAGCAGCTCGCCTCGCCGATCGAGGCAGAGGAAGCCTACCGGCCGTCCCATGCGCACCTGACCCAGTATTACGCCATGACGCTAGATCATGGTGCACCCATAAGCCTGGCCCACCAAACGCAGCCCCCCCAAGCGGCAGCAACGCTTCCTTTTCCACTCCGCGAGCTGCCGCCCCCTCCGTTCTCGTTCTCTGCAGGCGCAGCTACCACCCGTCATGGCTGGCTGGCTGGCTGGCTGGCTGGCTGGCTGCTCGTACCCCGCTGCTCGAACCCCACCCCTCTCTCGGCTTCCAGCGGATCGATCGACTGCCAAATGATGGGCCCTCACCCAGGCTGGCGTCATTTCCGGTGTAATAAGATTGAAATAAAACAAGAGGCCCGTGGGTGGTCCGTCAGCCGCAACCCCCATCACGCCTGCACGTTGTCCCCTCCGCCCCCCCTGTCGGTGACCAAACCGGTGACCGGGGAAGGCGCGATGGGGGTGTGGGGGTGTGGGGAGCTCGTACCCTCCGTGCCTCCCTCCTCCTTCCCACCCGCGGCAGGCAGAGTCGGCCAAGGTTGTCTGCCGACGCTCGCTCGACGATCCCTTTTCTTTTCTCTTCGCCTCTGGTTCGCTTGCGCCGGCTCTTCGGCTGACGGCATAACCAGCATCCCGGCGCTCTGTGGAGAGGGGCGTGCGCATGAGGAGCTGTGTTTCTATTATACTCTGTTTTGCGGCGGTGCTCTACCTGTCATCCAGCCAGCTATATATATGAGACCGCCTGATCCGCCTGCTACTTGCCCCCTGCTCCTCTGGTGATCGTCAACTTGCTCCTCCTAGAAGGACGTAGTTCAGTGGCTGGGCTCGACGAAACAAGTATTACAAACCCCAAGCCACTCAGAAGCACCAACCAGCGGGAAAAAGCATGTCGCGTCGCGCCGGGTCCTTTCCCATCAGCGGGCGCATGTTCAGTTCGCAGCCGCAGTCGCAGTCGCCGCCGCAGTCGCAGTCGCAAGATGGAGCTGCCGCCGCTGCCGCCGTCACTAACCCGAGCCCGTCGCCGTCCGCGCCGAGGCCGGGGGGGGCCGACGTCGCCGACTATCCCCAGTACCACCGATGGGAGCTCCGTGAGCCGACATTTGTGGAAGAGAACCCCGAGGAGCGGCACTTTGGCCCGCCCGTGAGTACATGAGACATGATCAAGATACAGTGGGAACGCGAGCCGCTAGCCGCGAACCGCTAACCGCGAACCCCCCCCAGCGCCGTCGCATGACCTCCCCAACCGCCTCCCCCGAGCGCGCCAGCGCCGACTTCGAGGACGAGCCTCATAGCCAGCCGCTCCCCCTCGGCGACTCGGTCGCGAACCTCGAGTACCCCTACTACGCCGCCCGGCCGCGGGACCCGCACATCTCGACTGCGTCATACCTGCCACACTACCACCAGCAGCCGTACCATCAGCAGCAGCACCAAGACTACTACCGATACTCCCGTCTCACCCCCATCTCGGCCCCGTACCAGGCCTTTGGCTCCCAACAGCGATCCCGACCGATCGGCCTGCCATACGCGTACTCCGACGTCGGCGACGAGGATGACGGGTCTGACCGCCGCGAGCCCTACTCGCAGAATCCCGCCGCCACCAGCTACGCCTGGCCCCCGTCCGCACCAGCGTACCCGCCGCCGCCGCCGCCCCTGCCCCTGCCCGAGCCGCCGATCCTCTTCTCACCCAGCCCCGCCGCGAGGCGCCGCATCCGCATCTCGGCGCCGCCCCCGCCGCCGGCCGAGCCGCAGTCCGGATCTCGGCTGAACTGGTTCCAGCGCGAGAGGTCGGACCAGGGCGCGGCTCAGCCGCCGTGGGCGACGACTATCGACCCGTTCCGGGCCGTGGTGCCGTACACGTTTGTGCCGCCGGGCTCGCGCCAGCAGGATACAACCGGGGCCGCCGATCTGCTGTCGGACTCGGAGTCGCCGCTGCCCGATGAACACCCCGAGAACCCGGCCGGCAGCGGAGGGGGCGCGGACGCGGCCGCAGGCCGGGCCGACAGCGACGTTGCCGCCGCCGCCGCCGCCTCGGACCGGGCCACCCAGGTATACCGCTCCCTCTACGACGGGGACGGCTACTACGATGGGAGACACTCCGCCGTGCTCTCTGTCCTGAACGACCCCAAGCGGAGCATGAAGCCCCTATTCCGATGGCTGTGAGTGGTCGCGCGCCCCGTCCCCTCTGCTCGCCCGCTTCTATGTGGTCCGCACTGGAGTCTGCGCCGTGATGCTGACTGACCCGCCCGTCGGGCCTCGTGCAGCCACCTCCAACAGCAGCCGGTCATGGACCTTGACGAGCTCTCGGTAAGTCGATGCCGCCACTGTAACCATGTAACCAGCCCTCAACCCCAGCGAGGCATATATATTGTCTCATCTCGCCGGCCTCGTCACTGACCCGATTCCATTCATTCACAGAGCGAGATAAGCCGGCTCAGGTTCAGTCTCTCCGAGGCCCAGAGGGCCGCCGTGTCGGACACGCTCGGATACGTGCGCAAGCACTACGTCAAGTCGCGACAGGTATCCAAGGGTATGGTCCGTTACATGGACCCAGCCATCTTCCAGAATCCAAACGCAAAGAGCGGCGGCGGCGGTGGCAGCGGCGCTGCTGCCGCCGCCGCCTTCTCAGATGGCGCCGGCCCCACCAACCCGCGCGTTTCCGCCGCGTCACAGGCCACGTCCGGCGGCAGCAGCGAGGCCAACCGCACTAGCAGTGTGCTGTGGCTCTGCCTGCCGTACTTCTTCCTGGACCGTTACTCGGGCTTGGCCGCCGGCGAGGGCCGGAGTGGATCGTTCCCGCCCCTGACGCTCCTGCAGGCCCAGTACTCCGGCAACAGCAGGGAGCGGGACATGATGCAAGCCGTGTGTCGAGTCGGCAATGTCCCGCCGGGCTGGTGCTACCACATCGGCCAGCTCTGGGCCCTGGTCATCGATGACGGTTAGTCAGCTCCTTACTGCCCATCCCGTTACTTTCGCCGGAGACAGATAGACGGACACACACTGACTGACCGGGACGCCCCGTCCCAGCCGTCCTTATCACATGCGGCGCCATGTCCGAGATCGCCCTCCGAGGCGACAGCATCAAGATCGGACCCGAAATGACGAGGCAGCCGTCCGGAATCAGCACCAGCAGTAGCACCGTCATCTCCGAGTCCCATGAGATCCACACGGAGAAGATCTTTGTCGAATGGGGCGCGAGCTTCTTGTGGGCTATTCCGGTCAAGGAGTGCTCAACCTGGTTCGTAAGTTTTGCTCTTCCGACGGCGGCCTGACCTGGCCCGGTCCGGCCCGGCCCATCTCTACACTGCTGACCTTCTTCCCCCAGGCCTTCATCCGCCACTTTCGCGAGTTCTGGCCGCTGCAGTTCCGGTTCATGTACCGAAATCGGAGCATCCGGCCGGTGCAGTGGCACAAGATCCTCAGGCACACCCGCAAGGCCAAATCCAACATGGTCCTGACCATGCACATATCGTACGTCTGTCTATCCATCCGCCAGTTCAACTACTCTTCTCCCTCTGCGTCGCTGCTGATCGACTGACTCTCGTCGTCGTCGTCGGTCCAGGCCCGCCCCGAAGCCATTTGCGCCCGGTATCCTGATCAAGCTCGAAGGGAAAGCTGATATCGGCCCGACCTCGGACACCGCTGCCGCAGCTCAGCTCTCGCCCCCTAGGGAAGGCAACAAGAGCAGAGACGGCGGCGGCGGCGGCAGAGCCGGTGCCGGTGCCGGTACTGGGGCCGGGGTCAAGGTCGGAGGTGCCGATCGACCCCGCGAGGCCTTCCACGTCTTCACCTGGAAGGCCGGCTGCAAGCCGACCGAGCTCAAGGACGCCGCTCTCCTCCTGATGATGAACGAGATCGACGTCTTTCTCAACCGGGACGCCGGCTCCCACGACGGCAGGCTGTACCGCAACGCGGGCCTCTCCACCCGCGCTCAGGTCTACGCCCATCTCTCACAACAGCAGGAGGGCAGCGGGTCCGACGTGGAGGGATTCGAGTATCGCGTCGATCTCTTCAACAGCGCCGACCTTGTTTTCCAATTTTTCCTCCCGCCCGAGGCGGACCAGCTGCCGTCGTGCGCCCAGTTCTGGGGCAGCATCATGACGCTGGTGCAGGGGCAGCAGTCGCCGCGGTCTGCCCGCGCGCCGGTCGACCGGAGCGGCGGGGCCGGCGCCGCCTCCGCCGCGC
>JAOYNC020002320.1:0-18564 GCA_025802115.2 Bertia moriformis
CCCTTGCTTCAACCCTGGCTCGGCAGCCGCGCCCAAGCCGGCCGCCTGCCGCCAAACGGCTTCCCGAAATCCGGCCGCTTCAACTAATCGCCGGCGAGTCGCGCCCCGCCAGTCGAGCCGGCCAGCCGGCTCAGCGCGGTCCAGGTATGCTGCGCGAGGCCGGCACCCGCGTACATCATCATTTTGAGACGGCCGAAGAACGCCTGCCGCAGTTCGGCGTCGCGCTCGAAATAGGGGATGAGATCGTCGTAGCCCTTCGGCACATTGAAGTACCATGTCGGCGATACGTCGCGGATGTTGCGGACGGTCGCGGCCGTGCCGGTCGGCGGCTCGGGCATCAGCGCGCTTGGGACCAGCGGGCCGCTGGCGATCGACACTGCCGCCGCCGCCTCCACCTCGGATAAGAAGGAGGGCGGCGCCAGCGCCGGCGCCGGCAAGACGCCCAAGACCCCGACCGGCACCGGGAGATTGAAGAGACGGAAAAGCAAGGTTGCCAGCTTGAGTCCCACATGAGCGCCGGGCCGGGCCCAGATGCAGCAGAGGGTGCGATTGAAGATCCAATAGAGCGGGCCGGAGAACCGACGGAAATAAGAACGACGAGAAGAAGGGGAGGGAAAGGCAAGGGGAGAGGGGAAGGGCGAGGGAAGGCGCAGGCGATGCAGCCGGATCCGATCGATATCTGCTCCCCTTCCTGGCGATCCCGTTTCTCCCGCCTATCCTGTTGGAGCAGACGTTCCTGACGTCCTGTCCCCGCACATGACCGCCTTGTCGATCATGGTGGCGTCGCTGCTCTCAAGGTCGTTCGCGGTGGCGAATGCGTGCATATTCTCGGAGGTTACGAGTGGGTGTCCCCTGCAGTGGGCGTCGATCTTGCAGTCGGTGACGTTCGTCATCTCCCCGGAAGCGGCGAAGATGGACATGTTGGCCATGTCAAGGGGCTTGATCTGGCAGCGAGAGGCCATCCGGCCGTCGCCCACCGACTCGTGGGATGATCCATGGGCTAGGGAGTTTTGATTTCAGAAAATGGAAGAGAGGGTAGGGATTGATTTGGTCATGATACCCGGCGGAGGTTAGAGTTGGCACGGGAGGAGATGCGGCCAGAATTGGCTATACTCGGGTATGATTATCAGCGATACGGGTTCACAGCTGTGGTTTCTCAAAGCCCCAAGCTCGTGCCCGATGCATTAAATGGTTCCATTCCCTCATTCTCCCTTCCGCTCATGAGGCAAGTCCACTGGTGCTAAACCCGGGGGTGGACAGTGGTGCTTCTTATCGATAACGACCACCCCACCCATGGCTCGAAAATTTCCTGCCTAACTCCTCCGCTCGGCTCAAATCCGCGGCCGTCATCTGTCTTCAGGACCGTTTGCATACTCCCCGATTGTGATCGCGCAGTCAGTCAACCGACGTCGGGATGGCGGTCAAGGGACCAGCGCCTCGAATACGCAAGCGAAAGGTGCTCGCCCGCCTCCGTGCGGCCGAAGACGGCACTAGGAAGGAGCAGCAGCAGCAGCAGCAAGATCCGGAACCGCTGCCCCCGCCGGACCGCGCCCTCGATGTGATTTTGCCGGCCGAGGCGAAGGAGCGCGAGGAGAAGAAGGCCGCTCTCCGGCGCGAGTTGCTGGCCGCCTCGGCCGCCACCCCCAAGGTTTCGGCCAAGAAGGCGAAGCGGCTGGAGAAATACATCGAGGCGAAGCTGCGCAAGGACGAGACGCGCGAGCTTCTATCTCGCCTGGCCGCGAGCCGGATCGACACGAGCTTGTTCGCGAGCACGCGAGACCTCGGCCAGGCCCGGGAAACGAGGAGACAGACCCTGGGGAGGGGGCTACGGGAGGAGCGGGCCGGCCTGGAGATCGGCCGGGAGGAGCGGGCGGGGCTGCTGTTTGAGCCCGGGAGAGGGGACCGAGATGATGGAGCGGAAAGCGAGAGCGAAGGAGCCGGGGAGGAGGAAGAAGCAGGGGCCACGAGCTGCAGCGTGCCATTGAAAATACCTCTCTCGGCGGGCATAGGGTCCGGGCTCAAGAGGCCGCTGGAGCTGGACGACGATGAGCAACCGGTGCTGAAGAAGCGACGGAAGCGAGGCGGGGTCAAGACCAAGAGCTCGTCAGCGAAGCCCAAGCTGGATGCTTCGACTTGGAGTGGAGAGGAGGAGAGTGGGGACGATGCCGACGAAGATGGCGACAACACCGATAATACCAACTATCCAGAATGGGAGGGTCTAAGCTCGGATGGTGATGAGAGCCCGATGATCAACAACGGCCATCTCGAGGAGGGCGACCCGGGCAATGAGTCAGAAAAGGAGGAAGGCGATACGGGCAGCGGGTCAGAAAAGGACGAGGGCGATCCGGCCAATGAGTCGGAAAGGGAGGAAGGGGAGGGCGCGTCAGACTATGATGGCCAAGGGGAATCCGCGTCAGAGTCCGAGGAGGAGGAAGAGGCGGACGACCGGCAAGAGAGATCATCCGCCTTCAAGGCGTGGGCGCGCCAGAAACGCAACGAAGCGCTTGGATACGAGACCGTCGCCGTCGACCAAGCCACCGCCTTCCCCAACATGCCACAGCCCACAAACTTCACGCCTCGCCCTGCCGAGGTTGACCAGGAGGAGCTACCTCCCGAGCTCAGGCCAACAACCAACACGGATCGCAGAGTATTCTCGGTTCCAGTCTCCCGAACGGCCGAGATCGAACGGTTGAGGCTGCGGCTGCCCATCATGTCGGAGGAGCACCGCCTGATGGAGGCGATCCATGACAACGACACCGTTGTGATCTGCGGCGCGACAGGGTCCGGCAAGACCACGCAGGTGCCGCAGTTCCTGTTCGAGGCCGGGTACGGAGCCAAGGACTCGGACACGCCAGGAATCATCGGGGTGACGCAGCCGCGGCGGGTGGCAGCCGTCAGCACGTCGCGGCGTGTGGCCGAGGAGCTGGGGTCCCAGCACGGGGCCAGGGTCGGGTACCAGATCCGGTTCGAGGGCACAGCCGCGCCCGGCACCGCCATCAAGTTTATGACGGACGGGGTCCTGCTGCGGGAGCTGGCCCAGGACATTGCGCTGCGCCGGTACTCGGCCGTGGTCGTCGACGAGGCGCACGAGCGCAGCATCAGCACCGACATACTGATCGGCATGCTCAGCCGGGTTGTGCGGTTACGGCGGGACCTGGCGGCGGAGGACCCATCGACGCGACCGCTGAAGCTGATCATCATGTCGGCGACGCTGCGGGTCGAGGACGTGACCGAGAACCGGGCCCTGTTTCAGCATGCGCCACCGGTGCTCGAGGTCGAGGGCCGGCAGCACCCGGTCACGGTCCATTTCTCGCGCCAGACTCGGCATGATTACGTCGAGGAGGCGTTTCGCAAGGTGAGGCGGGGACACCGCCGCCTGCCACCGGGAGGGATGCTCGTCTTTCTCACCGGAGAGGGCGAGATCAGGCAGCTCCGGCGGAGACTCGAGGCCGAGTTTGGGGGACAGCGGTCCGAGGGGTCGGGGGTGCGGCGGGTCCGGGTGTCGGCGAGCGAGGCCCCCGTCGAGGTGGAGGATCTGGAGTTTGGTAACGGCGTGGGCGGCGTCGGGGGTGAAGGAGGAGGAATCTTGCCGGGGGAGGAGGAAGAGGAATCTGAGACGGATAACCTGGCCGACGATGACGACGACGATAACGGCGAAGGCGAGGACGATGAGTTTAACATTCCCCAGGAAGATGAAAATGGAATGGGCGAGCAGCACCAGCACCAGCACCAGCACCAGCCCAGCCCAACTCGGATCCACGTGCTGCCGCTATACTCGCAGCTGCCAACCCGGGAACAGTTGCGGGTCTTTGAGCCAGCGCCCCCGGGTTCGCGTCTGGTGGTTCTTACCACCAACGTGGCCGAAACCTCGGTCACGATCCCGGGCGTCCGCTACGTGTTCGACGCGGGCCGGGCCAAGGAGCGCCGGCTCAATCCCGTCACTGGCGTTCAGACGTACGAGGTTGGGTGGATCAGCCAGGCCAGCGCCAACCAGCGGGCCGGCCGGGCCGGCCGGACCGGTCCCGGCCACTGCTACCGACTCTACTCCTCAGCCGTGTACGAAGCCGCGTTCGCCGAATTTGCCACGCCGGAGCTGCTGCGGACCCCGATCGAGGGCGTGGTGCTCCAGCTCAAGGCGATGAACCTGCAGAACGTGGTCAACTTTCCATTTCCGACCCCGCCGCCGCGGGACAGCCTTGTCCGAGCCGAGCGGCTACTGACGTGCCTCGGGGCGGTTGGGCCCCCGGAAGCGGGCCCCGGCGGGGGGGGGCAGGTCACCGCCATCGGCCGGACCATGGCCATCTTCCCGCTCGCCCCGCGGTTCGCGCGCATCCTTCTGGTCGGCCATCTGCACGACTGCATCCACTACGTGGTGACGATGGTGGCTGCGCTGTCGGCGCCCGAAGTGTTCGTGCCGGAGAGCCAGGTCAATACGGGAGACGGCGACGGCGACGAGAACGACGGTGAAGGGGGCGACGAGCGTCGTCACCACAACCCCGCCGCCGACGCCCGCCGCCGCCGCTTTGCCGAGGTGCACCGTAACTTTGGCGGCCTCGACGACCGGTCCGACGCTCTCAAACTGATGCAGGCCGCGGCCGAGTTCGCCCATGAACCGACCGAGGAATGGTGCGACCGGCACTTTGTCCGGCACAAGGCCTTGCGTGAGGCCCAGCTACTGCGGCGGCAGATCACCGACCTGCTGGCCTCCAACATCCCAGCCCACGCCGGCCTCCGCTTCCGAGACCGGCTTCCCCGGCCCGAGCCCAGGCAGATCCTCGCTCTGAAGCAGATGGTCGCCGCGGGCTTCATCGATCAGATCGCCATCCGGGCCGACCTTGCGCCCAACCAGCCGGCCGATCGCGGTCGCAAGCCGCGGCGGGCGATAGAGGTTCCGTACGTGCCCCTGACGCCGATCGTCGACGGCAAGGATGGAGACCCGCATGTCTACGTGCACCCCTCGTCGCCACTCGCGCGGCTGTCCCCGACCGAGTGCCCGGAGTACGTGGTCTACGGCCACCTCCAGCGCGGCGCCGCCGCGTCTTCGCGCACCCGGATGCACGCCCTGACCGACGTGACGGGCGCCCAGGTGGCGTCGCTGGCCAGGGGCACCCCGCTGCTGACGTACGGGAAGCCTGTCAAGGAGGCGAGCCTGGACGAGGCGGGGAGGCGGCGAGAGTGCTGGGTGGTCCCGTACCTGCGGGGGGAGGGCGGGGGGGGAGTTGGATGGCCGCTGCCGTTGCGGCGGGTGGTTCAGCGCAAGACGGCGGACCGGGGGTGGGTGGAGGAGAGGTAATGTGATAAGCAATACGCAAGACGGGGCGTGAGCATGATGGCGGCAGGTCATGAGAATTTCATCGGGTCCGCAATATATATGGGATCGATTCCCTGGGGGCTTGATCAGGGTCTGCTGGAGAGGAGGGGCGCCATCCTAGACCGCCAGCGAGGCAGGCAGGCCATCCAACCAGAGCAGACGACGCAGGGGGTCGGGTTGCATCTCCGCGCGAACCCATCCCATCCGGGCCCTGGTTTCGTGCGGTCCGCCTCTGATGCGGCCGCGAAAGGGGGGGTCAGGGGTCCGGCCGATCCGGATATGCGACGGGGACCCACAGATGGGATTTTCGATCCAATCGCAGGGCCCCTGCCTGTGCGTCATGGTCATGTCCACCTGCTGCGACCATCTTTGTTTAATCCCCTTCTTGGCTCGCCCTGTGTGCAAAGAAAGACTCGGGTGTGCAGAACGGAATGGCCTCGGGGCTCGGACTCGAATACCGATCCGCGTCAATCGCTTACGCATATGCGCGCAGGGGGCCCGCCGATTGGGGCCGGCGGTTGGCGGAGGTTGGCGGAGTGGGAACATATCCCATCTGGGCCGGTTTCTGTGTATTTACTGGCTTTTTGCCTTTCAATTTGTCCAGTCAAGGCATTGGCAATTGGAGGCGGGACACCCGTATGTGGCAAGTGGAGTCCGAACAGCCATAGGGAGAGAGATGTTGGAGGCAGGAGGATCATGTATCTCGACGGCTCGGCCGAGCCTCACCATGCTCGCTTTGCCTTTCCCGACAGTGTCCACCATAAATCCTCCCCGGTATCCTGCTCGCCCCAAGACTCCTCTGTCCGGCCTACTCTTCTTGCCTCGAGCCCCTGACCTGCCTACCCGGCTCAATCGGCTCGGGACTGCCCCTTTGGGCGACCCCCACCGATTCCCCGACAATCACATGGTCAGCCCAGTCGGCCGTCGTCGACCGCCTCTCTCTCCCAGGACCTGCTGCCGGCACCGGCAATTCCAAGACTCTCCCCCATCTGGGCCGGTTCCCTCGTATCCAATCGAATTTTCCTTGTTTTTTGTCTATTATTTGATCTGGCCCTCAGTGTTGGCCTCCTCGGCCGAGTGAGTGATTAAGCCAGCACGAGATACGACTTTTTCACTCTCCTCCAATGCGGGCGCAGCAACATCACCCCTCTAACTGCTGCATTGCTGCGCTCCATTTTGCCCTCCAATGAGGCATGCTGCCTCTCCCCGCGATGTCACCCGGTCGCTGCCCCTCCATAAAAACGGGAGTAGTGAGTAGTGGACAACTGAGGATATGGCTGCGATCCGAAACGTGCCGTGGGCCCCCCACCCGCGGCCCCACCCCCCCGTCTTTTTTTCTCCCGCCATCTCCCATCTGATCATGTCCTGCTCACACGCCTCGCCTATTTTTATGGTGGCCGCCCTGGCCCTCTCTGTTATCTACTCTGCAGTCCGGCCGGGTCTCCCGGCAAGGCCGAGCAATGACATGACAGAGCCCCCCACGGCCCCCGCTCGGACCGCCGCACTCGGCAGTGCCGGTGCCGGACACCTACCTACAACCGAAGCAGGTGATAACCTGTCCATGTGCGAGACTGCAACGGCTGGGCCAAGCCCGTTCCTGAGTCCCAAGGGAGAGGGACCCACAGTCTCAACCAGACCCAAGCTAGTTGCGTCACCGCCCCGTTTTTTTCGCCTACCGGGCGGGCAACGACTGACAAATAATCAGCCTGTTGAGACGTCCGCCACTCCGCCCCTGGCCGATATGAGCAATCTCGCCCTTTCGTGACTGTAGGATGTTGATAGAGCACCTGTTTGTTGGATTTGGAGATCAGACTGACCAGTCCGACCACCTCGTGCCCATATCTGCCCCACAGCGGACCTGTGCTATCAGTACCGGCATTGCTCGGGTCTCTGATGGCGCAAGAGGTGTCGTCGGCACGGTGGGCCGGCTCCGCTCCAGCACGGCCCCCTTCTGCCTATGATTCACCACAAATCTCCACACCTCCGTAGGCACCGACCGTGAGGAGATGCCACGACGGCTTGCAAGCCTGGTTGGCAGCAGGCAACGAGTGGTCCTGCACTGTGGGTGCCTGTTCGTATTTAATCGTGATCGTGGCGTGATTGTCCCCAGGCACCTGTCTTATTTTACTTATCTCCACCAGTGGTTGTGGTGCAATCCCGCCGGCCAGTCTGCAACTGCCCCTGGTCGCTCCCTCGAGATTTTATTTTCTATCCTCTTTCTCGCAGGCTGGCCTGACAGCGAGACCAGGGAGTGAGTCAGGTTTTCTTCTCTCTACTGTTCATCCCGTTGGTCACCATCCCGGCCTGCAGCCCACCCAGAACTTCCTCTTCCTCTTCCGCCAAAGTCACGACCATGTGGTGGACTTGAGGGAACCCAGTCGAGTCCTCTCCAGGCGTGTCCTACCGCTACCACGAACAACTCGAGACCTAGGTGCTGCCGCCTTGAATCCGGAACAGGTGGACGCCTGATCCAGATCCAGCCTATCACCGCCGGACTTTCTTCAGCCGTATCCGGCTCGCTATCTGGTCCGGGCCGCCGCAAGATGGTGACGCGCGATCAAACACTGCCGTCTCTGACGCCAGTGCCAGAAATCATGGCCACCCGAGAGGTCCGCGGCCCGTCTCCTGCGGCCGAGGCCGATCAGCAGACGGGTATCGACGAACTTGGCTCGGTCGGATCTGATAACCACTCGATCGGCACACACCAGTCAGACTCCAGCCCAGCGGCCGTGGCCCATGACGTGGAGTACGAGGTAGAGGCGGCGGCGGGCATGCTATCGACGAGAAACGCAAAACAAAAGTGGAAGAAGAAGAAGAAGAAGAAGAGGAAGAACTTGTTGATCGAGGCCGCTGCAGCAGACCTGGCCCAGCGCCACGGGACGGCACTCGGCTCGGGTCCGTCCACGCCTGCTTCGTCGCCTCCGGCTGGATCGTCTCTCGGTCAGAGACGGCGGTCATCACTTGACGCCTATCAGCGGCCCATTATAGCCACCCCGCTTCCACTATATCCCCACGAGGGAAGACCGAAGATACCATCCTCGAGCAGCAGCAGCACCACCACCACCCCGTCGGCCGCGACATGGACTCCCACGAGGGGACGGAACATGCAACCGTCGAACCGAGGATCCCTCGCCGGTTTCGCGGCCGGGCGCTTGCACTGGTCCGGCAGCCAGCCCCGCCTCCTCTCGAGGCCAGTGGCCATCCCGTCGGAGTCGAGCCGGTCGGCGGTGGCCGGGGGTCAGGGTCAGGCGGTGGTCAGCAAGATAGGAAGAAGCGGCCACGATAGCCGCGGCGACGGCGGGGTCGAGAGGTTGCCTGTAGGCAAGCGGCAAGTCGCCGACGCCCTCCCTCGGCAGCACGCCGCCCTCCCTCGACAGCACGACGCCCTCCCTCGACAGCAGTACCTCGTCAAGCTGTGCCGGGCCTTGATGCTGTGCGGGGCGCCGACGCACCGGCTGGAGGAGCACATGGTCATGTCGGCACGGGCGCTCGAGATCGACGCCCAGTTCCTGTACATGCCCGGCTGCATGGTGATGAGCTTCGACGACGACGACGACGACGACGGGCCGGCCCACGCGGCGGCGGCCGCCGCCCATGTCAAGCTGGTCCGGGTGACGCACGGACTCGACCTGGGCCGGATGTGTGACGTGCACGCCATCTACGAAGCGGTCGTGCACGGCCGTGCGGGGCCGGTCGAGGCGCTCGCTCGGCTCGACGCGGTCGCGAGCCGGGCCGACAGGCACCACCCGCTCCTGCGGGTGGCCATGTTTGGGGCGGCGAGCGCCACCGTGGGCCCGTTCGCGTTCGAGGGCCGGCTCGTCGACATGCCCGTCGCTTTCGCGCTCGGCTGCGTCGTCGGGTTCCTGCAGATCTACGTCGTGCCCTGGAGCGAGAGTTTCTCGCACGTGTTCGAGGTCTGCAGCGCGATCGCGACGACCCTGCTGGCCCGGGCTGCCGGCTCGATCTCGGCCGGCGGCGGCGGCGGGCGGGTCTTCTGCTTCGGCGCGCTGGCGCAGAGCAGCATCGCCCTGATCCTGCCGGGCTACACCGTTCTGCTGGCCAGCCTGGAGCTGCAGAGCCGGAGCCTGGTCGCGGGCGGGGTCCGGATGGTGTACGCGCTCGTGTACACGCTCTCTCTCAGCTGCGGCATGACCATCGGCGCGTCTCTGTATGGGCTCGCGGACCGAAACGCGTCGAGCGCGATCCACTGCGAGGCCCCGGTGCCGGCGGGGTGGTGGCACGTCGCCCTCGTCGCGCCCTTCTGCGTGGCCCTATGCGTGATCTACCAGGCTAGGTGGCGGCAGATGCCGATGATGCTGGCCACCGCCCTGATCGGGCATGCCGTCAGCTCCTCGTCCGCGACGAGGATGGCGGCGGGGGGTGGCAGCAACGTGGAGATGGCGGCGACGGCGCTCGGCGCGCTGGCCGTGGGCCTCGTCGCCAACGCGTCGTCGCGGCTGGGTCCGGTGTTTCGCGGCCGAATCGGGCCGTGGTGGGACCGGCATGTCCGTTGCCGCTTCGTGTGGCGGCAGCGGCGGCAGCAGCCGCAGCAGCATAGCACTGGCGGTAGCAGCAAGCACGGCATCGACGACCTCGCAGACCTGGAGGCAGCCCTACCGGCGCCTTCATCTCCTTGTTCCCCCGCCCCCTCTCCCACCGCATCTTCAGCCTCCTCCGTATCAGGCTCAGATGAGTGTGGCGGCGACGGCGACGGCGACAGCCACGGCGCGGTCAGCACCACCACCACATCTTCCTCCTCCTTTCCATCTGCCGCCGCCGCCGCCGCCATGCTCCCGGCCATCTTCGTGCTCGTGCCGTCGGGCCTGGCCGCCAACGGATCCCTCCTGGCGGGCATCACGTCGGCGGACCGGCTGACGGGCGGATCGGCTGCCGCTGCAGAGGCCGCGACGGCAGGCGCCGCCAGGCCGGGACTGGGGGCGGGGGGCTCGACGCTCTCCATGCTCTTTAGCGTCGTACAGGTCGCGATTGGGATATCGGTCGGACTGTTTCTGAGCGTGCTGATATGGTACCCGCGGGGCAAGAAGCGGACGGGAGTGTTCAGTTTCTAGCCGATGGCGAGCGGGGAGGTGGTCCTCGGAATGGATGGCTGGTGTCAAAAGTCGATTTACGTGGGAGGGAGGACTGGGGCATGTGCAACACTGGGGAGGGGGCCGTGGTTGTGTCCATCCGTGTTGCGACAGGGGCAGAGATATACAGATTGACAGGGTAGAAGAGGTATGCAGATTGCTCACTTGTCATGGGGCAGAAGTAGATAGACTGATAACTTGTCATATTGAGATGGCGTCATCATGATTTTAGCCTCTGGCAGCGTGATCCTCCTCCCCACCGCTGGCTAGCTAGCAAGCAAGCGGATTGAATGAAAGCGGCCACGAGCGGGGGGATGTCCTTGGCCGCCGTTGATGTGGCATGCGAGAGTAGGTACCATCAGGGTCCACCATAAGTGCATGCGCATGGGGCCACGAGCAGGGAGGGCACCAGTCTCGGACTATGATAGTGCACTGAACGCGAGCAGCGGGCAGGGAAAAGTCACTACTGATCTATCCAACCCGAGCGGCCGCAGGCGCGGGACGACAGCCAAGTACCGTCCGGCCGCGATCATCTCTTACCGTATGCCCAACGGCGGAGAAGCAGACGGTCGCGATCGATTACTACGCCGACCGCGAAATAAGTTTCACGGCTTTACGGTCGGTATATGTAACCCGACCACGAATTTAGACCCTGTCCCCGGATCCCCTGACTGAGCGGGGTTGGAATTTAGAAACATGAAATTATGGAAGATATCATACCAGGAAAATGAAACTTGCGAATAGTAGGAATTGAGAAAAACAAAAAACCACACCACAACCCGGGCCTGATATTGAAATGGGCAGTGCGGATATCTATCTACCAGAGCTCTCCGGTGTCCATATGATTCTTGCTCGGTGTGGCCCATGCCGCCCGTGGCTCGACAATGGAATATGAAATTGGATGGGCAGGCCCGAGGCCTCAGGGATGAGTGAAGATCAGACACTAGGGCAGTCATAGTTACGGAAGTCTCCGCACCCATCAATGGTAAATGCCATAATCTATCGACAGCCAGCTCATGCTGCAGCAGGTGCAGTCTCAGCCTGAGATTTCTCGTGCCAGCATCTCAGCCGCCCCTCAGAGGGAGGCAAGAGGTAGGTCGGCTGATTCCTCCAACCATCCCTCCCAGCCGCAAGTGTGGCAGTAGGAGGTCAGACTTTGATGTCGGCTCGATATTGCGCGAGCTGCGCCATCCTCTCTTCGGGCCCAAGGCCATCCGGGTCCTGGAAGAATATGTGCGAGGCCTTGTCCTTCCGCGTCCGCTTCTCTGTTACATCTTCCTCCGGCGGCGCGGCACCGCTGGGCCGGGACCCAGGCCCGATACCGGCCTCGGCCATCCTAATGAGCTGGTCAATGTCGTCTCCTCCAGGAACAGGCCCGGCCGGCTGTCCGAGTCCATCGCCAATCCCCAGTCCCGACATGGAAGTATGCGGCGGCGGGCCGGCCCCTGCAGGGGACCACTGTCCCGCCGGCGAGACCTGGAGGCGCTGCGGCAGGCCCGGCGGCGCCGTCGGTCGGGCCGGGAGCGTGGCCGGGAGGTTGACCGGGAGCGTGGCCGGGAAGTTGGCCGGAAGGTGGGCCGGGAGGTGGGCCGGAGGCGGCGGGGGCGGCGGCGGGTATGCCGACGGGAAGGCGGCGCCGCCCGCCGCCGGCTGTGGATAGCTGGGGGGCGTGAACGACTGCCGGTCACCCAAGTTCTGGCGCTCGCGAATCAGATCAGCATCTGATAACCAAGATGATAGTCCAGAAAGGGGCAGCGAGCAAGCAAGCCGAGCGCTCTTACAAATTCTCCCGATGAGGTGGGTGCCGGCAGCCCGCCGTGCTCCCGCTGGGCACGCACCATGGCCACGTACGCTCTCAGCCGGGCCTTGAGCTCCTCGGGCGTTTCAAGGATGATCTTCTTGCGGGGCTCGTGGCGGCGGCCGCCGCCATCGCCGCCGCCGCCGCCGCCTCCCCGCTGGCCAGGCTGCACGTTGCCGGTCGCTATCCGGCGGTCCTCCTGGGCCTGGTAGAAGTTCTGGATGATCCGGCTGCGGTGCTGATCCAGGGTGTCGGCGGGGATGCCCTCAATCCCAAAGATCTCGACATCGGGCGCCTGCCGGTTGGGCAGCGCATTCTCAACCTGGACGAGCGTCTCCTTGTGGACCTGATTCATGTGCACGGAGAGACCTGGCTGGGGGGTCAGTCGGGGGGAGAAGGGGCGGGTCGCGATTGAGGGCAGGAGAAGAGAGCCAACCGACCTCCCGCAGTGTTGAGGCGGCGTCCGCATCGGTCGCATTTGAAATGCTTTGCCTTTTGGTGGGAAATGAGAAGCTTGAGATCCTCAAAGTCGCGTTCGCCTGGGAGCGGAGGGCAGGGGCGGTGCGAGCCGTCGGAGAGGGCGAGAGTCAGCAAGCTATTCCGGCTTCCGGTCGGGTGTGCAGATGACCGGGGGGAGCCAGGCCCGGCGGCAGCCACGCCGCCGGGACTAGGACGCGGACGCGCCCGCGCCCGCGGAGGAGAGGAAGAGGAGGGACCGACAGTAGAAGCACCATGGACGGGAGAGGATCTCCTCGATATCCGGGTACTTGCGCTTGTTCTTCTTGCCCATGGTGGAGGATGGCAATGCTGGCGGTGCTATGGGGGGGGGGGGCAGTGATGAGAATGGATGGACGACGTGAGACCCTGAGACTCGGCTGGTGCGGGAGGCAAGATGGAAGAAAAGAGTGGCGCGTCGGGGGGATTGGCGGCTCAGGCGGGCCAAGCTCTAGGGAGACCCACCGAACGGCCGAGGTCGGGACTCGACAGGTGGTACCATCTGAGGGAATGCAGTCAGCAGTCGAAGGAAGCAAGCCGTCTTTCGTTTTACTAACGATGCTACGAACAAGCTAATTGTCCATCTGTTTTATCAATCAGGAGGCAAGCCATCTTCCACAAACTTCAACTTGTTACCACCACCCAACTACTTCCAGGTGACGCGTCATCGGAGTGCGAGTCACCGGCGCCATCTCCCTACAAAAAGAAGATATCTTGCTTTCCAAATCCATCCCTGTCTTCAGTTCCTTCTCATCACCTCATCACCTCATCACAAGACCCCTCCTCAGTAACAAAATCATAACCAAAATCCTTGCAATGAACCACAGCGCATAACCCTGACTGGCGCTCCGGACGTTGTCATCTTGCGTCTTCCCTCTCCTCCTCGCTGCGACTGCGCGGCTGGTGAGGATGATTCGGATGGGATGGACGGTGCTGGTGCCAGACTGTGGGAGCGAGTGGGGGAGAGATCTTGCCGGCTCGCACGGTGGCGACCCGACGACTACCGCGGAGCCGGCGGGGGGCCGAGATGGCTGCTTGCATCGCAGGCTCGATCGGTCCCTTGTCCCGGGGCCGTGCCTTCGCCCCTGAGGGTCCTTCTCGCGCACCTCGTCACTGGTTCCGGCTGGGCTCGACCATGGTGCGGCTGTGCCGCGCCAGCTGTGGGACATGAAGGTGACCGCTCAACCCCACTCACTGCGTGTACTTTGCTTCAGTCTGTACTTTGAGTTGGCATAACTTCTCGCAGTCGATGGCTCGATCCTTCCCTCTTCGCAATGCGGCAGGCGAGACTATGGTGGCCGATTACCTAGACATGGCTGCCCGCCAAGAAGAGCACGATAAAAGTGCAGATTTCCAGCTGCTGTCGCTGCGGTAAAATCGCACCGACGCTGGGGGCTAATCAGGTGTTGACCGGGCATGGCCGCGAGGTGGAAACCCCGGGGGTTATAGATGAGAATTCCTGCTACGACGACGACCAGAAGACGATCGTCGCACATGGCACCTGATTCACAGTCCCTGCCGGTAGCCACACGGTGGCGAGCAGCTCTACCCCAGTAGAACCATATCCTCTAGCAAGGCCAGTTGGCGGACACGTAATACTGCCTACGGACCCCCTGGACGCGGCTGGTGCAGTACCTGCGATGTGTGATGATTAAAGTATACCTGCTGGACGTCTCAGCATACCAATACCTTTACTTCAGGGATATAAACGGCTGCCGGTTTCGTCCGAACCAAACCAAGAGCCCTCCCCCGACGACGACGACAAGGGCACTATATACGACCCTGACGATGGTATCGGGGAGGAGATGCGCTGGCCTGAGACGATCACGGCGGCAACACCGGGCCTGTGGCATGACAACATCGACCCGAAAGTACAGAACAAGCTCATCCAGTACCACAACACCGCCGTGTCGGGCCCACGTCGCTTTTGGATGCTGCACCCCGAGTGGGTGAGAATAATAACTCAGCCGCCGCCGCGAAGTGAGGTGGACGCCACGCGCCAGGCGAGGGCCGATACCCTGCTCTCGGAGGTCCTGAAAAACATATAAATTTACCGTATCATATATACTGACCTAGTGCTACCGGAAAGTATACGCGTGTGCCACGGCTCAGACATGCCGCCGCTGAGCATCAAAATGTAACGACTCAGCAGGAAGCTATGGTTAGAATTAGGGCGAAGCCCAGGCTATTGGTCAGATGAAGCCAAGCTCAGCGATGTGCACACAATCACCTACACGACGCTGCCGCCTCTAGGAGGGCAAGCACCTCTCCTGGGTGTGTGATGTTGCAGTAACCGATAATTGACTTTAATCAAGGCCGGTCTGCGGGGACTGATCTCTCGAACTACCTTTGGGTCTAGTCATGCGCCTCTGTGGCCCCTTTTTATGACATATAACCGCCGGGCTGATTTCCACCCGGGCTTGGGCCCGAACCAAGCCGAGCCTCCACCTCGATAACGCATACCGTGGCGATCATATAATCATCGTAACTTTGACAGTGTCGAATAGTCCGCCGCCGGCCACCCATCTCACGCTCGAGGCCTCGTCGGCGCGGGCCCACCGGGCTGCCCCTCCGGCACCCGTTCCCCCGCCGGTCACCTCTGGTTCTTCTGTTACCGAGCGCCGCCTGTCCGACCAGAGAAGATTCACGACAAGCTCGTGTCTGGTGTGGCCGCGCTGCTTCTGGTCCACGCTCTGTATACCTAGAAAGTTATAGTTCTGTAGGGTGCCCCAGGCGACCGGGTGCCCGGGTGGCAGATTATATCACGGAGGCAGAGCCCCCTTCGTGGGGAGGTTAATGTGTGCCCAGTCGTCGCGGCTAGCTAGCGAGCCGGTGGCCTCACCCTCCCCTACACGGGCGCTGATCCGATACATAATCCAGTTCCTCCACGCTTACTGAACCGGCCCGGTCATACGACCGAATTCCGGTCGGGGGCCGGACGCCATCTGCTGTCCAGATCAGATGCTTAGACTAGACCGGGTGCCGAGATTAGTGCTCCTCAATGCTGATCGGGCGCAGCGGACCTAGGCGCCCGGACTCCCCCGTCACACACCCAGTCACCAACCCAACACGGCGCGCCCCAAGGCCGCGCACGCCACAACCGCACCCCCACCAACCATCACAATACCTCGCTCAGTCCGTATCCATACAGCCTGTCGGCTGGGTACCCCGGTATGGCAGAAGATTCATATGTTACAGTCGAAGAGATGACCCCACGGTCCTGTGTCCTGAAGTATCACTGCCTATGTGAACCTCGGGCTTTCCACAAGGGCTCACCGGGGGGCTGGCGGCCTGGCGGGGAGTTCTGCCCCGCCACATAAATGGTGGGGATTTACCTCTGAGGGAAACCCTGTTGCGGGTTGCCCCGCAATCTCCATGGTGATCCATGGGGCGGTGGGCCAATTGGCAACAGCTGGTCTGGGGTTTCCCCATATAGCTGGTGCCGGAGGGGGAAAACTCCCCAAGGATCAATAAAATACCATTCCCGAGTTCCAGCCCGCGCCCACGCTGATGGAACCCCCGATCACATTGATCCTTCCCACGCGGCTGGTCGCCGCATCTAGCTTTTCTCTTCCGACGATCCCCGCGATCACTCCGAGATCTCCAGACCTTCCGCCGCCGTCCCGCCTTCCCGCCGTTCCGTGCCGCCTTCCCGCCGCGTCTGCCGCCCTGCCGAACCCGCCGTTCCGTCGATCCGCCCCGCCGCACTTCCGTTCACGATCCTCAGCCTCGGCCGTCAAGGTGTGCCCCGAGGCGAAGACCGCTGAAACCCCCGAAACCCCTCACCTGTACACACTGTTGCGGGTTGCCCCGCGTTCCCCATGGTGATAACCACGGGAATGGTGGGCCAGCTGGCAAGGGTTCCCCACAGAAAATGTGGGGAAATATAGCAGCACAGGAGGGGGAAACCCTCTTCCCTCCCTTCTATGGGACAATAAAAACACCTTCCCGAGCCCCAGCCCGCGTTTCGCCCTGAGGCCCCCGATCACACACACAACAGTCCGCAAGGGGGATGAGACGTAATCGCGCCCTGCGTGGCTTCTACCCCCCCCTTTCGGGCCTGTCATTGGAGGTTGCAGGGATAGACTGCATGCCGGTATGATTGAGCTTGCTCTCCCCCCTGGTCGAGGGCCCGCATGGTAGATAAAAAAACCCTCTGTACAGGCGCAGAGAATATCAGACCACGGGGAAGCTCACGGAGGGATCCCTCGCTTCTCCCCTCCAGCGATCACCGCTAGTTCACAGGATTGACCCGGGCCTGACCGCGCCCACTGCCGTTTCTCTACGGTACAACTGGATTTCGTGATCGCCTTCTCCTGGTCCTTGAGGCTCGACAATAACCTAAAAGATTATAGCACCACGGCGTAGATTGTTTAGCCCATTGGCTTCTGGCTTATGACCATGACGGTTGGCCTTATAAACCTAGTACCGATCACATTATATTCCTCGCCAAGCTTGGCCTAGCCCGGCCGGCATTTCCTATCTCTGCTCACTTTCCTATAGAGATTTACCACGCACTACGCAAGTATGAACTGAAACCGCTCCGTACGGGCTGCTCGCGCGGTGCGATCGTCGATGCTGATCTTTATTTTCCAATTGTTACCAACAACCTCTGCGACTCAACGCGCGATCTGTCTGAAGCCGGTAACCGCACCCACGTCACTTCCGGCAGGCTGATGAAGACCAGCGAGCTATGGGCCGTTTAGTCCTCGTCCAAGTCCCTGTTGACGGGCAAGCTGAACCTGGACACCGTGGGGGCTACATACGCCCGGAGCGGGCGATCCCCTCACACGAGAGGAAATGCGAAGAAGGAGTATGAGCCTTTGACACCAGCGTGAACCCGGGACCCGCTTGACCGAGAGAACCGCCAGCACTGTCCACGACACGTTGCCAGCGGCGAGCGCCTTGTATACATATACATATTCACGGCCTCATCATCACGCTTGTCCTCCTGATTACCACATTATATATAAGCACAAGAGACTGCCTGACGGCTGGCCCATCGTCGTCCCTTCAGGGCAGAAGTTTTCGGCTTTCTGCAGCCTAATTGAACTCCAGGGTATCACTAGCGAGGAGTACCTCGCCGAAATCTCGGTGCCGATGACGCAGCAAGAATGTAGACCTGTCTACTCCTCTGTCGATCCCCTGGTTCTCCTGCGCAGTCATTTGTGTCCTTACTGCGAATTCGAGTGCTTACCCTGTATTACGGCCTGTCCTTTATGCCAACTCCTATATCCTTGTAGCAGGCTCGGCGATGGAACGATTCAGATTCGCAATGGCAGAAAACAATCCGAGCGGCGGTGCCCCTCTAGCCCCCCGCACCCCCCCCCCCCCCCCCACTCTGGTTAGCGCTCTATCTTCTCCTGCCCTGCGTTCCTTAATAGTTTGTGACTGACTCCCCCTGCGAAGACGAAGCCCCTACGATTCCGGGACGGGCTGGTTGCCGAATCGTTCCATGTCCGAAAGATTGGGAGGTTCTGATTAATACCTAGTTGCGACCTCGCAGGTGGACTCGTTCGCTGGCTTGAAGGCCAATAGCTGCGAGCGATTCGACATCGGTCATTACTCCCCATGCGTCCTGGCTACTGACCCTGCCACGGACTACGTCCAGGCGATTGCCGGAACTGATGCTGCCCTCGCCAGTCGAGATGGAGTCCGTGTGACGTCGGCCCGGATGATCTGTTGATCCTATGAAATATACCGAACACAGTTCTACGTTGGCGCAAATCCTCGGATCCCCCCTGGATCGGTACCTCAAGCCCGCCGTCGTCTGTTACGTTGAAAGTACCTCACAGACCTGATTTGATTTGATTTGATTCTATTTAACGTGACCGGCGACTGGCGAAGCCAGCCACCACCTCCCGGGGGGTATG
>JAOYNC020002410.1:0-18546 GCA_025802115.2 Bertia moriformis
GGATTCGGGTTCCGGCCCTGGCCTCTGTTCTATGGTCTGACTGACTGACACCCTTCCCCGTCAGGCTTCCACGAGATCATCCCGGCCGAGCTGATCGCTATCTTCAACGAGCAGGAGCTCGAGCTGCTGATCTCGGGCCTGCCCGACATCGACGTGGACGACTGGAAGGGCAACACCGAGTACCAGAACTACACGCCATCGTCACAGCAGATCCAGTGGTTCTGGCGCGCGGTCCGGTCATTTGACAAGGAGGAGCGCGCCAAGCTACTCCAGTTTGTGACCGGAACCAGCAAGGTCCCGCTCAACGGATTCAAGGAGCTCGAGGGCATGAATGGGGTCAACCGGTTCAACATCCACCGGGACTACGGCAACAAGGATCGGCTGCCGAGCTCGCACACGTGCTTCAACCGTACGTTTTCGTCATCTCCGAGCCCCCTCCCCCCCCCCACTTTTACCCCTTCGCTCTTCACTGTTCGAACGTGATATGGCTAACTCCAGTTTGATATGACAGAGCTCGATCTGCCCGAATACGAGAGCTACGATGTGTTGCGGTCCCAGGTGCTAAAGGCCATCACGGCCGGCAGCGACTACTTCGGCTTTGCGTGAGCCAGCACCGCTCGGTGCATGCATGCATACCGCAGACCTAGCCTAGCCAGTCTTACTTTTCTTTTCGGTTTTGGGAGGTTAGCCGGTCCGGCAATAGCGCGCGCCGAGAGGGTCTAGGCGGGCGGGGTATAGATAGATATACTCTGGCTCATTCCCAGCGCATGCACGCAATTGTGCGGGAAACACTGCAGCGAAGTGCAGGTCGTCTACAGTGGGACCACGTTCGGATGGGGCCAGCAGTTACTGGTAGTATCATTACTAGGTGGCGTCTGGGCGAGCCGGTGGGCATAGGGAGGCATGGAGGCGGCGGGAGGGGGGGATGAGAATGAAATGCACCTATGGCTCATGGCGGGCCTTGGGGCGGGACAGAAGGCTCGGTAGTATGAGATAGGTATCCGAGCAATACATAAGAAGTGGTATAGACGGTGGGGGCGGACGGACGTGTGTGGGTATCATGCTTCATGCTGGTCCTGGTTTGCTGGCTGGTGCTTGTGCCGATCATAGCCAGATGCTGGGCTAAGAGGCATATAAGTTCGGCGGCGAGTGGCGGGTGGCGGATGGCGGGCCAAGCACTTGTATTCCTTGTCGGTTACACAATTACGGCGTCGAGAGACGAGGGGGATAAATCCAAGTAGAGGCTGGGCCGGACCCGTCCACAATCGACCTTCTTTTCCTTCCATCTCTCACACCACAACCAGGCCAGTGGTAGATGTCGACTCGGGTTATGTACATTGTCACCGATCAATAGATTCAGACCCTGCCGATTTTCATTATCTTCGGCCTATCTTCCCCTCTTATTTGGATGATGGCCCTCATAATAGGGAGAGGGCCCTTCTCCCTAGGGGGCGGGCCTCCTAATCGGGTTGACGGCCTTCTTCACGGGCCGATGGACCGAGGACCTCCCTCCCAATCGGACTACGATCCCAACGGCGGCGATGGCCCTCATAGTGGGACTGGGGGGGCCTCCCTCCCGTCCTGATCGGGCGACCCTCCGAGCGGGGGTGATGGCCTTCGACATGGGAAGAGCGCGCCTCACTCCCGATCGGGCGACCGGGCGGCGACCCTCACAATTGGACGAGGGTCTCCCTCCCGACGGGGCAGGCCAACCCGGCGATGACCCTCACGACGGCATGAGCATCTCTTTCCCGAGGGGCGAGGAACGACCCTCCCAATGGGACGAGGATTTAATGGGGAGAGGGCAACCTCGGCAGCGCACAGTGTCCCGTCGGCACGATGCCCCCCCCGCCGAATCCGTCCAAGCCACCGCCGTCGCCGTCGCCGCCGCCCCCACCTAACCTGCTCGGAACAGACCCACCCACTCCACCAACACGGGGGAAGCCCGGGCGTGTGGGAACGACTGCGATGCTCAGTGGCCATCCCTCGACGCAGTGCAAAGATAGAAAACGACAAAAAAAGAAAAGCCCCATCATTCTTCAACTGCGCCAAGTGCGGCACTTTACTCGCCCCTCCATGAGCCCATAAGATTACAGATTCCTGCAGGTCAGAAAGCCGGCGGCGGGACAGGCTAGGCCAGGGCAGGAGCGGCAAAAGGAAGGCGAGACAGTTGCCGGCGTTACATGGTGAAATACCAGTGGCATGGGCCTCCTCCGTCTCCTGGCCCCGAGGCCTCGCTCGAGGAAACTCGCGCCGTCCCGCTCGTTCCTGTTCCCGCCATCGCTCCTGCTTCCCTCCTCTGCGTCTGTGACCCAGTCAAAGAAATCTGCCGGATCAGTCGCGAATAAGGTCCTGTCAGCGTCGCAGTGCAGCGCAGCGCAGCCGGCAGCACCAGCATCTTTCCTGCCCTACCGGTTAGCTCTAGCAGCGCCAGCGCAGGCCCACCCCGCCACCACCATCGCTACCACCACTCCAGCAACCTGGAAAAGCAGAGCCACGCTGAATCGAATTGGGGAAACAAAGTACTTACTCGAAACAGAGGTCCTCGTCTGTGTTCTTCTGCGTCATTGCTATACCCCTTTCTTCACTCCGATCATCACTCGACATCCTCAGCTCTCCCATTTAGCATCTCCCCAACGATACAAACAAGCCTAGCCGCCCCCCCCCGGCAACGGCCCTGCCCGCTCGCGAACCAAATTCTTATACTCAGAGGCCAGCACCCAGCACGCTGCAGCGCTTCACGGCCAACACAGCAACGGGCAGCTTGAGGCCTGTTTATGATAAGCCCGCCCACCCTGCCTGACCCCACCACACACACCTCCCCCCCGACCCCCCGACCCCCCGACCTCGAACCTCGACCGCCGAACTGCTCCGCCTTGGCGTGGTGGACGCTGTCCCCCCTCCCACCGCCATCTCTCCTTTTTCTTCATTGTTCGTCGGGGACGGGAGAGAAACAATAATTTGAACGCGTATCTGCACGTCGGCCATCTTCACCTCTCTCTCCTCATTTAGAGAACAGGACCGCCCCTCCGAGCCGACCCCTCTGCAGCCATGGCCACTGCCGTTCACGAAGAGCAGCAGCAACAGCACCAGACCGCCCCTATCGGCGGCGGCACCGAACAGCAGAAGAAGCGCACGTCCGTCGTGCCCAAGGACAGACAAGGTGTACGCGCGTCCTCGCAGTCGGCGGACCGCCTCTCGCGGCCCATGACCCGGATGCTGACCTCATCATCCTACGGGCAGTCGGACGGCACGCAGGAGGAGGAGGAGGAGGAGGGGGCGCACCGGCACTCGGGCGCACACGCCCCATTCGAGGACGTGACAGACACGGTCTCGGTCCGCTCTAGGACGCTAACGACCCCGAACCCGGTCTCGGCCCCGAACGGCGGCAGCGGCGCCAAGCCCCACCGAGACGACGACGACGACCGCGACTCGTCCGACAACGACGCTAGCAACAGTGACGACGCCGACAAGTTCCAGGACGCCGACGACGACGTCCACACCGAGGACAGCGATATGCAGGACGACAAGATGGACGATCAGCGGCAGCGGCAGCAGCAGCATCCAAAGACTGACCGCCAGGACAGCGAACACGCCAGAAAGATCTCGATGTCATCGAACATGGACAATGTCAGTCTTGGCGACGATGCCACGGCTGCCGCCGCCGCCGCTCGGGGTGATACTGCTGACGGTGATGGTGCCCAGCCACTGCCACTGCCGCCGCCGCCGCCGCCACCGCCGGCCCAGCCAGAGTCGCCAGGTACCAGAGTCGCCGCCACCACGCCCCCTTCACTCCCCCCCGTCGGCGTGACCGGGCCAAGCTCTAACTTTCACCGTACAGAGGCCAAGGCCTCATCAGACAAGGAGCCACCCTCGACCAAGACTCTGTCGTTAAGCAGCATCACGGGCGCGCTCCCGTCCCTTTCGTGGGGCTCCTCTCCGAGCGCGGATCCGTCCGCCGGTGCGACGGCAGCCACGGCGGCGCCTTCCCTCTCCGCCGCCGCCGCCACCTCGGCGCAGCCCCACCCCGGACCACTGCCCCGAAAGCTCACCAGTCCGTTCTCCTGGCTGTCGCGCAACTCGACCCAGAAAGAGATCCCGTCTCCGCCGCAGGCGTCTCCGCGCCGGAACACGGCCAGCTCGGTCGCCACAATGACGAGCAACCCCGAGCTGATGCTCGGCCGACTCGAGGACCGCGGCGGAGAGAGCAGTCGAAGCAGCCTCAGAGACAGGTTCCAGCAGCTGCGGATGCGGTCCGAGGGGCCGGGCGCCGAGTCGGGCGACGAGATCTCGATCAATAACAACAACAGCCTTGGTCTCGGCCTGTCGAGCTCGCCTGGTGAGGACGAGGCGGCTGCCTCGGCCGCGGCTGCTGCGGCCGCGAGAGAGCGGAGTCTCGCGGCAACCAAGGGGCCGCCCCCATCGCCGGTGCCCCCCAGCCCGAACCCGTCGCTGGCGCCCGGCACCGCGTCGGGCGTCGAGGTGGGGCCCTCGGCCATGTCCGAGGGCAGCGTCGACTGGGACCTATGGCAGTCAGTCGTTTATGAGGGACCGGCCGCGGTAGCGCGCTCCAGCCCCGAAGAGCTCA
Source organism: Bertia moriformis (assembly GCA_025802115.2). Taxonomy (NCBI): domain Eukaryota; kingdom Fungi; phylum Ascomycota; class Sordariomycetes; order Coronophorales; family Bertiaceae; genus Bertia; species Bertia moriformis. The sequence goes on from JAOYNC020002410.1 coordinate 4,589, forward strand.
ACCGGGCCATCGCGACCGGCATCCCCAGCGCGATCCGGGGCGTCATATGGCAGGTGCTCGCCCAGAGCAGCAATGAGGGCCTCGAGGCCGTCTACAGCGAGCTCTCGACCCGTGGCGCGGTCCCCGCGGCCGACCGGCCGTCCCGGGACCGGAATAGCAACAGTACCACCCTGAGCTCGACGAGCAACGGCCGGCTCAGCATGCATGGTGAGGGCGGCCAGGGCCAAGGCCAGGGCCAGAGTCAAATCGGCTCCTCGGCATCGTCGGTCCAGTCATCGGACGCGGCCGAAAAGCGGCGCAAGGAGCGGGAAGACGCGGCGACGCTGCAGAAGCTCGAGAAGGCGATCCGGCGGGACATGGGAACCCGCACCAGCTACTCCAAGTACGCGGCCGCTGAGGGCCTCCAGGATGGCCTCTTTGGAGTGTGCAAGGCGTACGCCCTGTTTGACGAGGACGTCGGGTACGCCCAGGGCATGAATTTCTTGGTTATGCCACTGCTCTTCAGCGTCAGCCTGCTGCTCCCCCCTCTCCCCGACTCCCTCGATCGCTAACGTCCGCCACAGATGCCGGAAGAAGAAGCGTTCTGCCTGCTGGTCCGATTGATGAACCACTACGGCCTACGCGACCTGTTCGTGAACGACATGCCCGGCCTGCACATGCGGCTGTACCAGTTTGAGCGGCTGCTCGAGGATTTCGAGCCGGCCCTGTACTGTCACCTCCACCGCCGCGGCATATCCTCCCACCTGTACGCGACCCAGTGGTTCCTCACCCTGTTTTCGTACCGGTTTCCGCTGCAGCTGGTGCTGCGGATATACGACCTCATCTTCTCCGAAGGCCTCTCCGCCATCCTGCGGTTCGGCCTCGTGCTGATGCGCAAGAACGCGGCCGCGCTCCTGGCGATGCGCGACATGCAGCAGCTCACCTCGTTCCTGAAAGACCGCGTCTTCGACGTGTACATCGACCGGGCTCCCAGCGCCGGCAGCCTGCTGGAGAACGGCTTCTTCGGCAGCTCGACCGCGAGCCTCGACAAGGAGGTCTACCACGCCGACCAGCTGGTCCGAGATGCGTGCGAGATCCGGCTGGCGCCCAGCACGCTCGAGGCCTACACGGCCGAGTGGGAGGAGAAGACCCGGGTTGAGCGGGACCGCGAGGCGGAGCTGGACCGGCTGCGGTCCTCCAACACCGGGTTCGCCATCCGGATTCGCCGCCTGGAGGAGCGCATCGAGGCCGTCGACCGGGAACAGGCCACCATGGCGACGGAGATGGTTCACACCAAGGTGGAGAACCAGGAGCTCAAGGACGAGAACGAGAGCCTCCGCGGCCAGGTGCGCGAGCTCAGACTCGTGATCGAGAAGCAGCCGGCCGAGCTGGAGCTGGCCTGGCAGGCGGAGCGGGACGACCTGATCAAGCGCAATACCAACGTGCATGAGGAGAACCAGCGGGTCGAGAAGGAGATGGCCGAGCTGGAGGAGGAACTGGTGCAGACAAAGATGCGATGGGCGGAGGTGCGTGGTGGCTGGTCCTCGGCCCCGTTTATTCTTTTTACCCACCCCACTACGATCCCGTGGTCCACTGCTGACATGACCGATCCCGCATTCAGCTCAACTCGCAGCACGAAGCTCTCAACCGAAAATGGTCCGACCTGAGGAGGCAGTTTGCCTAGGCCAGGCACGATGTGGGCACGATATGTGATCGAGAAGATGCGAGAGGCTGCTGGCCTAGAAGGAGAAACGAGACCTGGAAAGGAAATCATGGGCGGACTGCATATAGAAGGAGGGGGAGAGAGGGCGAGTGGAGCACAGAAGAGGCAGGTTAGACGAGTGACGAGGAATGCGGAGCAACATGCCAGACACTACTATTATTAGGACGACCAGTTTAAATATAACCGTTTCTGAGGCTGGGATTAGATGTGTCAGCCGGCTAACTCCTCTGGAATGGGCTGCGTTGTTGTGAGACAGCGCTGTGGGCGGCGGCGTCGTGGCCGGCCTTGTGGGCAGCACGAAATTTCCAAGTCAGGGCTGGGGGTGAGAGACTGAGTGCTGAGTACGCACACATGGATGGGGGGTGGATCAAATGATCGATCGATCGATCGGCTGGGGCCGTGAGCTTGAAAAGTCGCTGATATCAGAGTGAGGGAGTCAACGGGGATGGTACGGTCCTGGGGCTGTCGATATCGGAGAGGGGAGGAGGGGGGTCAGCAGGATCAAGCCGTTGTTGAGTATAGTAGCTGATATCAGAGAAGGGGGGGGTGTCCGCCACTGGTATTATGTGGTTGTTCAGGCGAGCTGGGGATGAGAAAAGGGAGATCAGTTGGGACTGCGGGGGATTTGACATCAAATCCGGGTTGATCATCAACTGACCGCAATTATGAGGCTGTCGAGTAGTTCATATTGGATGCGGGGGGTTGAAATTGGGCCTGTGCGGGTCACCGAGCTGTCGGTATGAGAGAGGGGGGCAGCTAGGATGATCAGGGGTTTGAGTAGTCCAGTACTGGAGATCAGAGCACCCCCCTCCATCGACCAGGAGGCTATCCCCTCCCCTCATTCCCCACCCCTCACCCCCTCACTCACGCCCCCTCCTCAGGCCCCCGTCGCTCACCCCTCTCTACTCTGAATCCTACCCCTATCTATACGGCCCTACACCCCCGCTGTAGTACCTATCGTCATATGAATATAGGCATAATAAGCGACCGCCACCGCTACTGCATCCGTCGTCATCGCCCCCCCATATCGCTACTGCCACCTTGAGGGGTCAAAAGCGCGGCCAAGTGCCACCCCAATTGGGTGGGTACTTGGTTGATGGTGGTCGTTGTCCCTGTGCCCACCCGCTCTCCTCTCCCGCCAGCCTCGGCTGCCGCCGCCGTCGATTCATTCGGCTCCGCGGCGACCGCCGCCACACCACGCCGGGGAGGGCCGGCATAGGCAGCAGCAGCAGCGAGGGTCAACTGATCCGTGTGGCCCAGTGATGGCCGCCGCAGCACTGGGAGGGGGCAGAAGATCAGTTTGAGTGGAGCGTGATACGTGCTACGATGCACTTCAACCCAGGGGTCCACCGTCGGACCGACTGGACTGATTGGAGGATGCCGGCCGGCAAAGTCAAATAAGGTCCTGAATATCTCCCCGAAGCAGGAATGAATTGTGACATGGCCAGGACGCCCATGTGGGCTGGAACCCCGGCGCACATGTATGGGAGCCAGTCGGCAGAGAAGGTGCCTCGCTCCGCCAGGAGCGGGGTTGACAGGTATCAGACTCTAATCGTCCGCGACTGCATGATGAAAACGAGCCCATGCCCCACCCCACCCCACCGCACCAGCCTCGCCCTTGTTGTCCGCCCCACTTCCTTCCATCTCCATGATTCCCCTCCTTGTGGCAGAGCTCCCGTTCCCTACTTGTGGTGGAGCTTGCGCTGGTAAAACGCGAGCTCCTCGCCCTCCAGGACATACCCGTCGCACCGTCCCGACTGGCCCGGCCGGCTCGACACGACCGCGTAAAGCCGGCCGGCCTCGAACTGCTTCTCGAGCGCGGACTCCACCTTGCCACGGGCGGCGAACCGGGCCGCCTGTTTGCGCTGGACCGCGCCGCTCTTCTTCTTGTCCTCCTCGGCAGCAGCAGCGCCCGCGTCCTTGCCATCCTCCTTCTCCCCGTCCTTGGCGGGGGGGGCACCGTCGTCCTTGGCGGTGGCCGCAGCGGCAGCCGCTTTCTGGCGGCGGCGGCCGAGCTGCTGGCCGTAGTGTGCCTCGTACCACTGCCGGAGCGGGGCGGCGTCGATCTGGATGATGGCGCCCTTGGTCAGGGTGTTGGTGCGGACGAGCTCGTTGTTGGACGGGTGGTAGACGACGGCGATGATGCGGGTCTTGCGGGTTGACCCCTCCGAGCCCCAGGCGAAGTTGCCTGAGTCGAGCCGGAGGGCGCGGTACTTGTGGTTCCCGCCCCGGGTCCGGACCGAGTGGATGCGCTTGACGCCGATCTTGGTGTTGGCGCCCTGGCGGCCGGCCTCGAAAGCGCGCTTCTTCCCTGTCGAGAGAGGGTGCCAGAGTGGGCACACGCAAAGGTCAGAACGCATGCCCCCTCCTCCTCCCCTCCCCCTTCCCCCTCTCTCCCGGGGGGGAGGGGGGGGAGAGAGAGAGAAAGGAGAAAAAGTCATACGGGCTTTCGGGCATTTACGGCACGGCAGCGACGGGGGACGACGACGCACGGTAGGTGGCGCGCTTTGCGCCGGAGGCGGAGCGCTTGTGGCGGGAATCACGCGAGATACCCATGGCTGCGGTGTCTGGGGGGGGGAGGTTAGTCGGGGGGGAGAGGGGAGGCTTGTGGCCGGCGGAGGCGATCTCGGAAACGACAGACTGACCTGACGCTCACCAGCTAGCTGGAATCGGGGAATGAGTTGCAATCGGAGAGGCGTTGCTCGGTTGTCGAGGTTGGGAAGTTCGCTATCGCGGTCTGGTGACGGTGGGGTGGTGGTGGTGTTGGATTTTTCTTTTTTCCAGAATTGTGCGCCGAGTGGGTAGGGCCGGAGGTGGGGGGGGCAGGTAGCTGCTAGGATTGGCGAGTCAGCCGAGGCTTATCCGAGGGGGGCTGCTCTGATTGGCTCATCAAGAATTGAATGATTTTTTCTCGGCTATTACGAACATTCAGACATGGGAAATGGGAAATCGACCAATTGCTCGAGTTTATGTACGGTGGAGTCGGGGATAATGCTGGGTCCGTAGCTGGATCCTGGCTTCCGGGATCTGGCCGAGGATAATAAGGAGTTCAAAGAGTAGAGAGTATCATTAGGCTATATAGGGACCCATAGCCGGCTCCGACCTCCGGGCTACTCAATTTCCTCTATTGGCCGGTTGTCAGTCTTTCTGCCATCCTCGTGCGCTCCCAGTCATGCTAGTATCTGCGTTGCTCGTGCTCGCGTGGGTTCGTATCTATCGGCCGATCTGCTGCTGTCGCTGGCGGACGGACTGTCATGCCGGGCGAGCTGGGGGCCGGGCCCGGGGCCGGGAAGTCAGATATCCTAGTCGCTGCTATTCTCATCCTCGCTGCCTGAGTGGTCTCGGTCCTCCTGGCTGGCATCGTTCTCATCCTCGACCCTGCTGTCGCCCCCGTCGTCGCTGTTATCGTCTTGGTTGTTATCGTCGTCGTCGTCATCGTCGTCGTTGTCTTGGCCGTTATCACCACCGTCCCCATTGCCTTCACCGACATGCCCGGCGTGGCGGAGCTCCAGTTTGACCCGCTCCCTCCCGGTCAAGATAAGAGAAGTCGAGCGCGAGTAGACCCAGCCGAGGACGGCGATGTCGCGGTCAAAGTGATCGCGATAGAAATTCTCGGCCACTTGGCGGATATCACCCCACCGGTTGAGAGGAGCCTTGGTAACCGGATGCTCGGCCTTGATATCCGGGTGGGATCGCATCACCTTGCGGTCCTCCAGGCAAGCCAGCCTGACGCCGCGACCGTAGGACCAGCGACGCTCGACGTACATCTCGCCGGGCCGGCGCTTGTACAGGTCGATCGAGCTGCCCGGCGTGAAGACGTGGATGGTGTGCAGGCTGGGCAGGACGTTGATCATACCCCGGCACCACGACCACTCGGACGAGATCCGCCACGCGACCCGGTCGTGGCCCAGGATGGCAATGTTGCTGATCAGGATCCGGTCCTCGTCCGGCAGGGAGTTGAAATCAGCCCATCTAGCCGGCTGGTTGAAATAGACGATGTCGGACTGGGGGAAAAACCAGAAACTGTCCATGCCGAAGACGCCGCGCTTTCCCAGCATGTGGCCGACGCCGCGCGACTCGCGGCAGATGTGCAGCAGGACGGGCTGGGACTGGATCGATCCCCGAAACGGGTTGACGAATCTGAAGGGCCGCGACGGCGTGGGCGGGTTGGAGAGGCGGGCGGAGGCCAAGACACGGGCGGGAAAGCGGGAGCTGCCGTGCGGATTCAGGCCGCGGCCGGCGCCGGGGCAGTATGTGTGCTGCCTCTCGTACAGCAGGATCCGAGGCTTGAGCTCGAGGGTATAATTCCAGATGAGCATCCTGACGCGGCGTGGGAGCCGGAAGAGGGCGAGATGGTAGCGGTTGTCGGCTTGCTCGGGCTCGGCGGTCCCGGCCAGCGACTTGGAGGCCATGTATCTGGCCCAGACCGGGCCTTGGCTGAGCCGGTATTCAAAGTCGACCTGCAGGCTTTCCATCAGGGCGTGGGTCTCGTAGGAGCGGCTGGCGAGGCTCTCCGGCGGCGACTCCTCTCTTAGCTCCGCTCCCGGCTGGTCGACCGCATCCGTCTGGCTGAACGGGTGCAGACGGAATTCTTCATTGATCTTCTCCATGGTCTGGGCAAATACCTCGTTGACCAGAGCGGCGGCGACGGTGCGAGGGCTCGAGTTGGGCGGGATCACGTTGGAGACATTTGAGAGCCTTTCAAGAAGCAGCTCTGCAGATGGGTCGGGGACCTGGTCATCGTGGGGCCGGGGAAGGAATTGGGTCAGCGGAGTCGAAAGGGAGCTGAATGGGGCTGGGTCGAGGGGGGGGAAGGTGGGGGGGACAGGGAGGAGGGGGATGGGGGGATGGGGGTGAATGATATAGCGAAGGAAGGAGCGGATAGTGTGTGCAGTCTCACCTCGACAGGATTGGCTGGGGCGTCGAAAGGATCCACAGGATCGTATCCGTTGAATTCGCCAAAACCTTGGTAGGCGGCGAAATCTGCCGAGTTATCGATCATATCAGAATCGTCGAAAGGCTGCAAGGCGTCGAGAGCTGTCGAGAGATCGATATTATCGGAATCGTCGCCATTGTCGGTGCCATTGTCGGTGCCATTGTCGGTGCCATTGTCGGTGTGGCCGGATTCGATTCTCCTCAGCTTCGCGGGCCGGACAGGGCTGTGGATCGGCGTGCCACCGCGTTTCATGGGGTTCACGTCCACGCCGACGGGGTTCGCGTCCACGCCGATGGGGTCCGCGTCCACGCCAACGGCGTCCATGCCAACGGGGTTCGCGTCCACGCCAACGAGGTTCGCGTCAACGGCAACGCCGGCCGGAGACAGCCCCGGCGGAGACAGCGGGGAATAGTGCTGACCCTGCCAGTGCTCGGGGTCCATCTTGAATGCCGCCGGGTCGATCCGGGCGCGGTCGGGATAGGGATAGATGTGGGCTGGCAGCCGGGGGTTCTGGGCCTGGACCTGGACTCGCTGCTGGCACTGCCGGGGCTCAAACGAGTGGGAGCCGGCCGGATCGATGGCGAGACCAAAAGTGCCAAGGTGAGACGCACGCGAGGAGAGACCGAGCGGGTCGGGGATGGTGGGCCAGTAGGGGAAGTCGGGGACGGGCTGCTGGATGTAGGTCGGGGATTTGGGCTGGTCGTGGCCGAGATGATATGGAGGAGATCCGAATTGGGCCTGGGCGTGGCCGATTGTCGAGGCCTCGGTTTGACCGAGCTCTGGCTGAGAAAGGGCTCGGGTTTGAATGGATCCGGCCCACGACTCAGCTGGCAGGGCAAAGGACTGACCAAAGGGCTGTTGCTGCTGGGGTTTGTTAGATGGCCCTGGCCACGGCTGGACAACAGCAGAAGCAGCAGCAGCAGCAAAAGTAGCAGCAGCAGTCAGCTGGGCCAAGATCTCGTGGTCCTCAAATGGCCTGGCCCCCCCCAGCTGGGTGGAGGCAGGCCACGGATTGAGACTTGGCGGTTGCTGGTGGGTGGAGGTTAGCTCGAAACAATTACCGGAAGCCAGCTCGAGGAAGCAGTGGCCAGATGGCGGCACGGGGTAGCTGTTGGGGGCCTGGCTGAGGTAGTGGTTGGAGATCTGGCTGGGGGAAGAATTGCGGATGGTGTGGGAACCCAAGTTCAGGTGATGGTGAGTAGGCGGAAAAGCTGGACATACGACACTGGGTGGATTCTGGGCACCAGGTGGCAGAATGGCAGATGATGATGGGGTCAGAAGCCGGCTGAAAGCCGGGTTGACAGCCAGTGGTGGTGGGGAGGAGGCAGGCGGAAGTGGGTTATGGTGAGGATTCAGTGGCAGAAGATGAAGAGGTGGCAGAGGGTGAAGAATGGGAATTGTGGCCACAGCACCGGATGAGTCGGCATGGTGTGAGGGCTGAGCCCTAGATGCTCGACCGGTGCCGGTTGGCGGGTCTTTCTCCGGCTGCCCCGGCTGCCCTGGCAGTCGGTGCCACGGCTGCATTCCGAAATCCAGTAATGTCAGGTGTGTGGTAGGGAGTGGCACAAAGGATGGGTCCCGCGGCCTTAGCCTCTCGGCGGTTTGGCGTGAATGGATGGCAACAGGAACAGACAGCAACAATAGCTCTGCGTTTTGAGCTGTCAGGTAGCCGGCCGGACGGACGGACGAGCAGCAATGGCACAAAACAACAGGTCAGCTTGCTCGGCCTGGCAGCGCCGCCCAGCCGGGCTTCGGGTGGCAGGAAAAGAGGCTGGCTGGCTGCTGCTGCTGCTGCTGCTGGCTTGACAGGATGGGATTTTACCTACCTCGGCGAGGACCATGCCTTGTCCCAGTCTATCAAGCCCACAATCACACATGCATGGACGGACGAGCAAATCCCAGGCCGAGCCTGCCAGAGGTGCCAAATCTGACAATGTTGAGAGCAGAGCAGGCCAACCCAGTTGAGCCGACGGGCTTAATGCGAAAAGGAGAAACCATGCCGGCGTGGAACCGGCCAGTTGGTCTGGGAAGACACGGAATTCGCATAGTATTGGAAGGGTGGGCAACTGGTCATGAGGGTGTCAGCAGCGTATGGCTCCCAGCCAGTCATCTGCAGATCTGCTCAGTTTGGCTGCCTTGGCTACAAGGTCGAGATGAGAGGGCACTTATGCCTCAAGCCCAAGACACTATCAGCCGGCCACGTTGGCCACGTTGGCTATGCGGTCCTGTAGGAGACCCGGGGTCAGGCTTGCGAGAGAGGTAGAGGGAGACCTGCCACGTGGTGGTGGTGGTGGTGGCGATGGTCCATATGGCCTCTGCGGCCGAGTTTGGCTCCGGCCCAAACAAGCGACTATAGTCGGCCGGCGGCGGAGCTGACGAGTATGGCGACCGCGATGCCTGATGATCGGGGTAGTTGGCGGCGACGGACGGCGGACGACGGCGGACAAGAGAGTCAGATCGATGGTGGGATGGCGATCGATCGGCCCGCAACTACCGGCCGATTATGCGTAGGGTCGAGATGTCGAGATTTCAAGATATTGACAAGTCAAGAAGTTGACAAGTCAAGTAGTCGAAAAGCCGAAAAGCCGAGAAACCAAGAAATCAAGAAATCAAGAAATCACCATATTGCTAGCTGGCTAGAGTCGACGGAAAGCAGCCAGAGCGGCCGGCCAGGGCGACAGCGTCGCGCGCACTTTCGGGGAAGCGCGGTGTGGGTTGGCAAGAGGGAGGCTCTGGAGGGGTTTCGGCCAGGATCGCAGCAGCGGCAGCGGCGACGGCGATCGCGGCTGCGATGGTGATGACGACAGGCACCACGCCACCACGGTCTTGTGGGCAACATTTTGTGGGTCTCTGAGCAGTCCAGACAGCAAGTACGGTACGTGCACGCGCGAGCGTCCGAGGGGGTGGTGTGGTGCGTGGTGTGTGGTGTGTGGTGTGGGCGTGTGTGTGGGCGTGTCTGTGTCGGGCCCAGAGTTGGCAGAGACCTGGGGCCTTGCCTTCTTCGGCTAACAGCTTCAGCAAGCTTGATCTAGTTCCGAAGTCGGAACGAAACAGAGGGGCCAGGGAAGGGGAGCGGGGAAGAGGGGGGAATACAACTGGTCAGAGAGCAAGTTGAAGATGGGGACGGACAGGGGTGGGCCGAGGGATGGCAGCCCCCTATGGCAGCCTTATACTTTAAAACGGAGGATAGAGGGGCGGCCAGCCACCTGCCCTCTTGGATATCAGCCCAGCACCGCCTGCAGCACCTTGCATGCAGTATGGCCTGCAGCACGGCCACGGCCTGCAGCCTGCAACCTCTAATAACGGCTGCAGCCTGATGCGTCAGCATCTTGCATGAGCCGGGCCGGCTCATGTAACCGGCCTTCCAGACGTGGCCATCCTGGTGTCGCAGTCTGTCCCATCCGGGCCCGCCACCAGCCGTTGGAACCGAACCACGGTAGTATGTATACGGAACCTCCCACCAAGCCATATATATAGATCTCTATATGTTATCAATTGGGCCCGGGGTCCGGCCCGGGGCTCGGCTCGGCGTCCGCCTGGCTCGCCTGGCCATACCCAATCGGACCGAGGGGGTAGCCGGATCGCTGATCTTGCGTGTAGCCGGCCCGGCCCGGCCTCATGGTGGCGGCGAAGGTGGCCCGACTTACGGTCGGCCATGGTCGTGGCCGATCATAATCCATCGGAAGCCGAACATGGTGGCGGCGGTGGCCGACGTCACCAGACAGTGGGCGGATCGGCTTGGCCAGATGCGCCAGCTGGCCGACAGACTGCGCAAGCGCTGGGTAAGAGTTTTCCCGGAGGGGGTGTGCTCGACTACGGGGCAGTTGTCTCGCGAATCCGCTTGTTTCCTGCAGCGGTCGATTGCTGGTCAGAGGCACGAGCCTGGAGAAAAGAATTTAGTAAAGAAAAAAAAAAATCCTGGGAGGGGGCGGGGGGCCGGGGTGCGGGGTCCACCACCACCACCACCTCCACCACCCCCCTCCGCTATATTTCCTTTCCCAGGGTGATCATCAAGGCTGTATATCTCTCTCCCTATTTGTTACACACCAGGCAGCCATGGAGGACGACCGCGCCCAGACCGACCTCGGCCTGGCGGCCGATATCGAGGACCTCCAGATCCGGCCTGACGACCCCCCGCCCGAGGATGCTCCTCCCAAGCAGCCCCGAAGACGATTCGTTGGTCGCAGAGAAGCCGCGGCCTCGGCAGCGGCGGCGGCCGCCGCCGCTGGAACTGCGGCCCCGCCCCCGGGAGACAGCACCACCACCACCACTTCTGTCCAGGGCCCCAAGCCGCCGAGGCCCCCGCGCCTGCTGAACCAGGTGCCCCCCGAACTCCGCGACGACCCCGTCCTCCGAGACGCGCTGGACCTCTTGCCGGCCAACTATAACTTCGAGGTCCCCAAGACCATCCACCGGATCCGCACCCTCGCCTCCCGCCGCGTCGCCCTGCAGCTGCCCGAGGGCCTGCTCCTCTTCGCCACCACCCTCGCCGACATCCTCGCCCAGTTCTGCCCCTCCCTCGAGGAGCCGCCGATGGTCATGGGCGACATGACGTACGGCGCCTGCTGCATCGACGATTACACCGCCCGCGCCCTCGGCTGCGACCTACTGATCCACTACGGCCACAGCTGCCTGATCCCCGTCAACGTCACCACCGGCATCAAGATCCTGTACGTCTTCGTCGACATCGGCATCGAGACCGGCCACCTGCTCGAGACCGTGACCCGCAACCTCGACGCCGGCTCCACCATCGCGCTGGTCGGCACGATCCAGTTCAACGCCACGATCCACGGCGTGCGCGCCGCCCTGGAGCGGGCCGGCTTCCGGATCGTGGTCCCGCAGGTGGCGCCGCTGAGCCGGGGCGAGATCCTCGGCTGCACCTCGCCGCGCCTGCCGGCCGACGACGGCATCGACTCGATCCTCTACCTGGGCGACGGCCGCTTCCACCTCGAGAGCATCATGATCCACAACCCGGACCTGCCGGCGTACCGGTACGACCCGTACAACCGCCGCATGACGCGCGAGTGGTACGGCCACGCCGAGATGCACGACGTGCGCCGCGGCGCCATCCGGACCGCGCGGGGCGCCCGCAAGTGGGGCCTGATCCTCGGGTCCCTCGGTCGGCAGGGCAACCCGCACACGCTGGCCCTGGTCGAGGCCGCACTGGCGCGCCGCGCCATCCCCTTTCTGAACCTGGTCCTGAGCGAGATCACGCCCGCCAAGCTGGCCCTGCTGTCGGACGTCGACTGCTGGGTCCAGGTGGCGTGTCCGCGCATCAGCATCGACTGGGGATACACCTACCCGCGTCCGCTGCTTAACCCGTACGAGGCCCTGGTCGCCCTGGGGGAGCGGGAGGACTGGGCAGACGGCCCGTATCCGATGGACTACTATGGCCGCGACGGGCTGGGTCGGGCCGTGGCGGCGGGGGGCGGGGAGGGCGGTCAGGCCGTGGCGTAGAATTCGGTCAGATGACGGGGCCAAGATGAGATACTCATGATCTATAAATAAATACGTATGCCTTCTCGGCGCTCTCTCTGCCGCGATGGATTGAGTTGACTGTATCTGTTGCCACCACACCACACCGTCGTGCTCGATATTGAAATCAACGGCGTTAAATACACACACATAACACCTCCACGCACACCCACACACAATACCACACATACCATACATACCACACATACCATATCACACATACCATACCACACATACTATACCACACATACTATGCCACACCGCTGTTGCTCAATCCTCGACCATCTGTCTATCTGCGGCCTGCCCACGACCTGACCGCTGACTGGGCTGCCAGCAGCACCAGACGAACTTCATCACCAACCATTCGTGAGATCCGACAGTCCAGATCGACATCCTCCTCCCCCCCCATCTGTCTCCGCCCCTTGTACGTAGGCCCGATTGAAATCACCGTCAGGGGTATACTGATCCGGCTCCGTCCCTGTCTCTGATTTTGCCTGCCCGTCATACCTATCTCCTCCGCCCTGCCCCAGGCCCTGCTGTCCGCGACCACCGCCACCGTACCGCGTATCCTGGCCATCCGCCGGTCCCGAGTCTCGAGGAGGCTGCGGATGACCGCCCTCGGCCCCAGTCTGCTTTTGTAACCCACCCCGGCCGTCACTGACTGCCGCGCCCGCCGAGGAGAGCGGGTAGCCCGATGGCGGTTGTGGTGAGATACGGGCCGCCGCCGCGGCCGTCACCCGCACCGATGGTCGAGTCCGTCACCGGCTCTGACGGCGAGGGATGACCCGCGTTCCATATTGCTGCGACGGCGGCAGGGGTCTCAGCTGCTCCGCGCGGCCCATGCCATGCAGGTGGTGGCCGCTGGTGTGATGGTGGCGACGGGAGGCCGGATACACGCCGAACCCGCTGCTGCCGTTGCGACAGGAAAGTCCGTCGGCCTCGTCGAGCAGGATTACAATCCCAGCGACGGGCAAGCCGGAACACGTTGGTCAACGACTGCCCCACGTCCGGCGGGGTGAGCCCGAATTCACCGCAGGTCATCGCGAAGATGAGGTTCTCGATAGCAGCCGGCTCCGCCGTCGCCGGCTTACCCACGCCGGGGACGCCGTGAAGAAGGATCACCAGGCGCGCCCCTTGCTTTGGATCTGGTCCTGGCCCAGGCCCGTGATCGAGCCCTCGGCGAACCGGCGCTCGAGCTCCTTCTTGTCGAAATGTGACCTGATCAAGCCGCAGACTGGGCCCTTGTAGCTGCGCAGGATCCTGGGCTTCTCGAAGATGCCCCTCTCTTGCACGGTTGGCTTCAGATAGCCCGCGAGTCGGCCAGGATGAAGCGCCGCTCCCGCAGTGAGCACGCGCACATGAGGCGCGGCAGCAGCAGTACTGGATCGTCCTCGTCCAGCTGCTGTGTCTTCTGCCCATCGTGACACCGGATCCCCTTGGTGCCCATATCAAGGAACAGGGTTACCCCGGCGTTCTCCCGCCGCTGCCACATCATCTCGACCGAGTTTCATGCCGAACTTGCGGGCACGGAATCTGACGCTACCGGTGTCTGACGGGAGGAGCCAGCCTCCAGGAGCTGGCGAGAGAAGTGGCAGCCCCCCAGCGGGAATATGAAACGAGGCCCTTATAAGGGGCGCGCTTATCGTCAATTTCTCTAGTTATATACTCTCGAAGGGCGATCCAGTTGTCATGGGTTGACCATGACATTAGTCACGTGACACAGGAGGGGGCGAGGCGCTGACTCAGCGTGTCCGCAGCGACCTCGCAACACAGAGGAGAACCGGGCACGTTCTCCTCTTCCTCATAGCAAAGTTAGACTTCAATCGGACTTCTCGAAAAGCCCAT
>JAOYNC020002603.1:0-18511 GCA_025802115.2 Bertia moriformis
GGCCCACCTCGCGATTGCGCACGCATGCCTGCGTATCTGATGCCAATCTTGCGGCTGCCGATCTGGGCGAGCCATTTGGTGCAGGAGATGCAGGCCTGTCAGTTTGGTTTGAATCGAGCGAAAGGAGCAATCCTGGGCCACAGATTGGGTTGCATCGACCTCTGGTTCTATTCCGGTGGCTGCTGGTGGTATCACGATCTCGCGAACTTGTTCTCTTCTATTCCCAATCGCAAAATTTACAACCCGCCCTGGATATGGAAATCTAGCCGCACAAAATTCCCATCTTTGTATATGCCCCGAGAACTGATTCTCGTCAACCCAGTCCCTGCCGGGCCAGATCCACCCTCATGTCCTGGAGTCGGAAGTTTGTCCAGTGAATTTAAATGCAGAAGCAGAGATCCCCACCGTAGCATGCTGAGACATCTATCTGCTGGAGTGGTTGGAAAGCAAGATGCAGCTTCCCCGGCCCGAATATTGCTCGGTTTATCTTCAGCGCTGGCCGGACTCAAAGATAAAATATGAAGCCACCTTCGGCCCCGCCGCGTCATGCATCCACTTCTTTCTGTTCTGGTCGTTGCTGATCTGGACGCATCCCCCGTCCTAGCTAGGACACTGCTGGATTTACTTGAATCCGGAAAGAGAGGTCGTTCTCCGCCTCCTCCACCTCGGCCATCAAAGAAAGAGTGCTTGCCACCGAATAAAGGTTTCCACACTTGAGCAGGCCGAACTTGTTCTTGTCTCGAGTGGCGCCTGCCTAGTGCAAATGCCCGAGGATTGGATTGGCTCACTAGCGGCACTTCTATACTGCGCTGTTGCTGGCTGGAATATTCCGCAAAAGATGCGCCGAGTCCCTGCGGCGCAGCGCAGGCATACTTGCCAATATCACCACCCCCAACCGCCGTCAACCTGCACACCAGCCGTCTCCCAATTTCTACTCCTCTCTCCCGCAACTGCTTCTTCATACTCGGCCCCGCTAAACTCTCCCGCATTTCCCCGCTTTATCTTCCCTACATAACTCGCCTCCTTCCCGCAACCCATCCTCCTACGTGAGCCCCCACAACGCGCCTTCTCTCCTTCAACAGCAACCCTATCTCCACGAGCAACGAGGGCAGGAAATACTTTGCTTAACTCGCCGAACGGCAGGTCCAGTCTTGGCCGCGCACCCCTCCGCCCCACCCTTCCCTCAGGTCGGCCCATCCACCCAGTCCCACTATCTCGTACCCATGACGTCGGTGCTAACCCTTCCGCAGTCCTGCATTGTATCGCCCGCCCCCGCAGTCCCGCCGCAGTCCCGCCGCAGCCTCGGCTGGCTGGTCTTCCCTTCCTGCCTTGACTTCACTCCTGCAGCCTCCTTCCTACAGCCACCCTCCCCCTCCTGCCTCCTGCCTCACCTCCCAGCCCCGCCACCTGCCAGGGAGGGAGAAAGCCTAGAGCAGTGACTGCCAAGTTTTGGAGGTAACGTCCCCCCCCCACTCTTTTCCTCTCCTTACCTCTTCCTCCACTCTCTTCTCTCTCTTGCTCTCGTCCTCCCACAAACAAACCACAACACCCCCCCCAGCTTTGGAAGATTCCTCTACCGCGTTTTGTTCTCCCACCCTGACTGTCCTCGTCTTTTCAGTTGGAAGCCATCGCGGCTGTATAGTGATAGCACTCGCTGAATTGCTGTCTCCAGATTCCATTTCGGTACGTGTTTTCCGCCTCCAACCCCCTTCCCTCCTCCCTTCCTGGCCACGACCGACTGCGTCGAGGTGATGATACCGGTCGGTCTCGATCCTGTCCCCTCAGACACCGGCTTCGCCTCTCGGGTTATGGTTCCTCTTGTCCTGTGCTCTTTTTACCCCCAACCCCCCACCCATCCTCTCCCACCCCCTCTCCCCTCCAACCAGCCCCCAAGTCCTCCAAGTCAACTTCCCCCCCGGGGAGCCAGCTGCCTCCCCGGCCCAGATCCGGCTCCACTCCGGGTGTGGGCAGATCTCTCGTTTCATCCGCTCCCAGCTCGAGTTCTTCCGCATGACTGACGATCCCATAGACTGGTCCCGGGCCGAGCCAGTCGTCGCCTTTGTTCTCAAGCACCTTGCCAAGGACACGAAGCCGGCCCATCCCGTCATCTTCTGCTGGAAGGTACCGGGGGAGAGACTGCCGCCGGCGATTCTCGTCTTCCTCGACATCGACATGGTCTCCAGGTCGTACACGCCGCAGGAGCTGGTCGCCCTGCGGGGCCGCCAGTTCAGCACCAAGCTGTTCGAGCGGGCCCAAGCCGATCACGAGATTGGTGAGTGCTGCCCCCCCGCTCCTCCCTCCTCCGCTCTGGCGGTCAGGTCTAATCGAGTTCAATGGATAGCCGAGATCGTGCGGTGCAATGACGAGATGGTGGCCATACTCGCCGCCCAGGCCAATCGGAATCCCGGCCAGCCCATGGTCAACATGCGCGACAACGGCCCCTCTGCCCCCGGCCCCCCCGGCCACCCCGACCCCCCCGCTTCCCTCGCGCCATCGGCGATGCCAGGCTCGAGGGTCCCCCGTGGCCCTTTGGTGCCGACTCCCCTGGGCCCCGAGATGAGCTCGGAACACGATCAGGACCCGGCCTCGTGGAAGTATCGCGGCCGCATGAGCCCGGATGCGACGATCGTCCACCAGCCCGTCCCGGCCCCGTCGGGCTTGTGTGCCCAGAAGGACGAGGGATTCCAGAAGTTCTATCGTGCTGTCGTCTCGCCGACCCACGTCCGCGTCACTGCCGGAGGCCGCATCGTTCCAAACACCCGCCATCCGGGCTCGCCCACGTCGAAGTGGAACAAGGACAACAAGCCCCAGCCCGGGCTCGAGACATCTCGCTCCATCGACCACGTCGGCATCAACCCGAACGACACGGGCAGTCGCGCCCGAGATGATCGCGATGGCAGGGATGGCAGCCACCAGATGGTGGCTCCCGCTCCCGGCCAGTCGGACATGCCGGCCTGTTTCTTTGGGCCTCATTTCCCCGGCCATTACCCCGGGTTCCCCTTCTACGGCCAGCTCGGTGGCGGCGTCCCGGGCATGGGCGCAATGCCCAACATGCCCGGAATGGCCAACATGGCGAGCATGTCGAACATGGCCGGCATGGGCAACATGGCCGGCATGGGCAACATGGCCGGCATGGGCAACATGGGCAACATGGGCAACATGGGCGGAATGGCCAACATGTCGAACATGGGCGGCATGCCCGGAATGGCCAACATGGGCGGAATGCCCGGCATGTCCGGCATGGTTCCGGGCGGCGGCGGCGGCGGCATGAACCTGGTCCCCATTCCCATGGGATACGGCATGTACGGCGGCTTTGCCTTCTCTCCTCCGTTCGCCGGCTATGGCCAGACCCCCGGTGCGCCCGGCCCCGCCAGACCGATCGCCCTCGCTGCTTCTCAGCAAGGCCAAGGCGGCGAGAAGAACAACATGCGCCCTGGCTCAGAAGGCCCCGGTTTCCAGAATTCGACCGTCCACCGCGGCAGCTTCCAGCAGCAGCCGCAGCACCAGTCTGATCACCCGCATGATTCGAATTTGGCCAGGAACGGGCCAAACGGGCCGTGGGTCATGAGGGTGCCCGGCAGCGGGAGCGCCCGCCCAGCCAACGCGCATACCGCTCCAGTGCAGGCGCCATCCACGGGCTATCGCAGCACGTCTCAGCCGGCAGTCAACTTCCACAGGCAGGGCGCCGCTGCTGCCATGCCGGGCCTGGCGGTCGTCGATCACGGCTCCCAGCAGTCGTCCTCATCGTCTTCGGCGACCTATCGTCGGGACCCCAACGGAGCTGGCGCCGACAAGGCCTCGAAGGCGCTCCGCTCGTCCATCAAGCAGAGCGAGATCACCAGAAACCAGATCAAGAGCATGCGGTCATCCCTCAAGTATCTGGAAGACCAGCTCCAGTACAACAAGCACCAGATCGACGAGAAGTCGACCGAGACCGAAGCCCAGCACTTCCGCCGGTTCATACAGGAGTTTGAGGTCATCCTGGAGCAGCAGGTTGGGTCAGAGGATGTGTCCACCGACGCCAAGCAGGATGATCAGACAGACGTCACTGCCGAGGGCGCGGCCGTCCCCGCTCACTCGGCCAATCCGGTCTCGCGGCAGTCGCCGAGCGAGAACCAGACCGGGCTCGACAAGGCATCATCGCTGGACAGTGCCGAGGGCGGACCTCACAAGTCTGCGGCCGCCGTCACCACGCCCCGTATCGGCTGCGGCGCCAGCCCACCCCCTGGACCCCCCGGACATGGCGGTCACGGCGGACTGATCGGACCCAGTGGCGCCCAGACAGCCTGCCCTCGGGGAATGGGCAATGATCTGAGTAACGGCCAGCATCTGCAGCAGCAGAAGCAGCAGCAGCCGCCGCCGCCGTCGAGGCCCAGCAGCACGCTGCCGTCCAACGCCGCGCTCGCTCCCCCCTTCCACCCGGGCGTCAGCAACAGCAGCCCATACGCCAAGTCTCGCTCCGAGGCTGTCACCAGCTCCGAGGGCGGAGAGGACGATGCCAAAAAGAACAACGCCGGAACATCCTCCAGCGCAGGGTCCAATTCAGAGTGGGATCGGATCGCCAAGGCGCAGGGACTTCCCTACCTCGTCGGCCGGGTCCCCCCCGGGGTTGACCCCGGACTGGTGAATGACGCCGACTACATCTACCCTCGCCAGCTGACGGACGGAGAGAAGAGGGCCCGGCACCTGTACTGGGGAGACGCCCCGGCACACGTCCGGCGCGGCCTTCCGAAATATGACGGCAAGAACTTTTATCCGCCCTCCCCGGTGCGCGGATCCGACAAGAGCCGGACTTCGAAGGAGTCGGCGACCACTTCGACGGAGAGTGGCGTGCTCCAGAGCTCTGCGTCCAGCGGAAACGCGTCTGCTGCTGCAATCGAGCCGGCCCAGAACGAGGATAAGGTGAGGTCGGCCGTCTTCAGTTTTCTCCGACCACCCTTGTCATTCTTGCTCACCCTCTGGGCCCAGGAGCCGATCAAATACTTTGTTCCTACCCTGTCTCCCCAGAAGGGTCTCTCGGCTTCGGAGGACAACGCGGCCCCCGTCAAGAAATCGCCCAAGGGATCATCTCACTCCGAGGGTGTTGGCCTGGGGCCACGGTGAGCTGACCCTCACCGAGGCCTCCTACCTCTGCTCATTTCACCACCCAGTACCGTCAGCTAACTGTAACGCATATCCACATGTCCAGCTGGAGCGACCACCGCGTAATCTTTGACGCCATCCGGAGCAAGAGGAGCCCAGTCCTCGGGGCCGCCCTCCCGGGCACCATCAGCTCAATGACGGCCGTGGGGTACCTCCCCCAGTACAAGGGCCACGCTGCGGCGTCGCTCACCCCGGTCATGGCCGGTGTCCCGGTTGTCGTGGCCAAGCCGGTGGACCCGGATTCCCCGGCCCCTGCATCGACTGCCTCTGCCGACCAGCGGGGGGAGAACCTGGCTCCGCCGTCTCCCACCGAGACCACCCAGCCCGAGGCGACCGGTGCCAATGAGAGCACTGACCAATGAATCAGAAATACACAACAAAAAACAGAAATACCTTGTTTCTTTTTCTTCGACAGCCGACTGCGGCCGCGACTGATTGGCGGGGTTTGCCGCACACCCCTGTATTATTCTCGGCTTGCAACATGCATTGTTTTCGAGGACCACGCAGCATTCTCTTTCAGCATTCTTTCCGGATTTTTCATTATCCCGAACCCGTTTTCCCCCGCCTGCTTCTGTTGGCCGGGCCGGACCATGTAAGTCGTCACCCTGGGTCATCCCCCCCGCCCCCGCCCCCCCGAGTCACGGCCCCAGACACCACCACCACCCTCAGACACCGGCCTCAGACTGTGACGACTGACATGGGTGACATGACAAGGGGCGCCTTCGGGCTTGATGTAGCACGCTATTGCCCAACTTAGCCGATACAGCATTGAGCCGCACCCTCCCCTGTTGATAGCATCCAGATCGGTTGGAGCACTGGGATCCGGTTAACCACATGGTTGACTCAACGGGGGCAGTGGAAGTCTGGTATGGCTTGGCAGAGAGAAACCGAGTGCCTGATGGACTGCCTTCGCACCTGGGTGAGCAGGAAGGTGGAGGTCTGTTCTTCCTGGTCTGTGCTGTCTGCCGGCGAACCGACTGGGCACTATCATAGTAGTAGTAGTAGTCTGCCCTGCCAGAGTAGCAACATGGCATCTATTAATCCAAAGTGGGGTTTGACTCAACGTGTTTCTCTCGTTCGTCGACTCTCGACGATTAACACACTGATGATGATGTCCGTCCTCGAAACCGGTGCGCGCGTGTCACAACGTTGGTCCGATCGTCGGGAAGTTCATGTGGCATCCCCGTCTCTTCCGGGCTTGGAGTTTATATGATAGAGGATTGGTGGCCTCGTCGGCCCACCCAGAGCTGGAGCCTTGGTACAGAGTCCCTTTGGACACCGACTGTGGGCTTCTTGCCCAGGGACTACTTTCTGCACTGTTGAACAGCGGGCCGGGACCATGATGGAGTACGATGGCTGGGTCGCGGCCGGCGGAGAAGGGCCAATGAAACAGCACCGCGCAGCCTGGGCATGACGGCAATCGACTCGCATTGGTATGAGGGAAGAGTACATCTGGCCGAAGTCGCAGGGGTGATCCGCAAATGCAGTCACTGGGGAGACTTTTTGAGGGCGGGCGCTGGGAGTAGACAAATGTCGTGTGATTATGAAACCAGACCAGAGTCATTGGCCTTCGATCCGTGACTAACAAGGGCAGCGAGGGAGCGCACCAGCGCCGAGGCAGATCCTGTCGCGTCGAGATCGGCCCGGGCCGATGCCGGAGCCGGGGTTGAAGCGATGAGAAGGCGGCGGCGCTTGCGGCTCTGCAGCGCTCGCGCGAGGCTGATCTCGCCGCGGCGAGATAATAGGTCGGCTCGGCCCGACGAGGGGACTGGACCAGAGGCGACGTGATTGGGATCGCGGCGATGCTCGCGGGCCGGCATCAGGGGCTGAAGGGCAGCGAGATGCACGGCTGGTATAGGACCGCCTGGCCTGGCTATGTTCTCGCGAGGGCCAGGGACACGCACGCCATGCCAGCGACCGGTGACATTAAAAGTCTGCCCACAATTGGCGGCGTGGCGGTTTGTAATCCCAGCGCAATACACGCGTGGTCAACAACAGGCAGAAAGCTCGGGGCCCCTCGGGAGTGTACTAGTCCCGGGTGACTGTAATTACTAGGCAGCATGGCTCGACGATGGGACCAGCCATGACAGGTTGACACGGCCCTGATATTGAACTGCCGGATACAAGGCGTTCAGCAGGGCGAGGAGGGAGTTCCTGGCCGGCCAATGGTGGGCAGGGCCAGCGATGCGGGCCGTCGGCGGTGGTGGAGAGTTCTGATATGGGCTTCATAATTTGATCAATGACGACAAGTAGACTCGGCTCTCGGATCAAACTGGCAACCAAATATTTCAGCAAGGGCGGCGCTGGCCCAAGGTTGAGCCAGCGAGGCGGGCCGCCGTCGAAAGTGGAGAGCATGTGGCGTGTATCAGCTTTAGTATCTGGTCTATGACGAAAGCGCACTCGGCCGGCGGGACAGATCAGAAACCCAAAGATATTCAACGGTGGGGGCCCCGGCCAAAGGTCGGCTCAGCGATGCAGACCACCACCCATAGTAGAGTGTACGACATAAGCTTTACTGTCTGGCTAGTTGTCAAGATGTAGACTCGGCCGTCGGATGAAAGCGGCAAATAAAAGCTAGCTGGGAGGCGAGAGTATCTGGGAGATAGAAGGGGAGAGAATCCGGAAGGTGAGAGTATCTGGGAGGGGAGAGGGGAGATGCTCCAGCAAAATGCATAGTCAGCGGGGCAAGCCCAGGTCGCAAAAATCAACCCACCCCCGGAACCCATCTCTCGGAACCCAGTCCAAGGTCTCGTTGACTATCTCTGCATGATATGATCTGCAGGAAAGAATCTGCATTGTGGTATTTGCATGAAGATTTTGCATCGAGTGATCTGCCTCCACGGAGTTTTCAGCATCGGATCCCGTGAAGCTGCACACGGCTGATATTTGACACGCTCGAGCGCCCGGTGGCTGAGCAAAAGGCCACGTCTTCTCCTTCGCCGTCGCGTCCTTACCAGCCACCACTTAGTTCTCTGACCCATCGGCAGGAACCTCATCGGGGCGGGGTGCTTCTCTTATCACTCGCCCCACACGTCTCCGCCCATGGGCTGCAGAAAACAGCCCCGGCCAGCTCTCCCGAACAATATCTGCAAAAGAAAACACCTTACTAACAAGTCTCATTCTCTTTCGTTCCGCGCTGGCTGTTCCCATCGCTATTGACTCGCTGTCGCAGCATGGAGACTCGGGCCTCCCGAGTCCGGCTTGACCGATCATAAGTATGTGGCACATCCTCAGGCAATGATGAGATTACGCAGGCCGTCGTGGCCGATAGGCCCGGGAGGGCATCCAAAGGTCTCTTGATAGAGATGTGTGGAGTATTCTCAGCCTGCTTTTCGACCATATCGCTTCGGATGGAGGGTTCTCCGAGGCCAGTGCCTCTTTGCGTGCTCTTTCTTCTATCAGTGACGGGGGGGTTGATCATCAAACCAGATTGGTGGATGGTATTGCAGTTACCGGTGCTGCTCAGCGATGGGCCTCCTCGGCGATGGGACTCGGCGATGAGCCTCCTCAGCGATGATGGGGCTCCTCAGTGATGGGGCGCCCTCCGTCATGATGGGGCTCCTCAATGACGGCGCCGCTCAGGGGAGCGATTCGTCAGTGCGCCGCGGTTTGAGGGGGGGCTGGCTACAAATGGGGCCGGCCACGGGCCAGCCCAATTCAGCGCCAGGCGCATCGAGCTTTCATGATTGATCGTATCTGCCAATGCAAATGCTGGCCGGGTCCGGCGATTGGGTTGACTCCTCTGCTCTGCAAAAAGCGGGGTTATCGCGTGTGGTCAAGATGGGGGAGAAGTGCGAGTATACCGGGGACCGCGGCATGTCGCTGCCAGTGACCTTACGAGCAGTCTGAGTGGAAAGGGAGAATCTGCCAGGGAGGGGAGGAGCGTGGTGCGGGGATTGAGAGCGATCGTAAGCTGTTGGTCGTTCTGCTCGTACAGACAACATGTGCTGGTTAGTCAAAGGCGTCCTAGGAAAGTAGGGGATTGTGGAGGAAACGTGCTCGGCTCGGTTGAACCGGAAGCTCCCCAGACATATATCTACCTCACCTACTGATTTCCCTGCCGCTAGAAACTTGATTATGGTACTTGAAAGAGCGAGGTGTGCTGTCGGACAACCAGTCCGGAGGGGCTGCAATCTCTCGAGACGTATGAGGATGATGTTTGTGGTGGCCAACATCGCCGACATAGTACTACTATACTGGTCTCGGTCTCGTGTGATGCCAACATGTCACCGATCGCAACAGACCACACGCGGTCAGCCAACAGCTGAGGTTTGCCGCGGTCGCATGTTATCGCAGCGAAGCGGATCACGCTACTTCAGTGGGCAGAGCTCGCTGGCCAGCTGCTCACCATGCTCAGAAGGGTGCACACATTGCACATGCCCATCCTGCAGGTGATATATGTACCTCGCCATCAAATTCTCCACGTAATCGCAAGACATCGCTTGGATGTCTCGCTGGGGAAAATCTTCCGGCGAGACGCGAGGGGACTCTGCCCCCTCGTTCTGCTCAATCTTCGCTAGTCGTATACCTCGAAGGCCACGGTGCAGCGGCTGACGCGGAGATTTACTAGCGGGTGCAAGCAAGGTCTTACCTGAGAGACAAGACAGATCAATCTGTTAGAGAACAGGAAGGAGGGGAGGGGTGGGTGTTCACGCCGGCAGGAAAATTCTAAAAAGCCCACCCCTCACCAGCAGAGAAATGGGCCTTGCTGGGCCGATAGGGAGACGCTCACCCGGCAGTCCAGCACTCTGACCCGGTCGAGACACGAATGCTGTTTGTCTGCCGAGAAACCGGAGAGACGAATGGTCGCCGAGGAGAGATGAGTGCT
Source organism: Bertia moriformis (assembly GCA_025802115.2). Lineage (NCBI taxonomy): Eukaryota > Fungi > Ascomycota > Sordariomycetes > Coronophorales > Bertiaceae > Bertia > Bertia moriformis. Next base: position 9,971 of record JAOYNC020002603.1, read on the forward strand.
CCCTGACGACGGGGGATTGAATGATGCCGGCGGCGGGCAGCATCTACGAAGCAGCAGAAGCAGCAGAAGCGGAACTGGCGCCAGTAGCAGCAGTAGCCGGCAGCCGTGGTAGCGGCCAATTTCCCACACTCCCCGCCCCCGCCCCCTGCGTCCGGCCGGCAAGTGGACCGGCCGGACGCGGGGACGGGGACAGGGGCGGGGGCGCACGCAGCAGCATGCGTGGACTTGGGGAGAGCCTCCCATGGAACACTCCACAAGCGGGCGAGGCATGTGGAATGGCCATTGAGAAAACGAGTTTCTCGATTTGTCTGGTATCTGCCGCGCTTCCTCTACCCGCCGTCCCGGCACATCAACCGGAATCAGCAATCGGCCCGATGATCTCTCGACTTTTCCCCTCGTCGCGTGCCACGGCCGTCCCTCATTCGGCCTCGCTCGCGGCGGCCTTGACCTTGGCCTTGTCTCGGATCCGCTGCTCGCGACCCAGTCGCTTGCGCTCGATGATGGCCTCGCGGCTCTTGTCGAGCTTGAGCTTGGAGATGACAACCTTGCTGGGGTGGATCGGGATGGGTACGCTGCTGCCGTTGACCTTGTCGCGGGTGACCTTGTCGATATAGATGGAGTACTTGAGTCGGTACACCGATGTGATCTTGCCCTCCTTCCCCTTGGCGATGCCGCGCGTGATCATGACCTCGTCATCTTTGCGGACGGGTAGGGAGCGGATCTGCGGGACATGGGGTAGGCCGTTGTCAGCGATTTGTGCCGCCGCCGGCCCGTCAGCCTGCCAGAGGGGCGCGGGGACGGGGGACGGGGGGGTTCTCTGCGTACGCCATGCTTCTCCCGGAGCTCTTTGCTGAGGGGAGCGCTCATGATGATACGGCGCTCGCTCGAGGGGGCGGTGAAGTGATTCCGCCGCGACTTGCGCCGGGAGGACGAGGCGATCACTGGCCGCGGCGGATTAGCGAGTGCCGTGTGCGGGTCGCGTGCGTGCCTGCGCTCTACTTACCACTCTTGGCTTTCATTTTGGGCCGCTGGTGGGTGGTGACGTGCCGCTGCTGTTGTCGTTGCGGTGCCGAGGGGGTGATGATGGCGAGCGAGCTGGGAAGATAAAATTTCGGAAATAATTTTGTGTGCAGGGAGAGGGGTGGTCGGCCTCGTCACGTGGCCGGGGCGGGCTCGCTGAATAACAATATAGCGACCATTAAACAAACTCCGTGCGTTGGATTTCAAGATGTAGCCTCTGGTCACGAGCGCGAAGTAACAATTGAAATCGATTTTTTGGCCAAGAAGCAGGATGGATGAAGTGGACTTGAGTCCCTGTCCGCTCAAACTCCTGCGACGTAATTCTTCTCACTATAGAAGCTGTTGATCTATCCCACGTTCTGCCGGTGAGCGGCGCTCCAGGGCCTCGAGTCGGTAGCATCGATCCCCAACACTCGAGTCCTTGTTTCTTGGCTCCGGTCCGACAGCGGCAGCATCCCCAGCGATCGAGTCCTTGGTCCCCATGTCCATCTCCCATCTGACAGCGGCAGCACTCGAGTCACGTTCACCTCCCATCCGACAGCGGCGAGGTGAACCGGCCATTGTTGTCATACCTCGCCTCTGCATCGTCTCGTCAGCACTTGTTGCCCCTCTCGACGACCTGCCCTAGACGACCTACTGAAAAACGTGTAGTTCAGAGTGACAGACTCAATCCCCCTCAGGTTCGGGTCCTTAAGCATGTCCGGGTCCAGGTAGAAAAAGACCGGCATGTCGACCGTCTCGCCGGCCGCGAGGCGCTGTTCCTCGAAGCAGAAACACTGGATCTTGGAGAAGTAGGGGGCCACCTGGGCCGGCGTGACGCTGTATGTGGCCACCCCGATGATGTCGGTGTCACTCCGGTTCGCGGCCGTGTAGAAGGCGAGCGCGGTCTCGCCGGGGAGGACGCGCACCTCGCGCTGCTGAGGCACGAACCGCCACGGCAGCATGTCGGACACAGAGGCCTGGAACCGGACCCGGATGCGGCGCGCGTCCGTCGCCGGCGTGACCCGGCCGAGGTCGAGGCCGGGCGGGGAGGGCGAGTCCGGGTCGGCGGATGAGTAGGAGGAGGGGGCGCGGACGGGCTGGCCGCCCCAGCCGGTCGTTTGGCAGATCTAGTGCGGCCTGGCTGTGAGACGGCCCGGTCCAATCCCGCAAGACGCAAACTGTCCCCGCAGAGCAGCCCGGGCTGGAGGGGGGGGGCTAGCTGACCATCTTGTACATCGGCACGGAGCCGTATGACAGCGCAACGGTGCCGAGGACAATGCTGAGGGCGTAGTTCCTAGTCCACCGCGCGGCGGGGATCAGCTGCTGCTACTACTACTCCTACTTGCTCCCCGGACTGGCTCCGGGGCCATTCACCATGTCTGCGCGCGCCTGTTCTTTCTTACATGACCGTCTGATTCTTCCTCCGGTAGTGGGCGTGCACCTGCTCCATGGTCGGGACACGTGCGCCGCCTGGAGAGGGCGACGCGGGCGGTGCGGTGGCCGTGGAGCTTGGCCGGCTGCTACTTGAACTGGCGGGGCTCTTGTGGTGGTTGCTGCTGCTGCGCAGGGGCCCAGGACGGGCGCAGGCGCGCTGGCAGAGGAAGCATCGTTGCGGGAGTCGTCGGAGGAGATGGGCGGGAGCACTCATGGCGAAGAGTTGCTGATCGCAAGACCTTTGCAGCAGCAGCAGCAGCGGCGGCGGCACAACCACCGCCGCCACCACCCCGCCACCACCACCACCAGTACCCCCACCACCTCTCACGGCAGTGCACCTCTGACCGAATACCAGGACACGTTCGACCGACACATTCGGCCACGAGCCGGGCGGGCACCTGTTTCTTTATGCAGTGGTATGCTATGTTGGGTGTAATGTAGAGAAGCTATGATCTGGTTCAATTACGACGGAATAATATCTGCCGTGCGATCACAACTTTCTGCCCACTCCCCTGGCGCGGCCGGAATTCGCCGGCAGGCAGAGCAAAGCGGGCACAAGTATTACTGCCCCAACCTGAGCCCGACTTCCCATGCGGCATCGCATGCAACCTCGATGTATTTGCACTCATCATCATATCGAAAGCTCGCGCTGGCGGCAATCGGAACACCAGCCTCCCCCGATTGCGTCTAACCCCGACCCGATTACCTCCTCGCGCATCTTCAGCCTGCCCGCCCTCACCAAAGCCCGACAAAAAAGTCCCTCACGTGGCTCCGCTTCTGCGGCGGAGGGTTCAGACATATCATCGCGCCGGCCGGGAGCGCGACGGGGGCCGCCACCTCATTTGCGCCCGGGGCTGCCCCCTCCGCAGGAGGGGGGGTAGACGGGGGGGCTGCCCCCCCTGCAGGAGGGGTGGTAGCTGGGGGGGCTGAAGGGGTCGAGGTCGAGGTCGCGGTCGACGAGGTCGTCGAGGTCGAGGTCGATGAGGTTGAGGTCGACGAGGTTAAGGTCGACGAGGTCGAGGCCGAGGCGGTCGAGGTCGAGGCGGTCGAGGACGAGGTCGACGAGGTTGAGGTCGACGAGGTTAAGGTCGACGAGGACGAGGTCGAGGCGGTCGAGGACGAGGTCGACGAGGTTAAGGTCGACGAGGTTGAGGTCGACGAGGCCGAGGTCGACGAGGTCGAGGTCGAGGCGGTCGAGGTCGAGGTCGACGAGGTTGAGGTCGACGAGGTCGAGGTCGACGAGGTCGAGGTCGAGGCGGTCGAGGTCGAGGTCGATGAAGTCAATGTCGAGGATGCTGATGTTGGCGTCGGCGTCGTTCCGTCGTCCGCGCCAGTGGAGGTGGCGGAGGTGCTCACCGTCACCACCACCGTCACCGTATCATCACCATCGTCATCGTCCGCCTCAGGAGCGCCAGTGGCAGTGGCCGAGGCCGAAGCCGAGGTCGACGTCGAGGTCGAGCTGGGCCCATCTGAGGTGGTCGAGGCCGAGACGGGCGCGCTCGACGTTGTCGATGTCAAGAATCCCGTCGGCGTCGGCTCCGGCGGCGCCGGCGCCGCCGTGGGCGTCGGAGCCTGCACCCGCTCAGACCCGGTCCGGATGCTCCCCTCGGCCGTCGCCGTCGACGAGACCTGCTGGACCACGACCGCGTCGGAGATGGCGGCCGGCCCCGGGATCTGGTAATCGCCGAGCTCGCCCCAGATGTTGTAGGCGATGCCCGGGTCGCTGGTGGTGTAGAAGGTGGTCGGCTTGGCGCCCTGGGGCCGCGCCGTCCCGCTCCCGGTGATCTCAAGATTGAAGCAGAACGGGTAGTTCTGCGCCCCGCCGTCGTTCGGCGCGTTGTGCAGGGCGATGAGCTCGTGCCGAAGCACGTAGAAGCCGGGCGCGATCGACTCGGGGATCTGGATCAGCCAGCCGTTGTTGTGGGCGCGCAGCTCGTCCGTGCCCCAGCTGCCGCCCTCGGGTACGGTCGGGTCGAGCAGGCCGACCTTGGAGATGGCAAAGAACTCCAGCGTCGTCTTGTCTACGGTCTCACACCCGGAGTCCGGGCACGGCGCGAGCATGTCGATGACGGGGCCGTGGTGCTCTGCCGGCCACATCTGGCCGAGGCTGTCCTGGTCGAGGTCGTACTGGACGTACACCTGCCCGCCGCTGGCCACGACGGCATGTCCGGGCGCCGGAGTTGCGCCGTTGTGGCACTAAGGAACGCAGCAGCGGTAAGATTCAGATCCTGCCGCTCGTCTCGTCCCCTTACAGAGAGGAACAGACAGGAGGAACTCACGATGATGTCGGGGCTTGAGTACTGGTCGGTGTGGACGGGCCCGTCGTCCGGCACATTCTGCCAGCCGACGGTGAGGAGGTCGCCGCCGCTTAGGCCCAGGTCCCAGCCTTTGTAAGATGCGCCGTCGATGATGATCGAGTAGACGTGCCCGTGTGCGTAGGCGGCGGTAGCGGCCGCGAGGAGACGGAGCGCGATGCCCCCGAGGCTGGCCCGGTGGATCATGCTAAATTAGAGGATGGGATGGGGAACGGTAGAAGGCAGAGACGTAGAGATAGAGATCGAAGCGAGTGGTCGAGGATCGTACTATAGAGAATGAATGCGGTTGGTCTAAGAGGCGCGATACCCTTCCTGAGGGCTGTATTAGTCGAAGTGGTAGTAAAGAGGTAGTAAGTAATAGTATTATAAAGACCGGCTTTAGATTCGAAAGAGTGACGTGGGATTAGTTGGCAAGATGGAGAGCAGAGTGCGGCGTGATAAGTGCAGCCGGCCTCTTATATCCCCTCGGGCAGGCTGCGCGGTCTCGTCTGGCCGCGGCAGAATGAGTGACGCCTAGTTTGCGACCGATCCTTGCGACCGATTCTGCGAGCCCCGATCGGCAAGGCCTTCCTCGTCATCCGACATTGGAACCGCCCCCCGCGCCAGAAGTTGGGTGGGAATATGGGCTGCTCGGCCGAGGCCGGCCCCCCTGCCACCTCCCCCCCCACCGCCTGTGCCCACGAACCATGTCCAGCCGGCCCTCACATGTCCTCGTCTGCCTGTGGTCCCAGCCTCGTTACGGGACGAATGACCCGGGCCGTGGCCCACGCAGCCCGGTTTCACGTCGCTTTGCCGCCCCGGCCTCGTGCGACCGGCCGGGTCGAGCGACCCGACTCGGGGGCGCCAGAACGGCCCCCACCCACCCGAGTGGGCGCCCATAGCGTCATTCATGTTCCAGAAACAGCGAAGAAGCAGCAGCGCCCCCGGACCGGCCAGACACGCACGCTGCCAATCCGACACATGTGATGAGCAATTTACACGCAAATTGAAATCCTCCCCGCACGCGCGATATGCTCGATTATTGTCCGTATCCGGAACCGCGAACTGGCGGCCAACTGCTAGTGGGCCTTGCCGTTCGGAGCCGCCACTTCGCTCCCGAGGGCGCGGCCGTTCGGGACGTGGCTGTTCTGCTGCTGCTGCTGCAACGGCTTCCTGCCTAGACATGCTCTGATTCCTTCCTTGATTCCATCCGCCCCCATCCCGCTGCTGATTCCTCCCCTGATTCCACCCCCCCCCATCCCGCTGCTGATGCCGCTGTCAATGCCGCTGATCAGCGCCTGCCTCCCTCCTCGCGTCCGCCCGCCCGCACCTCCCGCCGACGCCAGCAGCGACGTGGCCGCGGCCAGCAGGAGCTGTATCAGCGCGATGACCACCCGCAGAGCCCAGTCGACCAGCCCGAGACTCGGCCGCCGGCCCGGAGCGTGGGCTCGGTCGACGATTTCAAACGGGAGTCGGGCGCCGAGATGGTCCCGGGCCACGGCCAGCCCGCTGCCAAAGGCGTCCTCGTGGGAGCCGCGGCCGGTCCAGCCACCCGCGTAGCTGATGCCGCGGGTGTTCTGGATCTCGTGCAGGCGCGCCTGCGCCGCGACCGCCCCGGCGGTACAGACCCAGTGCCGGTACTTGTACTGTTCCTGGACCTTGGCCGGATCCGGCATCCGCGCCGGATTGAGGGTGAGGAGGACGTCCCCGAAAGTGCCAGTCGGTATGTTTTGCATGATATTCAGATTGTAAGTGAGACAGCCCTTGCCGCCGGCGCCGCCGCCCGACGCCGAACACGTCTCTGCCACGTAATTCCAGCTGGACCAGCCGGCCCGGCTCGCGGGCATGAGCGAGACGTCCGAGTGCAGGACGGCCACGTTCGGGGTGGTCCGGAAGTGCGACAGGATGTCGGCCTCGCGGGCCGTGGCGCCGGGCTCGATCATGGCGAGGGCCCGGTCGGCGTGGCAGGCGAGGATGATGTGGTCGAACAGGTCCGAGGTTCCGCCCTCGAACATGAGCCGCACCCGCCCGTCCGGCGTGTTCCGGACGTGTCGGACCTTGGTGTTGAGGAAGAGGTGGTTGGGCGGGAATCCGGACATGACGGCGCCGATGTACGACCTGGCCCCATCCGCCATTGTCAGCCAGGGCGAGGGCCGGGTCGAGATGGTCGACAGCATGGCGTGGTCGCGCAGGAACCGCACCAGCATGGCGGCCGGGAACTCCAGGAGGCACTCGTCCGGGCTCGTGCTACAGGCCGCGGCCATCATCGGGACCAGGTAGTCGTCGCGGAACGGGTCCGAGTACCGCTCCCTCTCCAGATACTGGCCGATGGTCAGGTTCAGGGGGCTGGGGCCGTCCTCGTCGGTTCCGAGCAGATCGAGAGAGAGCTGGTTGAAGCGGACGACGTCGAAGAGCATGCGCCACATGCGGCGCGACAGGATGCGCCGTCTCTGGGCGAAGAGAGCGCCGAGGCCGGAGCCGGCCCACTCGACGAGCCCGCCGCCGCCCCGGTTCCAGCCCCGCGCGACGGCAAAGGTCAGGGGACTGGGCGCGGTCTTGACCTTGACTTTGTCGAGGAAATTCACCAGGTTTGCTGCATCCAGTCAGCGAGCGACCGAGATATGAGTACGGGCCGGAGGGGGCAGGGGCAGCAGAGGGGGATACACACGGCTGGTCTCGGGGTGAAAGACGGTAAAGCCGGCCTCGACGGTGGCCGTGTACCTGCCGTGCCTCCAGGACGCAGGGTGTGCGCGGCCGCCAAGCCGCTCGGCCGCCTCATACAGGTACACATCATGGTGAGTCTTGTTGAGGGCCCACAGGGCCGAGATCCCGGCGCTGCCGCCGCCCACGATCGCGACCTTCTTCCTGGGCACGGACATGGGCACGGCCGCGGCCGAGGAGGACGAACTGTTAGCTCCCATCACGGCCGGGCTCATCTCGGTGCTGCTGGTCCGCTGTGGAGCTGTCTAGTTGAAGGCCTGGCTGGCTGGCAGACCAGAATGGGCAGCGAGTGCGATCTGGTAGTAGTGGGTGGTGGTGGGCAGCAAGTACTGTTCTGGCTACGATCCTGGACGCGAACGCGAGAGAAGGGAAATCATGGTGTTGAAAAAGGCCCGAGACAGGATTCTAGTAGTTGTATCTCTATCTCGCTGCTCATTTCCTCCCAGCGCCGGCCGAGGCTAGACTCTTTGTACGAAAAAAACAAGCCGAAAGAAGCGAGCGACCGCGATAAGAAATCCATCAATTGGCGGCGCTGTCTGCCGGGATTATGGAGTTACGCTGGAGAGGGGGAAGGGGGCAAAAAAAGGAGGATGAGGAGCCGGCCAGCCACTCAGCGTGCTCCCCCCGGCTCTCTCTCTGCCACAGTGGCAGCAGCCTGACCGGAGGCGTCCCTCCCCACGATCGGGCGTGGAGTGGCGTGACAGGGGGGGAAGGACGGGAGAGGACAGCTGCAGCAAGGAGACAGAAAGCATATGTAGAAAGCTGGACAAATCATATCGGTAGCACACCTTCTCTTCCGACCATTCGACAGCGAAGAAGGGATGGGCCGAGCCTGGGCCTGGGCCTGGCTGGCCTGTATGCTGCCACGACCTCTCAATGCAGTCAGTCGATCGAGGGCTGCGACGTGGGAGCGAGGGGTCAGTCGCCATGAGGCACGCGGCCCGGCTGCCGTCTTTTTGAACCCCACCGCCCGGCTCGGCATCCGACCTTGATTACAAATGGCACCGGCCAGAGGGGCGCTTCAGCCGACCATGGCATAGCGGGCATTATTCCGAATTCTGCCGTTGCTCAATCGGTGGGGAGGGTCGAG
>JAOYNC020002706.1:0-18472 GCA_025802115.2 Bertia moriformis
AGGATAGGTGGTGTGCTGAAACGTGATTTTGCGACCAGTTATCCTCTGGGAGACGGCCAGCAAAAGGATTTCCCAACCAAGGTCCTACAAGTGCCAGAGTTGATCACTGCCTCGGATAAGTTGCGGGCCCCAGGTCGATACACTCATAACCCACCCATCCTATAATCCCCCATGCGCAGCCAAGGCGAGCAAGACTATCATCCCCCACCCCCCCCTCCCACTCTGAACACCGAGTTTTGCGATACTGGCCCGATCACAAAGCCGGGTCGGACTCTCAAACTGTCGTCGTTGATTTTGCGTGTCCGACTGACCTTGGCCTCGAGCTCTAGGTGCACAACAAAGCCGAGGAGGAAACCCAGCCAGGATTCGCCGGATCGCGCGTCATGCAAACATTTACATAGGATACGTCGAACAGATACTCGCGTCATGTTGAAAATGTGGCCGTATTCCTGCTCCAGCACTGGTAAAGAAAGAAGCGAAACAGAGCTGGCGGGCGAGCGCCATCATCACCCCTGCATCTGCCGTCTACTCCGGATCCGGCGTGCGACCCTCCGGCCCAACCACCTCATCCGGCCTTGTCGGCTCCCCCTCTGGCGCCGCACCCCCCTCCCTCCTCTTCTTCTCCTCCAGCTGTCTCCGGCCCTCCTCAGTCGTCGCATCGATGATATCCTCCTCGACGCTGAGGATGTTGGCCTGCGTTCGTTCTTGGTAAGCACGCCGCCCAGCCCAGCAGTGACCGGTGACGCAGAAACGAAAAGGCTTACCTCTCCAAACAGCGCCACCAGCGCTTCCGCGTCCTCGACCGTCATCTTGGCCAGCTCCTTGTTGACATTGTCGAGGCTGCCGCTCTCGAGCGCGGTCCGCATGGCGGGCGAGAAGCCTTCGAAAGTTTTGCGGGCTCGGCGCGCATCCGCCAGCAGCCGGTCCCGGGCATGGTCCAGCTCCTCGCCCTCGAGGCCCTCGATCCCCTCGATCCGGGCGTCATCCGGGATCACAGGCGGCACCCGGATCGCAATGGCGGTCCCGGGCTCGACCGACTGTAGCTGGATCTGTTCCACCCCCGCCGCACCCGCTTCGCCCTCCTGTCCCCCGCCTCCGCCATCGGCTCCCTCTGCCGCCCGCTGGGCCCGGATCTCGGCCGATCTCGACCGTATGCGGCCGTACGTGTCCTGCACGTCTTTGAAGAAGACATCGCGCGCCTGGTGGCCCTTGGTGGTGATGCGGCGGAAAAAGAGGGCGACGCCGTCCCGGCCCAGGGCCCGGCAGTACTGCAGCAGCAGGGCCTGATGGACGAGCCGTCGCGAGTCCTCGTCGCGGGACTGAAGCGCCGCGTCAAAGGCGAGGACCAGCAGCCCGTCGGTCTCGGTCTCGGTCAGGATCTGCGGGTGCCGCGAGAGGAACTCTGCGCTCTCGCGGTACTCCCCCGGTTTGATCTCGCCGAACGTGCGGGCCGCCGGCGACGCCTCGATCTCGTCGCTGTCTGACGTCTGGGCCGCCTCTCCAGGGCCGACGTAGCCCGGGTTGATCAGCTCGACCGTTCGCGTGTCGGACGGCGACGAGGTTGTCTTGTCGCCGCCGGCGCCGGCGCCCTCTCCGGCCTTGGCCGGGACCACATGCGAGCTGCTGAATCCGGTGTGGTAGCTCTCGCTCGTGATCTTGCGGCCCTCCTCCCGCTCGAGCTCGTTGAGCTTCTTGACGAGATCGGCCTGCAGGCCGCGCACCCGCGTCAGATGTTCGCCGATCTCGTTGAGCATGGCCGTGTACCGGTCAGTCGGCTGCTTCTCGTCCAGGGTCTTGTTGACCTGGTCCAGCAGCGCGGCCATCATCTTGGAGTAGGTCGGCGGCGGTCCGGCCGTGTCAGAGTGCACCCCCGCCGGGGGAGGGGGGGGCTTGTCGTCCCCCCCCCCGCCACCGCCGGGGCGGGCGACCGAGGACGCCATGAGGGCCTCGAATGCCACCTCGGCCGGGGGCCGGGTCTTGGCCTGGTCGGCGCGCTGCCGCAGCGCGTCCATTAGGGACTGGATCCGGGTGGCGAGGCCGTCATTGAGGACCCGCTCGTACCGCAGCGTGTCGATCTGGTGCTTTCGCTGGGCGCGCTCCTGGTGGATCTGGGCCTGCTTGGCGCGGATAAAGGACTTTTTGTCCACGTTGGGGTGGACCTCAATGTCCGAGTCGTCGCTGAGCTCGAGCGCGTCCTGGCCGCTCTGTTTATCAGCTCATCGGGCTTCTCTTCCGGGAGGAGGGAGGGGGGTCTGGCTGGGGCGACTGACCCATTTGCTGTAGTCGACCGGCATCTTGACGATGAAGCTCTTGGTTCTTCGGAATCTCTCGAGCCAGTCCAATTACAAATGCCCGGACGGGGTGACGGCGGGATTTGGGCTGGGGTGAGCGGTGTTGCAGTATGACTGGAGGGACAGACAGCTCCGCTGGAAGGTTCTGGCGTCCCGGCTGTCCGCAGGCCGCAGGGCGGGGTGGACGACGGCGGGGCGGCAGCGCACCCCGCCAGCTCGGCGATAGCTTATCAGCTGCTGACCTTGGTCACGACGTCCACTACTGGACATGTGCGGGCATGCACGACTTGCCGCTTGACCTGGCCTTCACAATTGATCCATGTTGAAGAACGAGGTGATAATATAGATACTGGCGGCCTACTCCTTCGGATGCCCCTCGGGAGGCGCGGCCGTAGCTGAATTACAGCAGCTGATAACGTAAAGGAGAAACGAGACTCCCTCGGCAACATGCCGGCCGGCAGCAACAGTTAAGACGGTCAATTTGAAGTCAACCCAGCACCTCTCTTCGATGCTCCCCCCGTCTCTGCCCGCATATGCCCCTGTCGGCTCGTGAGCCGTGCCACTCCCGCGCACACTCAACGCTACTTTATCTTAGCCCTCCCGCCTTACCCACACCTCCCCGATCGGATCGTTGTACTCCTGCACGCACACCCACTCCCCGATCCCGTATTCGGCCGGGGCCCGCCTGACGCCGCGCCCGCCGCCGGCCAGGATCAGGTTGCCGGGCCGGTATCCGGCGTCCTCGCGCATGCGGCGGATGACGCTGCCGTGGATCCGGGCCGTGCGCGGGATGTCGCGCGTCTCCCCACACGGCAGCGGCCACCGTATCGGCCTCCACGACCCGTCCGGCTGCAGATCCATGCGGCGGAACGGCAGGTATTCCATCATCTTCCACCCCAGAACTTTCCCCACCGACAGGCCGCCCGAGAACGCGAGACAGTCGTGGATGCGGGCCACATGGGCCCGGTGCATGATGTCCTGGAACCGGCTCCGCTTGGGGTGCTTATTGGGCTGGGCCCCCTCTGGGTGCCCCTCCTCGGCCGGCCCCTCCCGGTCGGTCTGGTCTTGCTGCTGCTGCTGCTGCTGGGCCTGGTCGGCGGGCCGCCACGGCGCTTCCGTGGACTGCGAGGCCAGTGGGGTGGGTGCCGACACGTCGATGCGGATCCCGTCGACTGGGGGCTGGCTTGGGGCCTCCCCCTCCCCGTCGGCCTCGGCCTCAGCCTCTTGATCGAAACTGTGCTGCAGCTCCTCGGCGATCCCCATCTGGACGAGCCTCTCAGGGTCAAAGCCGAGATCAGCCGTCTGAGCCTCCCTGATCATGTACACGAGCGGCACGTGGCTGGCCGACTTGGTCTCGGCGACAAATTCCCACCCGCCGCCGACATCCCCGTGGCCGCCGGCAAACCTGGAGCTGGGTCAGCACGGCCCTGCTGTCTCTGTTAATTTGTCGCCGTACGCCGGCCAGACCGGCTTACTCACCAGATCTCGTCCATATCCTGTTCTTCGTCATCCGAGTCGGGGTCATTGTCAGGTATCAAGCGCGACGTGTCGGAGGGGGCGGGCGGGCCGCCGCCGCCCTCGGTCGATGCGTCGGTGTCGGCCCTCGACCTGGAGCGGGCGGATCGTGAGCGCGAGCGGAAGATTTCCTCCCCAGGGACGAGGGCAACCGCGTCGGAGGGCGCGAGGGTGGCGCGCCGGCCTCGGGGCTGGTGGTCGCCTCCACCCGCCCCCCCCGCCGGATGCTCCCCCCCACGGTCGCGGCGGGGTCGGTATCTCTCGGTGGGATGGCCGTCGGCACCGTGCCGTCTGCGTCGCTGCCTGTCCCTCTCGGCGGCCTGATAAATCAGGTCCTGGCGGAACTTGGCCCGGCGCTCGTCAATCGAGACGCAGTGGCGGATCACCTGCCCATGCCGTATTCTGTCAGCCATGTCCAGTCGTACCTGCCTGCCGACCGACCACCCGGACGATCTCGAGGAGACTCACCCTCGCGCTGGTCCGGGCCGTGTACGGAAACCTGGACCTCTGCATCCACGCGGTTTCGAACCTGGGGACCGAATTGACCGTGTCAAACAGGCCGATGAATCTGATCCGGCCCACGGGCCGGCTGAAGGTCTCGCGGAACCCTTTCAGGAAGCGGTACATTTCGTGGCGCTTTTCCCGGTCACGCTTATTCTGGCCATCGCGCCGGATCTGCCACTGCGAGAAGGCCTTCCACGCGAACAAGACCATCTCCTCGTTGCCGTGCGACAACAGGCCGATGTAGTCGAGCATCTCGGCCAGGAACCGGGCCACGTAGGCGCCGCGTGAGAATCCAAACATGTAGATCTCGTCGCCAGGGCCGTAGAACCTCATCAGGAACCGGTACCCGCCCACGACGTGGTCGGCAAAGCTGGTGCCGATGGCCGAGTCCTTGGCCTTGAGGTACCATGCCACCAGTCGCTCGCGGATGCTGGTGCCGGAGAGGGAGCTGGATACGACATAGGTTCCGATGCCGGGCTGGTAGTAGTGGTCTGAGTGGGAGAGGCGGTCAGCTTGTCATTGCACACTCCCTCTCCTCTCCTCTCCTCTCTCCTCTCTCTTCTCTTCTCCTTATACCTCGTCTCTCTTCTTTCTCTCCTCTACCACTCCTCGGGCGAGGAAAGAGTAAGGAGAGGAGAGCCACTCACACTGGTTCCCAGCATTCCGATCCAGACAGCGAAATATCTTGAGGATGTTGCTGTCGCTATCGTCGCCCTTGAATTTGTTGCCGGTGCCGTCGAAACAGAGCACCAGCTTGCGCGGCTCCCTGGTCGTGTTTCCGTCCATCCCGATGCTGCCCGCCGCGTGCCCGATCGACGGTGCCGACGCGGCGGCAAGGTAGCGATGGAACGCGACCGAATCCTGCGACAGCTCGCGACTGGGGATGGCCGGCCTGGCAGGGGCAACGGGGTTCGAGTTGGGGAGGAGATGGGTCGGGTCCATGGCGGGCGGCGGTGGGCCAGCACACATATATACGCTCTACCTATCCACCCGTCTGCCAGCACAGCGCAGCAAGCTCCGGGAGGGGGCGTGGGTGCGTGCGACCGGTCACAACAGGAGGGACACCGGTTATATATGCATGTGGCCGTTTCGGGCGGCGCCATGCCGCCAGGTCTGCTCTCTGGCCAAGCCACGCACGTAACATCCTGGCACCGCGAGCTATCGTTGTTGACCACCACCACTCATCACCAGCATGGCTTGGTCCCTGTCTCGGTGCTCGTCCGGGTGAAGCCCCGAGCTGGTGGCCCCGTGGCGTTAAGGGAGTGCGCTCATCCGACGACGTGGCGCGGGGCGCTGTCTCACATCCGGGGGGGTGTTTCCTAATCCTCATCTACTAATTACCGCGATATCTGAGTCTTGGCTTGTCTTTTTATCTTGTCTTTTTATCTTGTCTTTTTATCTTGTTTTTTTATCTTGTGGTTTTATCTTGTCTTTTCATTTTATCTTGTCTTTTCATCTTGTCTTTTTATCTTGTCTTTTCATAATAAGCTGGGCGATCGGGGGGGGGGAGTCGGTGGGCCGAGGGTGAGACGAGGGCGGGATGGGAGGCGAGTTATGCAACTCGGAGGTGATTGACGGCTACTGGCCGCTGCCGTCGTCGTCGGGAGAGGGGAAATCAAGTCCAACTGGACAGGGGCGAGAATGCCAAGATCTGCGGGACAACGCCGCGACACTGCGATTATATCTGTAGATATATTCCCAGTGGAGCAGGTTCGCGCCGCGCCGCGGAAGCATGGGCCAGTCGGGCCAAGAGCGCCGGGGGCCGAGGGTCCACACCCCGCGGCATGTCCACGGCAGCGGGAGAACCAACAACGACCCAAGGGGCCGCGACGCGGCGGCATGCTCGCGACAGCGGGATACTGAGAACGGCTCGAGCTGTCGACACGACACCACGACATGTTCGCGGCAGCAGCAGGGCTGAGAACTCCCAGACCAGAGGCGACCAGCCCCGAGGCCGGCGCACCTCCCTCGCGCCCTCCGCCTCCCCACTCCCCACGCTCGTCGCGTACCAGCCTAGGACAGGTTAGATCAGTGAGTTCGCCGACGGTGTAGGTGAGCGTCTGCTTGAGTGGCAGCAGGGCCGCCGAGAAGTGTCTCGAGCCGCGGGCGCGGCAGCCAAGCTCACGGCAGCGGCGGCGTGGGGTGGAGCGGGGACCACGGGGCCTCCAGCGCAGCCGGCAGTCTGAGCACTTCAATTGCCGAGGCCACTCCTGCTCAGCCACTCTGCAGCGGTGAAACCCGCACACAAGAACACGGCAGAAAGGAACTTGGGGGTTCACCGTCGGCATTTGCGGAAGATCGACAGCAGCCAGTGGGAGGGGGTCGGCTCATCGGGTCTACCACACCATACATCTTATCTAGACCACACCATGAATCAACAACGGCTGCTGGCCTGGCCTGCGTCCCTCGGAGCTTGCATGCTCCCATTCGTTTTGCCCCCCCCTCCGCCGTCGCCTCAGGGTGTTTCGTCCGGCTAGGCCTTCCCGCGGCGGCGGCGGCGCCCCTAAAACAAACAAGCCCATGAGGAACACGTCAGAAGGGCACACATCATAAGGAAAGCACGGCACGGGCACCCGCTCGTCCGTGGGGTGGCGGTGGTGGCGTGCGTGTATTTGGCATTTGGCGCCGGTGTTGGACCAGCACCCGGAATCTGGATATCGGCCGGCCCTGACCAGAGATATCTACCTGAGCAAGTACGTGACCCCCACCTCACGGGTTGTAAGACGTTGGGGCGGGGGGGTTGACCCTTGCCAGCTGGTTGGCTGGTGTCGAGCCAAGTATCTTGAAGCCGCCGACTCTTAGGCCGCCACCGTGGATGGCGACCGCCCAGGTCTTGCCTGCCTGTGTACTTGGACTCATCCAGGACAGGAGGAGCATCGGTGCGGTGGGGTGTGCTTGTGATACTGGCCAAGAGCCCGGACGGAGGCTACTGGCTGAAGGGGGACCTGGCCCGAGGGATCTGAGAGGCGATGGCGCCGGACCTGGCGGGGTGACTCGACTATATGTATTAGAGAAGAGAGACGGGGGGACTCGGTGCCGTGCCATCTCCAGAAGGAGATTATCTCACTCTGAGCTGAAGCACAGCCATTGTCCGGTCGAGCGAGGGAGCATAACGAACGGCGGGTAGGAAACGGAAGTGATATCCTCACTTGCGAACAGACAGGCAGCTGTCCAGACAGTATACCCCTCGGGATAACAGCATCGCGGCCCTCCCCGAGGGCCGCCTTATTATTTGTAGCAGGGAGACGGATAGCTCGAGGTCATCCTTACTTGCTGACGGCTGGGGCAGTGACCCATAATACAATCTATCGGGACAAAAGCGACTGCGACTTGTAATTATTCGCCCGCTTTATTCTTATAGGACCGAGACAGGCTCGTCTTCCCCACCCACCCTCCTACCGCTCAGGCATCACCCCCCGCACCGGCCAATAGTACTCATCGCCGACCGCGTCCCGCACCTCTTCTCGGGTCAGCCAGCGGAACTCGGCGAATCCGAATGGGTTCCCCGTCAGGTCGGCCTGGCCAGCCATGATCCGGGCCTTGAGGAAGAAGGTCTTGACGCCGCGGCGACGCCTGCCCTCGTCCTTGTCTTTTTTACCATCCCCGTCGTCGGGCTCTTTCATACCCTCCCCGTCGTCCGGTTCTTTCTTATCCTCTCCGTCGTCGGGTTCTATCTTACCCTCGGGTTCTTTTTTACTTTTTAAATTGTCTCTTGTACCATGGCCGCCCTCTTGTTCGGTGCCGTCGACGACCGAGTGGGCGATTGGACGCCGGCCGACGAGCCACGTATTCATATTGCGGCCCGCGCAGGTGCGCAGCACCCGCATCGCCGTCTGTTGCAGGAATCATCAGTCAGAGCTGGCCCGCTCGGGACGGGGTGGACGTATAAGGTTATGCGAGACCGCCAGACACGCACCTGGTGCAGGACCTCGTCCGTGTCCATCGCCGCGGTCGGGAACACCCACCGGCCCGCCCGGTTCCGCAGGAGCAGGTATAGGGTGCGGTCGAGTCGGCGGTCAAGCCGGGTCACGTCACCGGCGCGGTCCGCGTCCGTCTCTCGGGGCAAGGGCCGCTCCGGCGGCGCCCGTTCATCGGCCGGGATGATCTCGGCGTCCTGGCTGACACGCACGACCGCGTCTTTGGCCAGCTCCTCGGCGACGCGGCCGGCCTGGCTGCGGTCGTCCCCGACGGGGAGCTCGTCGTCCCAGAGGTTGGCGCCGCGGCCGCGGTACCCCCCCAGCTCGCGCGAGAGCACGCCCCGGCGCTCGCGCATCTTGAGTCGCCATTCGATCCGGGCCGGCGTTGCGGGCTTGAAGTACATGTCGGAGGCGAACGGCATCGAGAGCCGCTCGCCGAGCCGCTTCTGGTAGAAGAAGAAGGCCTCCTCGAACGGGTGGAGGGTTCGGGTGAGGAGGGGCGGCCGAGAGAGTATCACGCCGGCTCGCAGTTGGTGGAGGCTCGGAAGCTGGAGGGGGTAGCGGCGAGTGCGGGCGCCTGTCGTCGCCGCCGGTTCTGTCCTCACGAGGAGAGGGTCGATGTAGTTCGCGTAGGGGTCATTGCTAGGGGCGAGTATGGGGGACGCTGGAGGAGGAGGAGGAGGAGGAGGCGGAGGAGGAGGAGGAGGAGGAGGAGGAGGAGGAGGAGGCGGAGGAGGATCCGCGGAGGCGGACGAGGAGTGGAGGCGGGCGGCCTGCTGCCGTCGTCGGCCGGGGGGGGCGGTGGTTGTGGAGGCAACTTTAGCAGGCCCGGTCAGCAAGGCATCCGAGGGTAACTGGGGCAGGGAGCGGCATGCATGCCTCCTCGGAGAGACAGGGCCAGCGCGGGCCCGTGAGCGCGGGCCGGTGGTGGAGGCCGCACCATCTGACCGCTGCTGCTACAGCTGCTGCTGCTGCTGGTGGAAATCTGACGATATAACTTTCGAAATTGAAGCAATTTTTTTCCGATCACGGCTGTGGGCAGAATTTGCCGAGGTAGTGCCGAGCCAATGAGACGAGAGGGGAGCAGAGCTCCAGTCATTATTAATCGAGACGAGGCTGATGCTTTTCTCTGTTATCCCCAGCCCTGATATCCCCAGCCCTGCTACCCCCCGTCCTGTTACGTCGGTTCGTTTCCTCCATCCGCATCGTCTCTGCCATCAATCCCACAGGGCCAAAATGTCCCGCCATCACCCGTAAGTTTCGCCGGTATCAGCCAGCCTTTTTCCACTCGTCCCCCCCACTGCCTCCCTCCGCTAACCCTCCCTCTAGCGACCTGGTTATGTGCCGCAAGCAGGCCGGCATCGCTATCGGCCGGGTCTGCGACAAATGCGACGGCAAATGCCCCGTCTGCGACTCGTACGTGCGGCCGACCACGCTGGTGCGGATCTGCGACGAGTGCTCATTCGGCAACTACCAGAACAAGTGTGTTGTGTGCGGCGGCGAGGGCATCTCTGACGCGTTCTACTGCTTCGAGTGCACGCGACTCGAGAAGGATCGGGACGGGTGTCCAAAGATCATCAACTTGGGCAGTTCGCGCACAGACCTGTTCTACCAGAAGAAGACAAATCGGACTGTGGCGTACTAGGGATAGGGGCCCCGGGGGGGGGGAGCGAGCCGGAAGAGGGTGGGGAGAGGGAAGAGGCGACGCGACGTGGTAATTATAATGGGCGGACGTGTGGCACATGTACGGACGGAGGTGCGCTGGGTGTTGGGGTGTCATCCAGTGGTGCGGCGTGGGGGAGGGGGGATAAACGCGGGATGGCGTGGACGAGGGACCGAGCAGTGTCCCGGGAAGGCCATGTCGTGCCATGATAAAAGACGTGTGATGAGGGCCGGAGCGCGAGGTCCTGCGGGGGATTTCTGCGAGGATTGCTCGTGCGGAGGGGCAGCGGCAGCGATGTGCGCAGAACAAGCCGGAAGAGGGGCTCAGGCTGTGCGTGATATGGCTCGGCACCTGCCGGAGCTCGGACCGGGGCCAGGCTGGGATGCGATCCGGCACATGCCGGAGCTCAGACCGGGCCCGGTCTGATGTGTGACTCGACACATGCCGGTGCTCAGACTGGAGCCAGATGAGATTGATTGGGCAGACTGGTACCAGATTGAGAAGTAACTATTGACAGACAGCATGCGGGAGAGAGACTGGCGAATGAGAGTCCCAACCCGGACGTGGTGTCTGCGCGGAGATCAGACGGGACCAATATGATCGAGAGCCAGACAAATGTGATGGATGTGGGGAGGATATGGGACAGCCGAGAGAGGGGCTTGATGAGGTAGGCACCACGGAGCGGACGGATGAGATATAGCCGAGAACGCCAAGTGCTGGGAACTAAGGACCACGTGGAATACAAGCAAGGGCTGAAGACGGTACAGTCGGAAGCGAATCTGAAACCCAAGATCCAACATCCAGTCGAGTTGACTTGCATTATGACCGGCTCGGTATCAGAATGAGCGGCCGGCACAGTACTACGAATAATAGAACAACGATAATCCACATGTCCCATCCTGTCCCTCGCCCGTCCCTCGAGCTCGCTCTCCCCCTCAACCCAAATACTCAATACATCTCATTCAACAGACCCGGCTCCACCGAAGAAAATAAGAAAACAAAAGAGAAATGAACACCCCATCACATCCGAGTTACGCGCATCCCCATCCCTGCCGTGGCCAGGATTTTCCCCCACGCCGCCGCGGCGACCCGCCTTACCCGCTCTCGCGCCCTCCCGTGACCAAGCATCACCAGGAGCCCGATCACGAAGGCGAGCAGTCGGGTCAGCGCCGCTGCGTTGGCTACGAACAGGGACGCGCCGAGCTGGCCCAGCGCGGCCCGGAGACCGGAGATGGCCATGCCGGACCTCGCGCCGGGGGTGGCGGTCAGCGGCCCGGCCGATGCCGCCACTGTCCTCGCGGTAGGCCGCCGTGGCGGAGCCAATACCCCTGCCGGTTCGGCCATACTCTCGGCCTCGCCCTCTCGCTGCCTTCTCTTTTGTCTTTCTCTCTCCCCGTTCCGCCTCGCCGACTCCTCTTCCTTCGCGGCGGCGGCCGCCGCCGTCGCAGCCACCGCTTCCTCTCGGACATTCCTATCTTGATCCTCCTGCGCCTCCGCCAGGCTCTGCAGCGCCTGCAGGAACGCCTCCCGGCGTTCCTCATCCAGCACCTCGCTCGCGCCGATAAATTCGCGCGCATAGACCCACTCACCGTTGCGAGGGAGCACGTGGAGCGCGTACAGCTCCAGGATCTTGACACGGGTGGCCAGATCACGTGGTGTGATCGTTCCTCCGCCGTGGCGGCGCGGTAGACGTGGGTCGGAAGGGTCGGAGACGGCGGCGGCGCCGGTATCGGTGGCGTCAGAGAAGCCGAGGTCGAGATCGAGGGCCGGTGCAGAGGACGAGCACGAGGACGAGGCGAGGTAAGATTCGAGCCGGCGCTGGTTGACGAGCTGGTTCGGCGCGTGGGCGAGGAGCAGAGTAGACCTGTGGATGCGGTTGGATCCCTGAATCGGTTCGGTCGGAGAGGGGGGTGGGGCGGAGGACGGCCTACAGATTGATGACCACGTCGGGATCCACGTCGCCCTCGACGGCGTGGTAGCCATCCGTCGCCACCTCCTCCCAGACGGTGCCGTCCCTGACCCTGGCCCGCATGGCCCGCCACTCGGCCACGCCGAACGCGTCCTTGCCCTCCTCCGGGGGCATTTCCAGCACCGCGTTGAGGACGGTAAGGTACAGGCTCCAGATCTTGACGCGGGTGGTGCGCGACGCGGTGGCGACGGGCGCCGGGTCGGCGTCGGCGGCATTCCCGGTCCCGTCGGACGACGGGGTGATGAGCGGCGCGAGGGTGGTCAGCGCCTCGGGCAGGCGGCGGGTCAGAAAGAGAGACGAGGCCTGCCGGTACGTCCGGGAGATGTGGGCGGGGGCGGATGCGGAGGCGTGCCGGGGGGCGGCGGCGGCGGGGAAGGAGAAGGGGAGGCCATGAGGGGCCATTATTCGTGTACGGGCCGCGCGGGCGCGATCGGGGGTCGTCGGGTAGGGTCCGGGTCGAGGCTCGGTTTCGGGACGGGAGGAGGGTCGCGGGCGGTGGGGTTTAAAAGTGTAAGATGAAATTATTGTAAATTAATAGCAACTAAAACCAAGGGAGGACAGGGAGAGGGGGCAAGGGAAGGATGCGCGGTCGCCGCCGCAGGCATGCCAGGCTGGCGGGTAAGTGTGCGTGCGCGGTCAGGGCATGCGCGTCAGTCCCCCCCTCGTCGTCGTCGTGCCAGTCAGTGTCTGTCTTCTCTCTCCCTGCGGTGTTTTTTTTTCCCTGGGGGATACGGAGTATGAAAAGACTGACGGGCGGGCGGATGGTATGTGAGGATGGCTGGCTGTATGTATGGTGTGGTGGGGAAGACGGTGGGGAAGGCGTCCGAGCACAGGGGTTCGAGACAGCGGCGCACACGCCAGGCGTTGGGCGTCGGACCAACGGCTGGAAAAAAGGGTGGCCCGCTGGTAGCCATGCTGACTGGGAAGCTGGAGAAGAGGGGCGCACATAGGGGCAGGCCGTGCCGTGCCGTGCGGTCGATAGATCCCTCTCGGCACAGTGCCATGATCGACCTTGTAGTTGTGCCGCGCCGGGGCAGCAGCGGCCGGATGGTAGATCGTCAGCATCCGCACTCAGTTGTACGTGCTGGCCATAGGCTGCCGCAGCGCCGAGGATGAAGCTGATCGGGCTGAGCGTATCTTGTCCTTGGAGCGGATGCGGCTGCTGCAGTGCGTATCACTCCACGTTGGCATTGTCAATGTACCGTCGTCGTCACCACGGGATATGCTCTTGACTGGATCTTGGCGCCTCCTCGCACATGCTGACATGGGGTATGTACACTTTCCGCCATCACGGTAGGGCGGTTCCGCCTTGGTCACCCTTCTAACCACGGCAGCGCACAAGCAGTGGCGGGGTCATATCCTCCTCTCACCTGGATTGTATCATGCCGGCAGGGTAGTTTGGTGCCCATGAAGCCATGATGGCGAGAATCGGATAACAAGTGCCCCTTCGGAACCTATGCGCGCTCGAAATGTATGCTCGGAGCAAACCGGATTCCCTCCTCATAATGTACCCTCGTCGTAAGGGGGGCAATTTACGCCACCATTCTTCTTCCGCGGAGATCGCCTCAGGCCGGCGTCTCGCGCGCTCTCTCTCGCTCCCTCCTCCTCCCCGCTCTCTGCCCCCGCCCTCCCTAGGATGCTCCTCTCGTCCCCTTCCCCAGCCACCTCTCCCGCCGCTGCCCCCCACCCGCCCACAACCTCGGCCTCGGTAATCCAGCCGGCCTCGACCGCAAAGCGCACGACCTCGGCGGCGCTCCCGAAACTGG
Source organism: Bertia moriformis (assembly GCA_025802115.2). Classification (NCBI taxonomy): domain Eukaryota; kingdom Fungi; phylum Ascomycota; class Sordariomycetes; order Coronophorales; family Bertiaceae; genus Bertia; species Bertia moriformis. Next base: position 13,626 of record JAOYNC020002706.1, read on the forward strand.
TCCACCCGCCGGCCTCGCCCGCGTCCGGGTCCAGGTGTCGCCACATCTCCTCCGTCTCCCGGCGGAAGGTGCGGACCGCGGCGCGCGCCCCTCGGAAGGCCCCGACCAGGTAGCCGTACAGATAGGCCAGCCACAGCACGTTGGTGTAGGGCGCTTGTGCGGCCCACGAGACGGGCTGTCCGCCGGCGGCCGCGGCCGCGAGCGCATAGGGGGTGTCATGCGCCGACGGTGGCAGGCACGCCCGCTCGCCCGTCAGGAGGTACGATCGCATGCGCCGGTACACGACGCACTGGGGCGCGTGCGTGCTGGTGAACAGGCTGAGGTCTCGCTCCAGGTCAAAGGCGAGGGGGGAGGGGCCGGCGCCCCCCTCCTTCCCGACTCCGCCGCCAGCGGGGTCCGACGCCCGCGAGATGCCGTAGTCGAGGATGGTTATGTCCAGGCCGGAGCGGCCGAATCGCGAGTGGCGGCCGCCGTTTCCGTTGCCGCCGTTGCGGCCGCCACTGCCGCCGCCGCCGTTGCCACCGTCTGCGTCCAGCAGGTTGGCCAGATTCCTGGGCGGGCGCGCCCGCCGCACGCAGATGTTGCCCTCATGCAGGTCGCGATGCTCGAACGCGGCCCACTCCTCGGCCCGGGCCAGGGCGGCGGCCACCAGCAGGAACACGTCCCAGACCTCGTCGATCTCGGTCAGCTCCGTGTCCTCGAGCGGGACGCCGGCGTCGCCCAGCTCGACAGCCAGGAACCGGGTCCCGTCCTGGTACCGACTCGGGCTCGGGTAGAACTGCAGCCGGGCCGGGTCCCGGCGGCGGGCGCGGGCGTGGAAGCGCCGGTGCGTGTCGAGCAGCGCGGCCGTGGCCCGGCCCTCGACCGCGTACCGCTCCTTGTAGACGACGAAGCCCGGGACGGCGGCCAGCCACTCGGAAATCTGGAGCTCTGCCGCCACGTCGGCCTCCGGGTGCGGCTCCTCGTCGACGAGGCCGGCGCGGACCTGGGCCGCGGTCTGGGCCCGCAGCGGGGACGGGAGCCGGATCACCTTGATGATGCTGGTGCCGAGCCGGTTGGTGACGCGGTATATCTCGGCAAACGATGCCTCGGCAATCTTGGTGATGGTGTCGCCGGGCGGGCAGACCTCGGCCCAGGTGAGGGTACGGAGCGCGGCGGGGGGGGTCGGGGGGCGGGACCGGGGCCGGGCGCGGGCGCGGGCGCGGGTACGGCTGGGCTCGGCCGGCGTCGATACCAATTCGGCTTGGTCGGCCGGGCTCTTGTCCGCGACCGGTGTTGCTAATGACAGCTCCGATGGCGGGGGGGGGGCTCGCCGGGCTCGTCCTCCGAGTCGACGCTGTTGTTGCCGTTCTTTCGGCGGCGCGTCTTTAATCTCGACGGCGGCAACCCGGTCCGCCAGCGCGCTGAGGTCGGGGTCGGGGTCGAGGTCCGCGGCCCCGCGCTCCTTCTCCTTCATCCCTCCATCTTCCGGCTCGTCCGTCGCTAGCGCCTCTTCCCGACGGCATGGTGGGGCAGAGGCGGGGGCCGCCGCTGGGGCCACCGCATGGACCGCCGCTGGGGCTGGGCCGGGGGAGGGAGGGCGCTGCTTCAGCTCGGCAAAGAGCCGCTCCGCCTTGGAGGGGGGCAGCAGCGGCTGCCGGGCTCGCTTCCCGTAGGTGCGAGTGGAGGTGGCGGCGGCCTGGCGGGGCATGATCTGTGCGCGTGCTCTTCCTAAAAGCCAATTGGGGGGGTACTGGCCTGTGCGCTCTGCCAGGTCAACCGAGGGGGCTCTGCCGAATCACGCGACGATATCGCGTTTGTGCGCTCCTCAAGTCAATCGACAGTGATAATTGTCGCGCTCCCTAGGGAGATGAGATGTTTCGCGCCCTCTTGTCGAATCTTGGCCGAGGGGGGAATACACATTCCTTCAGTCAGTCTACCGAGTCAGTCAGTCAGCCAGTCTCGTGTTTCGATGGCCTGTGAATGGAATGGCGTGTGGACCCGATGCACCTTGTACCCAGCACGACTTATCCCCATCCCCCTCCTCGCTGATCGCTGATCTCACGCACCGCCGTATATCGTGCAATAATGGCAGTTGGCGGGGAAACCGGCGGGTGGCCGGGGGGCCATGTCGGGGAAGGGTGGCCCCCCACCTCCACCGCTCCGCTCCGGTTGCTGATCGTACCCGGGCCAAAACCGGCAGCGAAACCGGCTACAAAAACACATCACCCTCTTGCATCTATCTAATTCATTGGTGATACGCTATACCGCGTCGGCTGATGCCCAGCCCAGGTGCCATCGACCCGCCTGCTGCTCCACTGCTATCCGTGGCCGGGCTGGAAGACAATCAGCCCCTCTGACCGATTTATCCGAGGCCACGCCACAAGACATCAACCGGTCTGGGCCAATTTATATCCGTGGCCGGGCTACTAGGCATCCAAAGACACCAACCCCTCCACTCCGGCTTGGTCCGCGCCCAGAAGTTCACCACACACACTCTGCTCTGCATGCCCTGCCCTGCTCTGCCTTGGTAATTGCCTTGGTAACAGCAATCTTGCCGCCCAGGTCGACCAGCCATATGGCAGCCGCTGCAGAGCAGAGGCCATCATCTCCTGCAACCCCTTGCAAGGCTGCGCGGGCCTACTGAATCAAATTCTGCCAACACACTCGAGTCGGCCGCATTCGGTTGGGTAAGGGTTCTGCCAGATCGACATATAGGTCAACATACTTACTGGCGGCCACCGGCCATCTAATTACCAAACACCACACCCCCATCCAACGTACCCGGCACTCTCGCCCGCCAGCCAGCAAGATAGGTGCGCACTTACAACTACCCCCGAACCCTCTTCTCTCTCTTTCGCATCTCCTTTCCCCGCTCCCGCTCCAGATACTTCTTCTGCCCCCTCGCATCCAGAGCTTTCAGCTCCGCGTCGCGCTTCTCCTTGCGGGCCCGGTTCCGCGCCGCGGTCCGGTCGTCCTCCGCCTCCGCCTGGGCTTCGCGTTTCATCTTGGCCAGCAGCTCGTCGCGGTTGGCCTGGAGCTTGCGCAGCACCTCGGGTCGGAAGTGAGCCTGCCTCACGAGCTCGTCCGGCAGGCACACGAAGTATTTGATCAGCGGGAGCAGCGCCGCGTTCCCGTCAGTGCTCGAGAGGGCCGGCATGCGGTGTCGGAGGATCAGACGCCGGTGCGGCGACTGGCCCTCGGCGCTGTTCGCGACACACCGGGACGACACGGTCAGTCGGAAACCGGAGGGAGACGGGATTGGAGTGGGGGGATCGATGCGCCCTACGTGTCAGGCCGGGCGGACGGCAGGTCCGAGATGATGATGTGTTCGAACAGGTCCCCGGCTGCCTCGACGACGCGGAGCAGCTCTGGCGTCAGCATGATCTCGGTGATCTCGGCGCTCTCGCTCATCACAATCGCCCACGGCGGCAGCTTCGAGTGGTCCTTGGCCGTCGTGATCGACAGGTCATATCGGCTGTCGCGCAGGCGCCGCATGCTGCGCTTGTGCGCGATGGCCCACACGAAGTTGTCATAGGCCTGGCCGCCGCCGCCGCCGCTCAGGTCACGCGCCGGAAAGAGCCCGGCCTCGGGCGGCATAGCCGGCTGCGCCGTCTTGCCCCCCCGGCCGTCGGACGGGTACGCGACCAGCTCTGCTGTGTCTTTCGGGCGCCCGGTCTCGCCATTGAACAGGCAGCGCGTCGCATGGTCGACCAGGCTGCTGATCGGGTTGCTCCATTCGATTAGCCCAAGCTTGACAACAAGCCGGGCGATGTTCCGCCGCCCGGTGGCGACGAGGGTAGAGTCGTAGAACAGGCCCCGCCTCATCAGCTGCTTCACAAGGTCCTCATGGTCCTGTGTGTCGCGGCCGGCTTGGACACCGCCCTCCTGCCCCAAGATCCTGACCGAGGTAAACTCGGCGCGCAGGGTCGGCACGTGGGCGCGGCACCAGGCCAGGGCCTGGGCTCGGTTCGTGCGAGCGCCGAACAGGTCGATGATGCTAATGACGGCAAATAAGAGGATGAGTACGACCCCATAGCGGTATTCCGGAGCCAGACCCGGCTGCCAGTTGTCCAAGCGCAGTCGTACCGTCTGAGCGAGGCCGCCGATGAAGCTCGCAGACGGGGCAGAGTCTGGGGGGGGAGTGCGGATCAGAGGTAGCCTTCAGAGGGGGGGCGGTCACCAATACTGGCGGTCACTGCTACTGACCCGAGTGTGAAGGCGGCGTAAAGGTGGGCCCCTCGGGCTTGTTGTTTCCCATGAGGCGCTCTAAATAGGTTGCCATCGTTGGGAGATAAAAAAATATGCTATGTCGACAGAGAGGAAAGAGATGGACAGAAAGGAGAGATGGACCGATCGGAGAGACTAAATGGTGACGCCATGCTTCAATCACGTGGCAGGCAGGCTGGCTGGCTTCTGCCACTCCACCTCAATTGGGAAGACACCGACCAGCCAGACATCTGTATAGTTCCATCTGCGGAATCATGATTCTATCTGTATATTTCCATCTGTACATTTCCATATGTATAATTCATGTACACATACATGGCAGGCAGGGAATGGCCCGTCTCTATTCCCTTTGCTTACAGCAAGCAGCCTTCTCGGGTTCAACTCCCCCAGTATGGACCATCATTTCAGGCCGCGTTGATGATCGACGATGTGCGAGACAAACGAATAAAAAAAAAACCAAAAGCAGGAACGCCGCCCCTATGCCCTCGCCATGCCCTCGCCGTGCCCTTGCCATGCTCTTGACATGGAAAAATATGAAAAAGAATTGACACATAAACGATCATCCCGCCACGGCGACCGCACCGGCCACCACCGCCAGCGCCAGTGCCGTCCAGCCACTCCTCCGGATCACTCGCGCC
>JAOYNC020002809.1:0-18451 GCA_025802115.2 Bertia moriformis
GTTCCTCTCGGACCCGTTCGACCTGTCTCGACCAGGATCGATCGCGATCCGGCCGGGGTTTCCGTCTGTGAGAGACGTCGAGGACACCAACGCTTCCGAGAGACGGATCACCGATGGCGCAGCCGTAGTACAGTCGCCTGCGCCGACACAGCTGCGCAAGAGCAGCTCCACATCCATATACTACTACAGCGGCGTCTCCATGAGTCAGTGGCGCGATCCGGGGCCAGATATCGGCTCGGCGGCCGGCAGAGAGAGCGGCGCCAGTGTTGGAAAGGCATACTAGTGGCGTGCGGAGGGGGGAAGAAGGGAAGGTTACGTGGAATAATGAATTCGGCACGGATGGGTACATCGCATGTACCTCGCGAGAGGGGGATGGGGCGCGGGGCGCGGGGTGGAAGGTAAAATGCTCATGGATCGACTATCTTGGCCGGCTTTTTATATGGGACGGGGGCCGTGGGTTGAGGCACGCATGGATCGGAACGGTCGTGGTCGAGACGAGAGGAGCACATGTACAAACATGGCGGAAGCGCAACCCAGGCGCTGCCACCATATATATCTCGAGGATGCATGCCATGCGCCGACCTGGCGGGATAGTTAGACGGTGCCAGCCGGGCCGTGCCGTCACCAGGAAGCTGGGCTTCTGCATGGACATGTGGTATATCTTGTAAGCCGAGTCGTGCCGGGCTGGGTCATTTATGCCGAGTATATAGGTCGAGCCGCCTCCTTCATGCTGGCTATAGGCCAGGGCTCATCGAGCCACGTCCTTCATGCCGAGTGCAGGTCAAGCGACATCGAGTCCCGTCCCGGCACAGAGCGACACGGCTCCCATCATGCTCCGTATCGACTAAATAAACGAGCTCAGACCCAGATGCTGTGTGCAGGTGGCGTTGCCCGGTCGAGTCCAGCTGGCCGTCGTCGGCCAAGAATAGCTGGACTTAATCAAGGGCCGGAAGATGGGCAGACTCGCATCCAAGGAGACCTATTCGATTGGCTACAGACTGCCTGGGTGAGGGAATTTGGACATTGCCCGCTTATGTAAGTCTCCGGACCTTCCCATGCAAGGAACAGGGGCTGGGCTGCGGGCAGGGCCGGCATGACCGACCGTGTCGTATCGCCGTATCGCCGTATCGCAGGACACGACGGCTTCTGATCCAGCGCGCGACTGGAGAGTCGAGAAGGCCTCTCAAGAATCCAACTCGAATTCGCCGCTCCCCAAAATCCAAACTGTCTCCCAGCTGCCGCGCTTTCCTGACCCGATTCTGTGCTTATTTCATACCACGACGTATACCACCCTGCCGGTGAGTATCCTCAGCGGACAGCGCCCAAAAGTCCCGTGGCCCGTTTCCCATTTCGCTACCGAATCTGCCGATCCAGCCGCCAAAATATCTGCCGCCATCTGCGGCCCGCGCGCGCTCCTCGCTCTGCCTGCCTGCCTACACGCGGGCTGCCTAAAAGCGGGCCTCAGCCTGCACTTCTCGCCCTCCTTTTCTCTGGAAGGGTCCGCGTCAGGGTCAGGCCCGTCCCGCCTCCCTTTCCCCTTCCGCTTCCCACACCCACCACTCATCCCCCCTCCTCTTCGTTCTTTCCTGCCCAACCCTGCTCCGACCCTGCTCCGGCTACAAACAGACTTCAGAGTTGAAGCTCGATTTTGCGAAACCAGACAGTTTTCTGCTGGCTCGCTCCTCAGCAGCGGGAGTTCCACGCAGTGAGTATTTATCATTCTGCTTCTCTTTCGGTGAGGAACCCTTTAGGCTCCGGCCCCCCCGCCCCGCCCCCTCGTCTGAGACTGACCCGCCCCGCCTATCAACATCATCAATAGCAACAGCAGCCAGCAGCAGCAGCAGCAGCCCCTGAACGCCACATTTTCTCGCTATCATCTCGGCCTCCTGTCCTTGACAACTGCCGAACTGGGCAGCCTTCGGCTCGGGCAAAAGCTCCGGCCCCTCGCCGTGGCAATCCTCGGCGCCTGGACGGGATAGTGTAACAGTCGCAAAGACGTCAATCTCGAATCGAGACCCCCCGCCTTTGCGACTAGCAAGATGTGGACGGCAGGCCCTATGATAGGTGTGTTGCTAGGCCGAGCGTCCCTATCGTTCCTTTTTAGCCCTTTTTTTTTCAGTCAGCCGGCTGCCGATACAAGGTCCGAGAGGTCGGTGCCAATAGCGGAGCTGGCCCCGAGGCGGGGTGGATGACGCTTCTGGAGCGGCCGATCTGGAGGTCAGGATACCCATCCGAGTTGGCGAACCAAGGCCCCGACCTGAATGCGACCAAGGCCTAATGTTTGCCACCTTTTTTTTCACCGTCTCTGGTGTTGAATGCCCTCGAGCCAGCTGGGCTTGTTTGGGCCTTTACTTCGTTACATACCTGCCCGCCATGCTCTCCTTGCTGTGGCCCCTAGTACTATTACTACTCCTACCCCGATCTATTACTTTCCAGTCTTGTAGTCTTGTTGGTTCCTAGCCATCTTGTTACTTCTCATGGCTTACACGTCACCCTACAGCCTACCTGCGGAGCGGCACGAAACATGGACCAGTTCCACCCCCAACCCCTGTCGTCTTCCCGTCGCGGATCCTGCTCCCGACCGAGATACCGGTCTCGGGTCCCCTCTCCAGCCTCCTGCAGGGTCTCCATCGACCCAGCGACATCAAGCCGGCCCATTTTTCCGCCTTGGGGCTTGTTCTGGTAAACGACGAGGCCACGGCGGAGGATCTGGTTCCCGACCCGAAATACCTGCCCGACTTTGCCAGCTGGGAGACACTCACTCCGGATGAGGCTCGGGAGAAGGACGAATCGACTCGGTTGCCGCTCTCGGCCTCCAACAACAACAAAAGATCGCCTGGTTGTCAGGTCTATCTGGATCGCAAGAGAGAGCTCTCTTACCGGAACGCGGATGCGTTCCGGACCGTCCGGAGGCTCCCGCACCCGAAGGGAGCCACTCCGCCCAGGCTCGGCGGCTCGTATGACTTCTGGAAATCCCTCGAGGCGCTGTCGGTCTTTTGGGACGACCCGACCGACCAACCCCCCCCCTCACTTTCTCACTCGCCATCGGCGCGGCAGGCAGGGGGGGGCAAGCCCGCGGAGGGCAAGGCTGGGAACGGCGAGGTCGCCGAGGGCAAACCCGGGACAGGCGAGACCGGCGAGGGCAAAGCGGCTGATACCGAAGCTGCGGATGGCAAGACCGGCGAGGGCAAAGCGGCTGATACCGAAGCTGCGGATGGCAAGACCGCCGAGGGCAAAGTGGCGGGAGATAAAGTCGCCGAGGCCAAGGCCGGGAAGGACGCATCTGCAAAGGGCAGCGACCCCGTCCCCGTTACCAAGCCCGAAGACGACCCTCTGCGGCGCTTGAACAACGGTAGCGAGGTCCCTGTCACCGCGCTGGAGAACCTTGCGGCTGCTTTCATAAAGCTGGTCGCTTACGAGTACGGTTGCTCGGTGGCGCCGGCCCGGGTGGAGCCCCGCCTCACGATATCCTCATCCCCCTCGGCACTGCAGCCGGCAGCCCTATCCTCGACCATCTCGTCCAACTGCGGGTTCGTGACTCGCAGCCCGTCGACCCGAGCCACCGCCCGGGCCTGCATCGTCCACGGGCCAGTCGCTGCGGTGAGCGCGCGGACCACGGTCGAGTTCAAGACCGAGCTCGACTCGGTCCTGGACCTGACCCGCGAGGTGACGACGGCCCTGTTGACGGCCCAGTATCGCGCCCGCCAAGGCCGAGCCGAGAAGCGATTCGGCGAGGGGGAATGGTGGGCGACCAAAGCCCGATGGGGTGGCGGGCCGGGCGGGCCTATTGGCAGAGAAGTTGACAAGTCCGATATCACGGGCGACAAGGACGCGCCCCGGTCAGGGCCCGGCGGTGGGCCAGAGGCCGGCAGTGGATCAGAAGCCCGCGGCGGATCAGATGCTGGCGGCGGATCAGGGGTCCGCGGCGGCAGCGGCGCCGCAGCAGTGCGACCGATCCGCGCCAATGGCCCCCCCAAGGTCGGCTCCAGGTCCCGCAAGGCCATGAGCGTGTTCGACCACTATCGCATCATCCGGGGTCCTGGTCCCGCATGGGATCCCAAGATGATGTACGAGGCCATCGGTCGGACCCAAGGGGCCGGATACGATGACTTGTTCGTGTTCAGCGTCTTGTATCATCACATCAGCATCGTCCGGTTCCGGGTGTCGGACAGGCTCCTCGAGGCGCTTGATGGCTCCAACGCGGCCGACCCGGCCAGTTGGGGCAGCCTGCCGATGTGGAGGAGCCGGTGGTTCGACTTTTATCTCCAAGATGACCGCCTCGAGGCGCTCCGGATCACATGGGGGATCATGTCCTACATGCTGAGGCGGCAGGAGGCCGAGGCCGAACAGCCGGCCGAGGCGGGAAACGGCGCGCCGGCAGGTGGCCAAAAGACACATGCCGGGCCGGCCCATCCCGAGGCGGCAGATACCGAGATGGCGGACGCATAATCACACCGTCGTTGAAATCCGCGCGGCCGCGGGCTAATCATATGCTCGATAAGGACGCGATGCCATGTCGTTAGCCGGCTTGGCTTGCCGGGGTAGATGAGTGCATATTTCGAGACCTGGTAGGTACCATGCATGGGCCCGGGAAACTGCATCCATATGTCACGGCCCCGTCGCCCAGCGGGCTATATATTTCATTCTGCGTGTCATATTTATTGAAGCCGCAAGCGAAAAGCGTAGCTTGGATATGGATAATAACAGCTGGCACATCTCATCTCGTTTCTCGTGCTGGTCATTATCAGTCTTATTAGTCATTGTCGTGAGCAGCAGCAGAACTTGGCGAAGGGGGCCAGTAATTATTCATGCTCAAGATTGACGGCCATCTTCGTTTTCCAGCCCTGCCCCTGCCGAGAATGGGGGACCTCTGGGGGTGCGAGAAGGGAGCGAGTACGGATGTCACGGGTGATTTCAGACAGACAGGAGACTCCGGTCGGCCGACGTCATGTATCGCGTGCATCGCCACATGAGGTGGCACCGACCTGACTAGCTGTCGGCCTGGCCGGAGGCGCATCCTGCCCGCACTGCCCGCACCTGTGCACTGCCTGTACTGTATGCATGGGCCAGGGTAAATAACCAGACGGCGGTCCCGGGATGACCTGGCGTCACTGCCTCATCTTGGCCGACCGTATCCGCATTGTGTGTGTGTGTCTGTATTCAACGCCAGCTTTGCTCTTGAATATGGATACCGGGGGGGGGGTACGTGCGGAGTGGTATTCGCCCTCAAGCCCCCAGGCAGTTCGGCATAGCAGCAGCACAGCAGCCCAGCAGCCCAGTCCGGACGTCGATATGGTGTATCCCCACTTCCCCACTTCTGTGCTCTCCGATCCCAGTGTCGCATCGCATGTCAACACGGGCAAGCGAGAAGTTTGCACAAAGGGCAGCGGTGGCCTCGAGATGGTGTAAACGGTGCGGTAGAGCGGCCTCGAGCCCCACTCATAGCCAGTCACCTGAACTTGGCGGCCACCCGAAGGACCTGGGCCGGGACGACGACGATCGTCGGTCAGGAGAGGCCTCGCGCTCCTTGATCCGGACCCGCGCCAGTCTCGCGCCCCTCCAAGGCGCAATCGCCGTTCTACCACGTCGGCCCCCGAATCCACATCGGCCTTGGCTCAGCCGGGTCGCAGCTCAATGATTCCACAACAGCGGCTGAGCCGGCGGCGGCGGCAGCAGCAACGGCGGGAGCAGCAGTAGCAGCGGCACTATCCGCTTCTCTGTAGGCAAGCACCAGCACCAGTCCCCCAGATGACCAAGCCAGCTATCTAGGAGGAGGGGGCGGGGCACGTTCCCGCGCGGGGGAAATGACGTGACGCCCTGGCCTGCCCACGGTGCTGCCGACTTATCCGCCCTCGCCCCTCGCCCGCCCGCTCGCGCGTGCGCTCGGGCCCCCGCATTCTTCAGCAGAAGGCGGCGGGCGGCCCGACTGGACCTGCTGACGACCTTGGGTCGTGGACCGCGACTTAGCTTCGCCCCCAGCGCTCAGGCGGTGTGTGGATCCATCTAGTCATTGCCCCTCTGCTCACCTTTCATATGCAGCCTGTCCCACCGCCGGCGAGGGAACCTGCAGAAGACCAGCTAAGCCGCCGCCCACACCGACGGCCGGCCGATATAATTGATCATCAATCCCAGCCCCAGCCGCTCCTACAGACGTCGCTCTCCTACTCTCCCTTGAGCCCCCGTCCTTCGACTCCTCGCCGCGCTTCGGGTTGATGCTCGCTGCCTGCCGGCTCATCGGGGATAGTCCACCTGCTGAGCTTCCTCACCCCGCCACGACACGGCGGCCCTCGCATCGACCTCGCGCCCGCGCCCGCCCGCTCTACGGTCTGAGCCCTGCATTCCATCTCCGCACGCGGCCCCAGTACTCAGCTTCACTCCTGCCGGCCACCACCCTAGTTGTCCCATGGCTGGATATCCCGGCTACGGCCCGCCGCCGCCACATCATCATGCCCCGTACCCGTCCGCGAACTACTGGTCGCCACCTCAGCCGAGGTAACTATGCCGAGCCGGCATCCTTCTCCCGGCCCCGCCCCCGTCGCTGACGTGCCACCTGCCTCCCAGCCCGTACGGACAGTTTGCGCCTCAGAGCCCCCCCCAGGGATCCCCACAGCCGCCGTACGGTTACGGCCAGCCGGCTCAGCCTCCGTATGGGTTCAGTCCGGTAAGCGGCCATGTCGACCCGACACTCCGAGTCCACGGTTCCTGACGGCCCCCCCCACAGCAATCCCCGCCGCAGGGTCCGTTCCCCGGCTATGCTCCGCAGTCGTCGCCTCCTCCCAACTTTCGGCCGCGTACGTTCCTCGATGCTCCCCCCCCCCACCGATCGCCAATCCACACCCACAGCTTGGCTTACTCGGCCGTGCCATCAGAGATGCCCTATGCGCACGGCGGTCACGGCGCCCCTCCCCCGCCCCCCTCCGCCCCGCAGCACTTTGGACAGGGCGCCCCCCAGGGGTACGCGTTTCAGTACTCGGCCTGCACCGGCCGACGGAAGGCGCTCCTGATAGGCATCAACTACTTCAACCAGAGGGGCCAGCTCCGGGGCTGTATCAACGACGTCCGCAACATGTCGGCCTATCTGGTCGACGCGTTTGGCTACAAGCGCGGAGACATGGTCATCCTCACGGACGATCAGCAGAATCCCATGAGCCAGCCGACCAAGCAGAACATCCTGCGCGCCATGCACTGGCTGGTCAGGGATGCCCGCCCGCATGACTCCCTCTTCTTCCACTACTCTGGTCAGTGATCGTGCTGCCCCGTGCCGTGCTGCATGCCATCTGGGCCGCCTGACTGACGCCCCCTTGCCAAATCGGCCAGGCCACGGCGGGCAGACGAAAGACCTCGGCGGAGACGAGGACGATGGCTACGACGAGGTCATCTACCCGGTCGATTTCCGGCAGACCGGCCATATCGTCGATGACGAGATGCATCGGATCATGGTCGCGCCTCTGGTGGCGGGCGTCCGCCTCACGGCAATATTCGATTCCTGCCACTCCGGGACCGCGCTCGATCTCCCCTATATATACTCGACCCATGGCATTCTCAAGGAGCCGAACCTGGCGAAAGAGGCCGGCCAGGGCCTCCTGGGCGTCATCTCGTCATACACCCACGGCGACCTGGGCGGAGTCGCCAGCAATATCCTCGGCTTCATCAAGAAGGCCACAACCGGTGACGAGGCGCGCAACCGGGCCATGGCCACCAAGACATCCCCGGCCGACGTGATCATGTTGTCCGGTAGCAAAGACGACCAGACCTCGTCAGTATACACTGCTCGCTGCGAGCGACGACCCCCACTCTCCCGCTCTCGCGTGCTGATTCTTCTCCGTCCCCCTCGACAGCGCCGATGCCACGATTGCATCCCAGGCGACCGGCGCCATGTCCTGGGCCTTCATCGCGGCTCTGAAGAAGAACCCGCAGCAGAGCTACGTGCAGCTGCTGAACAGCATCCGCGACGAGCTCAGCACCCGTTACTCGCAGCGACCGCAGCTGTCGTGCAGCCACCCGCTGAGTGAGTGCAATGATGGATTGATTCCATCCGCATGATAAACCAAAAATCCCACCTCTCGACCTCACTGACATGGTCCACAGACACCGATCTGCTCTTCGTCATGTAGTCCGCTTTTATATTCTAATGCATGGTGCTTGTGGATCTCTTTCCGTCCTGCTGGTCTCTAGGCCGTTCTGGAAGCGGCATGGTTCTTGTTCTCGTGGTTGGCTGGAAAGATATGCGATCAGGCGCAGTGGTGGCGCCTTTGACTCGTCCTGTATTTGGCCTGGTAGCCGAGTGAGAGATGGTTTGGTTGTGGATCTGAGCTTCGTTTAGTCGAATCTGGGGGGGGGAAGTGTCGGCCAAGGCAAAAAGAAGTAGTAATGATTTCCCTCATCCGTTGAGCAGAAGTTGGTCCATGAGCCATGGACGTGTGATCGAACCCCCAGCCAGGCCCAGCTGATGCCTCTCCAGCTCTTCTGCACCAGAAGGCAATTCACAGCCCATTGACTATACGTGTGGCCGAACCCCAAGTGAGACCCGACTGACTGATGCCGCCCCGTCTGTTGGGCAAAATTTGGAGCATGGTCCATAGGCGTAGGGTCAACCCGCCAGAGCGCCAGATAATGGCTCCCTATGTCTTGAGTAAGAAAAGTTGAGTCATAGCTTCCCAGCGAGGGACAGCAAGTATAATCGGATGGAAAAGTGTAACATTAGAACCTGATGAGGCCCAGCGAAACTGAAGGCGATGTTTCCAGACTTCCACCTCACCCACTCCATGACATGATCCGTAGCTCCGTAGCCAAAGGTGGAACAGGAACAGGAACATGAAGCCTTGGCGGGTCGGCAGTTTTTTCCTCCCGCCGCCGTTTTGGCGCCCGTCATGGCCCGGCTGCTACTACTCCCCCCCCCCAGCACCACTTGCTCTGCTCAGGGTACCCAGCAGATGATATGGGATCGGACCGCATATCACCAATATAATAATACCATTACTCTCTGCAGAACAGCATCCACTACCGTCGCCGTGCCGTGACGACGATAGAAAAAAAGGCCGAGAACGAAAGACAGGATTTCAAGCGGGGGGTATACATAAGAAACCGCGACGAGGCAGCATCATCACCAGGATCGCAAACATGGGAATGGCAGGCTATCTATCTATGCAGGGGGCTCCCCAAAGGTGAGTCGTCGTCGCGCCGCAGTTATGGGAGTTTTGGTGGTCGCAGACAAGCCGACTGGCGTCTTGAAGGTCCGCGGGCTCGGGGTAAACTTGATAAAGTCGGCAAAATCAAACGGCTGGCCCGGCGTATTGGGGAACAGGTTCCCGCCGCCCGGGGTCGTCATCATGGACGAGGGCAGGCCGAGGCTCTTGGACGGAGGCGTCGACGGGGGGTCCATGGCCGAGATCTTGCCGGCCGGCATGGCCGGGGACGGGGACTGGGCGAGATAGAGCAGCAGGTCGGCCCCCTCTTCGCCACCCTTGGGCAGCTTCTCCTTGGTGTTCTTGTCCGCCGGCGCGCGGCCGCGCCGCGGCGGCGTGTGGGGGGGGGAGGACCGGACCGCGAAGGCGCTGACGTGGAAGGAGTGGGTCGGCAGCAGGTCGTCGTCGTCGTCCGAGAGCGGGGCGGCAAAGTTGGTGGCCGATCCGAGCGGATCGACGGACGCGGCCCTGGACGACTGCGAAAACGAGACGTGGGGCCCGTTGAGGGTGGTGAAGTGCTGGTGCCGTCTCGGCTTGACAGGGGACGACTGGGTGAGATGGTGCACGGCAGCGTCCCGCCAGGCAGGGAACGGCTTGTGGGGGGTGGGCGACGATCGGAACCGTTTTGTTGGGCTGGAGCCGGGGTTGTCGTCGTCGTCGTCCAGGGACGCCAGGTGGTAGGTGCGCTTGCGGTGGCCGGTGCTGCCGCTGCTGGAGCCAATCAGGCTCGAGTATAGGGGCGCCTTGAGGGGGGAGCTCATGAGGGTGCGGGCCGTGGTCGCGGCCGAGGGCGGATAGGGGGCGCTCTCGGACGTGCTCGACGAGGATGAGTCGGATAGATTGTCGGCCGTGTTCTCGGACAGGCGCTTGCGGCGCATCTCCTCCTCGAACTTGGGCGCGATCGTATCGAACGCGAGGTCCTCCCAGCCACGCTTGGTCTTGAATTGGGCCAGGGCGAGCCGGTTCTGGAGTGTCCTGGCGATCTGGGGACGGCGGTGGTTAGTAATCGTCTGGCCCGGGGAGGCGGCGGCGGCGGTCGGGCCGGGTCGGTGCGGGTCGGCTTGGGATGTGCGTGCTGGAAGGGAAAGTAGAGGATTCACCGACCTTGCTGACCTCGGCCCTCTTCAACACCTTGTCAACCACGGCCTCGGGCTGCATCTTCCACGACGTGGTGGACTCTTTGGCCTGAGTGTCCATGGGCTCCCGAGCGGACCTGGCAAGAAGCATGGAAGGGCGGTCCGATCCAAGGGGGATAAGAGTTGGCCGAGTCCGGGTTGGAGCGTGGCGAACAATGGGTCGAGTTGGCGACTGAGAGATTCACAACCCGGGAGAGGGGCGGCCACTTGACTCGAGAAATTCAGCGGGGGGTGGATAAACGGCGGAGAGGAGCAGAACAAGACCGCGGCAGGGGCAGGGAGCAGCAGCAGAGTCGGGCATGAAGGGATGATGATGATGATGGGCTACCACTGCATGATTGAGGCAGCAGCAGGCAGTAGCGGCTGGGGCATGCAAAGAGCGAGCCGGACGGCGAGCGAAGGGCGAATGGCGGAATTGCTGCAGAAGCAAATTTTCGCCTCGAGGCCAGGCCGACGGGGAGAAGACAGAGGTGGTGGACTTGTCGGACTCGACTAGGCGGGATTGGGAAAGAAGTGGACCTGGCCGCATTCCTCTGGAAACCAGGCCAGGTTCACGGCGCACAGCAGCAGCGCGGCGGCGGCAGCAGCAGCAGCAGCGCACGCATCAAGATCCCTGGGCCTTTACTTGCTATAGTGGGTCATCATTATCACACTAGTTGGGTCGCCCTTGGATGAGTCGCTGCCCTGGCCCGTCTGCCGGCGCCGCCGCCGGCTGTTCTGCTGCCTGCCTGTCTGCCTCGTAGCTGCTGTCCCCTGCCTGGTCTGGTCCTGCGCGGTACAGCCGCTTCTGCGGCTTTACCAGAGAACTGGTGCTTGGCTCTGATTCCAAGTTTATGACCATGATTCGCGCGCGGCCGGCGGCGGCGTGGCAGCGCGGCATGTGTGTGTGTTGTGTCGGTCTGTGCGTGTGCGTCGTGAGCGGCAGCCGGGCAGTGTTGTTTCTCTTGCCCGCCCCTCACAGTCGGCTGTCGATCCACGGAGATTGGCCAATAACGTGGACAGTAACGCAGAGGGGCCTTGAGGAGGAAGGGAGGAGGCATCTCGGGAGGGCCGCTGGTTCCACCACCACAAGCACAATAGGCCTTGCCGGCTCTGCGCGGGCAGTCGCCCTTGGGAACGAGATTTGATCTCGGCTCGCGTGAGGCGCAAAATGTGGCTTGGCTGCCGCAATATGAGGCAGCGAGCCGCTGGAGGCTTCCGCCGCCCTGTCCCTGCGCCCTGGACAGATGCGTGCCTCTGCTCACGAGGCCGAAAGTTGTTTTTTCCCCAAGTTTTACATTATTCCATCCCTGCGGAGGGTGCAAGATCCTTCTTTGTTGGCGAGTCTGCCTCGACGACGACCGAGTCGGCAGCCGGCGCGAGGGTGAGATAGATGCCTTCTCTGGCTGGCCCCGGTCTGATCAGGACCCGTTCTCAAGCATCGCAGACCCGGCCGAGTCGAGGGCGAGCACCACTTCCTGCTCTTGCCCCCAAACTCGGTGCTGATTCTCAGAACCGACTGCGCCCCCTCTTCGGGCCCGCTCGTTACGTCATTCTCAGTCCCTCATCCCAGCCGAGGCGCCCAAGCAACCATGGCGCCACACCGACCACCAAGCTTTGCACTTGTGGGCTTCTTGGGGCCATCGCAGCGAGCACATTTGGGGACTCGGGGTCGGCTGCGTATCGTAAACAAAACAAAGTGTCGAACCCGTCAGCTGCCTCGGCTGGGTGGCGAGGCCCTTTGACCTGGCGGCGACAACGGCTGTCGGGGCTTGCCCTCGGCGCCGTGAGTCCGGTCCAACTGAACTTTGACCCAGCCCAACTGGCATGAATATGCCGGTGGCCATTGCTGATCCGGGGGGCCGTTTCCCTCTTGGAGAGGGGTTAGTCTCTCTCTCGCAGCCCAGCGGTGGGCAGACAGACACAGGCAATGCCGGCCAGTAGCCGCACGCGTCGGGGGGAGATGGCCATGTCATCCCAAGTGGTGGAATGGGTTCTCGGGAAGAGTTGGGCAGTGCTGGCCGGATCTGGCTGTCTCGGGGATCTTGATTAGGGTCAATGTCGATTATATGGAGGTCGATAGGTAAAATGCGGTCGGGTGTATCATGCAAGATGTCTTTGGGTGTATCGTGTAAGATGTTTGTGGGCGTATTATTATTATTATTATATACGCGTCGATGTGTATAGATCCGGATCATCGGCGGTTACATACTTCCTGCCTCGGCCGAAGCAGTAAATCTTACCCACCACGGCTGACTCGAGCCAGGCACTGTAGCCCGATTGGGATGCGGTATTGGCCCTTGCCTGTAGCGGTAGCAGCCGCTGGATGTAGGCAGCCCAGGCCGATGGAACCGCTGTCCGTGAGGAACACTACACGCTGGTCCGGTGGGGCATCTTCCTGGGACCGCCCGCGGTGTTCAGTCGCGTCGTATCCAGGTGGTCATCTCCATGGCCAAGCCAGGCCAGGCCGGGCCCGGGCTGAGACTCTAGCTTTCAGCCGGCGATGGGCGGGGCTGCAGCGCATGGTGAGCCCAGCGGTGCAGACCTGCCGTCGTCCTCCCCAGCAAAGGCTCAGTAGCAGCAGTAATTCAGGCAAACCATCCCAGCGTATGCATATTCCGTTCTTCTTGTAGAGTCCAGGTTCCGCGCCAGTCTGGAATCACTCCCAAGGATAAATCAGCTGGTGAGCTGCCAACCGTGCACGTGGTGGTGGTGGCGCCTCGGCTCGTTGTCTCGTGTCGCTGGCACGTGTGGTGGCTGGGATCAGAAAACGGTACGCTAGCAGCACACCGCACGCCGCGGCCCGGGCATGTGGCGTGGGAAAAATGACGGCATGCAAGCTGGGCTTTCTCCTCCCACCTTGTTTCCTCGTCGACCGTCAGGCAGGTTCAGGTTCGACGTCACACGCCCACGCATCTCAGGCCACCAAGCCAACTTTTCCCCTGCCAACTCTCCAACCCTCCCGGCCAGTGGCCACCTATCGCTATTCATACAAATCTCCAATTTCTCTTCTCTCCGCCTGCCTCCTGCCGTGGTGCGCATTCCGGACGCAGGCCTACCTGATCTTCCCCGCAAAAAGAAGACACCATGCCCACGCGCCGTGCCAAGTCGACCGCCGCCGGCGCCGGCGCCGCGACAGCCGGAGCCGACGACGGCCCCAGTGATGGGCCGGTCACAAGCACTCCCCCGCGCCAGGCGAAATGTACGTACACCACCGCTCGTCCTGGACCGGCAAGGGCGCGCCTCTGCGCCGATGGGCTGGGGGCCGAGCGCTAACTGCCGGCAGCTTTCGACAAGCAAAAGATCCTCCTGTCCTCCGACACGGGCCACTTCTCTCTCGTCCGAGCCTTCCACCTCGCCGACCTGATCACTATGCTGAACGGCACGTACCCGTCCGATCGGCTCGGCGCTGCTCCGCTCTAGGCCTGTGTATACATTCTTTCCCGCCGGCTAACCTGGTTGAGACGGGTAGGATTCTGCGGCGTCATGTCAATCTTCTCGTCGCTGCGGTACTGTCTCTCCGAGGGGAGCAGCGGTCCGAAAGTGTCGGCGACCGACGGCCCCGATTTCTCGCACCTGTACATCGCCCTGGCCTTCCTACCCTTTGGCCTGTTCTTCGACTTCCTCGACGGGCGCGTCGCGAGATGGCGCAACAAGTCGAGCCTGATGGGGCAGGAGCTCGACTCGCTGGCGGATCTCATCTCGTTCGGGGCCGCGCCGGCGGCCGTCGCCTTTGCGATGGGCATGCGCACCCACGCCGACTCTGTCTGCCTCGCCTTCTTTGTGCTCTGCGGACTCGCCCGGCTGGCGCGGTTCAACGTCACGGTCCAGGTGCTGCCGAAGGATGCCAGCGGCAAGAGCAAGTTCTTCGAGGGCACCCCGATCCCGACCACGCTCGGCCTCGACGCCGTCATGGCGTGGTGGGTCTCGAGCGGGTGGGTCGGGCCGGCGGCCATTCCCGGGGGCGTCTTGTTCACGGGCACCCCGTGGGAGGTGCATGTGGCCGTTTTCGCGTTTGCCGTGCACGGGTGTCTCATGACGAGCCGCACGATCCGGATACCCAAGCCTTGAATCCGGCCGTGGGACGGCACATATTCCTAGAGGAACGGGACGGGTGGGCTAGAGGAGGGAGACCTGCGAGCGGATTGGGCGCCTGGGGAATTGTCAGGTATCGGGGTGAGGGTCTGACTCGGACTGCGAGGATTGATTGATGATAGCGCGCAGTTTAGTCTCTCCTGGCCAGCCGGGATTGGTACCAACTTCATGTTTACCCCATTCCGCTGGTCCGTGCCTTCTCCCGAGTGACCGGAGCCGAGGTATTATTGTGCTTGTTGCGTGAGATCTTCCAAATCCGCCCAGCCAGACCGGTCCGGCCGGTCTGGAACTGGTGGGGGTGTGGGATGCACATCGTCCATCACGTGGCCTGGTCCGCAGGCAGAGTGGGGCGTGGTCCTATTTGCCAATCGCACCCAGTTATCGCTAGCTAGAAAAAAATCCCAGCCAGACAGCTCCTAATAGAAGCAGCACCAGCACCAATAGCACCAGCGGCCCGGCCCGGCCAAGTCGATTCACATCGCCGTCGCAGCAGCAGCAGCAGCAAGTGCTGGACCAGGCAGACTCCGATCGGCATCCCAGCGTGCGACCTACCGGCGCCATCCCATCCCATCCAATCCCATACCGGAATCACTCGCCATAATGTCGAGAGGAGGCTTCGTGTCGCGAGGCGGGCGCGGAGCTTTTGGCGGGAGAGGCGGCAGTGGTATGTACCGTGCCCACCAGCCCGCCGAGCTGCCTGCTGCTCTTGCCCTCGGCAAATCCCGCTCCGGCCGGCCCCCTCGCTAACCAAGGCCAGGCCGCGGCGGGTATCACCAGAGGGAAACAGGCCCCCCTGCCGAAGTAATAGGTTTGTTGCGGTCCCTCGGCCCGTCGTCGCCGCCGCCGCCGCTGCAGCCTCGAGATGTGGCATCGCTGACGGGCACAGAAATCGGCACGTTTCTACACCCGTGCGAGAACGAGATGGTCTGCGCGGCCCGGCAGGGCACCGTCCCGCACTTTGGGGCGCAGATGTTCCTCGTGAACAAGGCAAGCCGCTGCTCTGCTCCGATCCCAATCGCCGAAGCTTCGCTAACTGTCGGCCCCCCCTCTCCAAGACACCAATCGGCAGGGTTGACGAGGTCTTTGGCCCCATCAACAGCCACTTCTTCACCATCAAGCCGGCAGAAGGCATCCAGCCGACGAGCTTCAAGCCGGGCGACACGTTCTACATCTCGAGCGACAAGACCATACCCCTGAGTCGGTTCCTGCCACAGCCCAAGGTTCTGGGCGCGCGCAGGGTCACGAAGCGCCTCAAGGTGGCCGCCGGCTTCGGTGGCGGGAGGGGGATGCGTGGCGGACGGGGCGGCGGGCCTGGCAGGGGCGGTTTCTTCGCCGGCCGGGGGGGGGCGCGAGGCGGAGGAGGAATGCGGGGCCGTGGAGGATTTTCCAGAGGCGGCGCAGGTGCAGGTGCAAGCTTTAGGGGAGGGGGCGGTGGTGGTGGTTTCGGTCGCGGCCGCGGTCGTGGGGGATTCAGTGGCTTTGGCAGCAGGGGGCACTGAGGGAGGGGTGGGCCGTCGGGTTGGGCTGGCCTGCGCCTGTATTATGGTTGTCGGGCGATGGCCGAGGCGCGAGGCGCGATGGAGGGGGGGTGGCCGATGGTTGGGCTGCCTGGACGGTCTGCCCAGCCTGCGCTCCCCCTCCTCTCCGCGATCCGATGGGGGGGGCGGGCGGCGCGGCACTGGGGGGGGACTGTCGGACCGGTCTTCTGTCCTGCCCCATTCGCAGGCCTACTACGGATGAGCTACTGATGAGAGTGGCGGTAGCAGTATAGTGACCCGGCGTTCTCAGCGTTCCGCTACTGTGGTGGGGGGAGGGGCGTGCCCGGTGGCAGCTCATATCTGTTGTAAATGCATATCTGGAAGCCAGCCTCGCTTCCCACAGGCTGCTAGGGGGATGCTCGGAAGAGTGATCTGGATGTGCTGGCCCCCATCAACGACGCATGCACACCAGTCCCAGCGCAGATGCAATGGCGAGGCCATTAGAGCGGCCAGAATCACTCGCCAGCCGGCCAGCCGTCTTGAGGCAGCGTGGCGGCACCCTGGGCGCAGGAGCGGTAAATCGGTTCTGTCAAATGAAAAATGACCCGTGTTCCGGCCGGCCAGACGTGGTTCCGTGGCTGGCCTCGCTTTCTGGCCGAGCGGGCCATTGTGGCTCGCTGACTCCAATCCGAGTGTCCAGTCCACGGCTCGAGTCCAAGTCTCGAATCCAAGTTTCGAATCCCTCAGTCTACATCTCCAGTCCAAGTCTCGCATCAACAGCGTCTGCAGCTTCGCTAATGATCTCAAGCAGAATGGCACACGCGGCGTGGTCGTGATACGCTCGCTGGTTATGGCATCCCGTAGTGGAAGAGGGAGGGTGGTAGAGAGAGGGTGGTAGCGAGAGGAAGGGCGATGGAAAATGGGAGGGTGCAGAGGGAGGACAGAGAGGGGAGGGGAGTGAAGGACAGAGAGGGGAGGGGAGTGATGGAGATAGGGAATGACAGGGGAAGCGGCGCGAGTCTACAGCCTCGCCCACTTACCGAGAGCGGCCACCGCCGCGGATGGCGGAGGTGATGGTGGCGGGGGTGACGGTGATGGCTCCATGCAGAATGCCACATTGGGTGTAGTAGTAGCCATGCACGCATCTTACTGGCTGGCTATGATACCTTGTAGTCAGAGCGGGAGAGGGGAGCAACGCGGGGTCTACCGTCTCGCTGATGGCTCCAAACAGAAAGGCACATGCTGACTGAGACGGCTGATGAGCTTGACCGGTACATGCCGGTCTCGTCAAAGTTTGGCTCGTTTGGACGTGAGTGGTATGCACTCGCTGGTTGCGATATCGTCTAGTAAGTGGGAGAGAGCGACAGAGAGGGAGAGGGTGGGGCGACGGAGTAAGAGACGGGGTGACAGAGAGAGAGAAGGCGGGGGGATAGCGGAAGAGATAGTGGGGAGGGAAACGAAAAGACCGAGAGACGAGGTAGAGAGAAAGAGGCAGAGCGGCAGAGACAGAGACGCGAGTTCCACCGCCCACGCCGAGCAGCATGGCAGACTGATAGGCAGAAGAAGACTGGCTGGCTGCCTGGCGCTCTCCACGTACAAGGCATGCCTTGCCTTGCAGCAGCACCACCAAGACCCGCGGAGGAGCATCCTGAACAGCAATACGAAGCGAGTCCCACGGCCTGCTGGAGCCGCCCCGGCCAGGGCTACTCCACGCGTTGCACAGCAATCCCGGTACGCGTGGGCTCGTGGGTCGTAGGAATGTACTTGGCTGGGGGGGGCAGTCGGTATGCTATATATGGCGCCATGGCACTCGACGAGGAGGTAGAGATGCAGCCAACATCGTCTACCATGCCAACCAAGCACGGCACCACGCCTCGCAACACAGATTAGTGAACTGCGGAAGATGTTTAGACTATGACAAAGAAAATCGCCCCAAAATCATCATTTTAGCTAATTTGGAATACACCCACCCGCTCCCGACCCGACCACGACCCGACTCCACTTCTGGCTTGCGCCGGCCTCCCCACTCAACATATGAATTATCCTCCGCCCAGGCCCCCCCGATCCCTCTCCATCCCCCCTCCTCCATCCTGCCAGCGCCCGTATTAAATTATCCTCTCCCAGATCACCCCTTCCGGCCCATAAAACCTCCACCTCGCAATCCATCAGATCAGACAAAGTACAACAGACCGGCCGCCCCCGCCGGCACTCAAACGTCGACAAGTCAGCAGCAGCAGCCTACACGGCCTTGGGCGGCTGCTGCCTTGGCGTGTGACACGAACTGGAGATGATAAACGCCACCCCGATCAGCATGCCCAGCCCGCCCAAGCCGATGCCGAAGTACTGCGCCCCCCGGAACGCCGACAGCCGGTCGCCGCCATCGTCGACGATGTGTCGCTCGACCGCGCCGGCCATGCCCAGCGACACCGAGATCGCGTAGTTGACCGCGGTGACGACCAGGCTGGCGGCGATCCCCTGGTGCTCCCGGGACACGCTGTTGCTGACCAGGATCGTGGCGGCCGGGTTCGACATGTCCATGCCGAACGGCATGATCGCGATCGCGACAAAGGTGTTGGCC
>JAOYNC020003004.1:0-18403 GCA_025802115.2 Bertia moriformis
CGCGGGGCCTCGAGCCGGATCCATCAAAGGCGCTGCCGCGGCCGGAAGCGGGGCCGGCCGCAAGGGGACGCCGGCGGCGGCCGCGCCCAAGCGGCTGTCCGTCGCCAAGTCCACGCTCTCGCGCATCAAGAAGAGCCACAAGAACTCACCCGTGTCCGCGGCCGAGAGCGAGCTGTCCGACATGGAGAGCGGGGCGGCCGAGGGGAACGACGAGGCTGGCAAGGACGAGAAGGCAGCCGGGTCCGAGGGGCGGCGGCGGCCGCGCGTGCCCGACGCGAAGGACCGCAAGGACCGGCGCGATGCCGACCATCGCGTCCGGAAAGACCGCCACCACAAGGCCGGCGCCGACGGTGGCGAGGGAGGCGCCAACGGCAATGCCAACGAGGACGACGAGGCCGGCGATAACAGAAAGTATTGCACATGTCAGAATGTCAGCTATGGCGATATGGTGGCCTGCGACAACGCCGATTGTCCGTACGAGTGGTTCCACTGGTCCTGCGTGGGCCTCAGGAGCGAGCCGAACGGCGCGTGGTACTGCCCCGTCTGCATCCATTCGGCCCAGAAGTCGAAGTAGGAACCGGCCTGTCTGGAAAAATTGGAGGCGATATGCGTCGGATCATTGATAGTGGCTGATCGGGCGGGGGGATGAAGCGGGGGGGTGAGGCGGGGGGATGGGGCGGGGGCAGGGACGAGGGCGGAGGCATGGAATCGGCTGTGGCTGAGAGCGTGCTGATGATGATCTGCCAGTGGAGCAGGCCAATGCTGCGATATGATAGCCAGATCATGTTGGGGCGGGGGGTGTGTGCTTTTACTTATGTAACTGTAGAGAAAAGATGCCGTGTCTACTAGAACCGGCCATGCCAAAGATCAGAACGGGCTGTTGATTACTTGCCGCAAACCCGGCGGCCGAGCACTCGGCCAGGTGTCATACACTGCTTCTTTGTACATCAACTCGACCGGGGTGGGTGGCTTGCTTGGTGGCTTGCTTGGTGGACTCGGGATTTGGTAAACCAAGCGGCACGTTTAGCTAGCCATCGTTCCTATTCAACTTGGTTTGCCCTCAACAGCTGGCGGCTGCCCTCCCAGCCTGCCCCGCCCTCCCTCGGCCAAACTCTGATCTGGACCTCGCCCTCAGCATGCACACCCGCACCGCACCACCCCCCTCCGCACTCCCTCCGCCTCCTCCCTCACCTGCGTCACAGCGGCGCCCCGGGCCCGGGCCAGGTCCACAAAGTCATCCAGCGACCCCCCGACGCCGAAATACAGCTTCTTGGCCGCGACCAGCGCGACCGCCTCCGCCCTCACGGAGGCCTCCTCGCCCTCGAGCAGCCGGAAGACGGTCTCGGCAAAGGCCCCGAGCGCAAAGGGCGAGTATATGGTCTCGGCCCCGAGGATGAGCAAGCGGCCGGCCTCCAGTCCCTCCTCCTCTTTCTCTTCATCCTCCTTGGCGCCGAGGCCAGCCCGAACCATGGCCGCAAACTCGGGGCCCCACCCGCCCGAGTAGAACCGCAGCCGGATCCGGCCGTCGGCCAGGTAGGCCGCGAAGCCGTCCATCACGGACGGGAGAAGCTCGAGCTCGCCCTCGAGCGCGAACGCGTCCTCGCCGAGCAGGCCGCGGTGGTGCAGCGCCCACACGAGCACCAGGTTCGGCACCGTGACGAGCTCGAGCACGGCCGGGTTGTAGTCGGCGAGTACGAACGAGAGCGGGGGGGGGCGTCCGCCGCGGCCGCGGCCCATGGCGTGCTGGAAGAGGGCGAGGGAGGGGAGGGCGGTGCCGCAGCCCAGCTGGGGTCGTTAGGTTAGGTTGGTTAGCTAGTTACCAGTTGATGCTGAGCCGTAGCTGGCCAGCCCCCCGACTGGTCTGGGCCCACCTCGACAACTCGAGCGGCGCCCCCGTCCGGCAGTAGACCATCCCCGGCCCATCCTCCCCCGCTGCCGCGGTCGAGGAGCACCTTGACGAGATCGACGCTGCTCTCCCAGCTCTTGAAGCCGCCCTCGTACACGCCCGTCCTGACATCCGCGCCGCCGCCGCCCTCCAGGTCCTCCGAGTCGCCGTGGTCCTCGGCCATGAGCTGGGCGCGCACATCCCAGAGCTCACGGCGGGGCAGCCGGATGACGGAGCCGTCGTCGAGGACGACCTCGAGGATGGAATATGCGATTTTGGACGGGATCCGTCGGAGTAGGGCGGCCAGGGAATGGCCGGTTGGAGGGAGTAGAGGCCGTCCGGGGACGGGGAAGGCGGGCGCGGCCGCGTGCAAAGGGGATCTGGCGGAGGCGGGGTGGTGCCGGACCATCGGCCCGGTGCCGGCGCCTGCGTCGTCTTCTATGTCGTCCCCGGAAAATGAAAACGCGAACGACATGGCAGAGTTTCGTTGCCGCCGTTTATTATACTGCTGACCCGAGAAGGGAGCCCGAGGAGGGGGGTGGCAATGTAGCGCTGCTGCCCGAGGTTATCTGGGATCGAAAAAATCAGTACTCCTCGTAGGGCGGTACGGCGATACGACCAGAACCGAATTTCCAATCTGAACCGACTTTCTAAACTGCGGAGAAAGAGAACAGCGATTCGATCAGGTCAAGATGCTACTTGCCGCCCGGTTTCTCGCCCCCTGCCGCAGCCGTCCACCATAACCCTCCTTTGCCACAGCCTTGAGTACAGCAGTCAGTCGGCGGACGGCGGACCGAGCTGGCGAGAGAGGGAGGGCTCCGCCACCCCGCCCCCCCTCCCCGCGCACCCCATCATCTATCGTCCCCAATCAAGCCAGCAGGATCCGATCCCGGCCTGCGCCCGCCCCGACGAACGACGCCATGGCTCTATCCGGGCTCCAAAGAGAGGTCCTGTCGCTCTACCGGCAGTGTCTCCGCGCGTGTCGGCAGAAACCGGCAGTACGTTCCGCACCCTCCGCCACGATATCTGCCATGCATCTATCTACTCGGGCCCCTTCCGCCGTGGTCCACTTGCATGTGCACAGCTCACTATGAACTTCAAGACGGACCGCGCGAGTTTCCAGATATTCGCGAGGTACACACGTCGCCTGCACACCAGCCGCGCCGGGTCCGCGCCCCGTATCGACTAACGCTCGATCCAGGGCCGAGTTTGAGCGAAATTTGCACGCCGACAGGCGGAGCTTTGCCGTCGTCGAGTTCCTACTGCGCAAGGGCCGGCGGCGACTCGACCTGTACTCGGCCCCGGGGGTCAGGCTGGCCCCGCACCACTTTTGAGCCGAAGGGGGCCCGGCAAGGACGGTGCACCCACCACTTTTGATAAGATGGGACTAGGGAGGGACGGGGCCGCCGGAGGACGGGCGCTGCGTTTGAGGCAATGGGCCGGCGGGGCAAGGAAAGGACGGAGCGCTGTTTGTGAGCCGATGAACCGATAGGGCCAGCAGAGGGAGGAGCGGCTTGCGGCTTACATCCTCATGGCCATCCGCTCAGAACCCTTGCCTCTCCCATATTCCTTCCCGGGACCGCGGACCCCTCGCTCCTGCCCGCCATACCTATACGCCTCTTCCCGCAGGCCACTTCTCTCCCGCCATGCCTAAACCTCTCTCTATCCATGTCCTACCCCTCATCATCTCTTCGCCTCCTCGTCTCCCCCCCCCCGGTATAAACCATGCCCTTCACCCTTCCCTGGAAGTCAAAAACGGCCCGTATCTGGACGAGCGCCAAAAAGAAGAACAGCGCCCCTATTCCCAGCCACACCTCCATCTCCACGAGTACCGGCCCCCAGGCCGTCGCTAGCATCTGTCCCGCCCCCCTGCCCCCGCCCCCCGCCGGGACCAGCCCGTATCTCGCCCGTCGAGACGCAGAGGATGTCTTTCGGCGTCCCCTGACCGGATCGCCTGAGAGAGTCCGCCGCCGGCAGGCCGTGCGGACGCCCTCGCGGGGGGCTGCAAGGGCCAAGGTTCCGGCTGCGGCGGAAGTTCAGACCCCGCAGCTGCAGGAGGACCCGCGCAGCCCCGGTAATCAGCAGCGGGCTCGGCTTCAAAAGCAGAAGGGGGCGGCGGCGGAGGAGGCGCCCCCGCCAAAGCCGGAAGAGGACCATCAGCCGCACCAGCACCAGCAACAGCAACAGCACCAGCACTCGTCGGAACCCTCTCAGCAGTCCCCGCGGCAGGCTTGGGCCCCACTTCCGCATACTGGCCGGAAGAATCCGGGAGGCCTTCAGCCCAGAAACCGAAACCTTGGTCGCCCTCCGGACCTCCTGAACACGCCGGCTCGTCGGCTGGCAACCCTCGATCAACATCCACAGCAGCAGCCACAGCAGCAGCAGCAGCAGCACCCGCGCTCCAAACCACTTCCCCCCGACCCTCCCACCCTGCAAGCCCAGTGCAGGCAGCAGCGTCCTCTCCCGCCCCCGCCCCTCGAAGCTCCGCCCCCGCCCCCTTCCCCTCAGGACCCGCCTACCGCTCGCCCCCAGGACCCGCCTCCCAGCAGAGGTTCGACCCATATCAAGAAGCAAAAAGGTTCCGCATCCCGCTATCACACAAACCAGCAGAGACAGCCTATAAAGGGCAACAGTCAGAGGGTCAAGGCCTAGCAGGCCAAAACCCGGGCCAACTCGCACTGCCAGCCAGCAGCTCCGGAACGCCCATCTCTTGACGAGAAGGGCAAGGTCACACAACCTCCAGACCAGCGAACAACCGTTCAGAGCGACGAACCCGAGCGACCCAGCATAGTCGCTGCTGCCTCCCCCCCACAAAAGCGTAGCCAGCGCAACGGGGTATACATCGGAGCTCCCCCCACATTCGAACCAACGGCAGAATCGTCGGCAGAGCCAGCCAACCTGGCCAAAAACACCCCGTATCCCAGGGTCAGGTCCAAGGCCTCGGCTGCCAACCGACAGGGGGTGGCTGACCCGCGGCGCTGGGAGGCCATGGCGAATTGCCTTGCGCAGCAGTACCGGCTCGGAATCGAAGATGACCAAATCTCAAGGAGCGACGGAGACGCGGACGTGGCCGTGGTCGGATCAGATTTATCCGTCTCGAGGCCGCCGTCCAGGACATCGAGCCAGCGCGAGGCCCTGGACGAGTTCTCCCGAGATCTGGAGCAGTTTGCCGAGCAGGCTGGGGCTCGGGGCAGACGTCCCGTCTTCACCCCAACCACGCCGCCATCATCGCAGTCACTGCACACCGTGTCGGCGCTGGTGCCCTTCAGAGACGAGTTCCAGGCCGCTGGTCTCGCAGTGACCTCGAAGGACCAGAAACAGAAGTCGCCAGTGCGGCGCAAGGAGCAGGAGCCGCCGCCGCGGTCCGGGTACTACTGGGACGGATCGAACGTGGACCCCGAACGGGTGTACTCGCTCTACAGTGACGGACCTGGAGTCCAGGTGGACGGTGCCTCGAGTCCTCCCACATCCGGACCAGACGTCACTTGTGGCAGCCGCGATGGGCTGCTGACCCAGGTCGAGAAGACTGCTGGTACTCGGCCGGGGGGCGAGGAGGGGGTGAAGAAAACACAGAGAAATAAGATGGAACAGACCAAGCCCAGACCCGGCACGATTCCTTGCTCCGGATATTCGGCCTCGGAGGAGAGACGGCCGGCTAAGCGAGCACCACCCCCACGACAGCCCCCTCCCCCTGGGCAGCCTGCCGGCCCCCCCTCTGAGGACATGGAAGAAGAGACCGAGGAGACTATCCCGCTGCCCCCTCGTACGCGGCCGAAAGACCGAGAGGCTCGCAAATGCGTCGTGGCGGTGGGGGGGGAGGGGGAGGTTACCGAGGAGGAGCTGGGACCGGACGAGCGGAAGGCGTCGCCGAGCCGGCGCTGTGTCGCAGATGAGTCTGCGTACAGGTTGGCAAAAAAGCCGTCCAAGGTGCGGGAGTCTTCAGATAAGTCGCAGCAGCCGCAGCAGCAGCAGCCCAGCCTCTTTGTTCCAGCCGAGTCCGGCAGACGCAAGCGACAGGCGGCCCCGACAACTTCCGCCGGCACGGAGTCTAGACAGCATCTTCTTGACCAAGATCCATGCCTGGTTCTTTCGCCACACCGCAGCGAATCTCCTGATTGGCGGCCGCACCGACTGAGCGAGGAGTCGGCGGTAGCGGTCCCACTGCCGCTCGCCCTGAAGCGAAATCTGGCAAAGCCCCACAGTCTGAGCGAGGAGCCGGTGGCAGCAGCCCCGCCCGCCCCCCCCCCGAAGCGAAGTTCTCCAAAGCCGCACAGGCTGAGTGACGATGCTCTTCATGGTCCCGTGGCACCAGAGAGACCGAAGCGCGGCCGACCGCATCGGCTGGGCGAGGAGCCGGACAGGGCCGCAGCCCCGACCTGGGAGCCAGCCAAGCCCCCGGTGACCCATTGTCTCGGTGAGGATCCGAAGATCCCTCCGGGGCAGCTGGCAGGGGGATACCAGCTGGACAGCGAGCCGACCACGACCGCGGCCGGTGGCGCCCAAGAGAGGGGCGTGGCCACTTCGAGCCAGCTGCGGGGGAGGGCGCGGCTGGCCGGGTCGGCAGAAGCCCCGACCGTTACTTGGGAATGTGGCCCTCTTCTTCCGGCAGATGACCAGGAGCCCAGAGGCCAAGAGGGGTCATCTGCCGGGCAAGCCACGGCGGCCGGTCCTGGAGTTCAAAGCCAGCCCCCCTCAGCCGAGGCTGCGTGCAACGCCACCTCTTCCCTGCTGGAGCTCGATCGGACCGCCGAGACCGCGACCGGTGACGATGGCGACGACATGGCCCCCGCCCCAGGCGCGGAGGGTGAAGAGCTCTGTCCTCGACCGGACTCTTCGCCAGCCTTCCCGGGCCCGCACATCCCCAAGCGCCGCTCGTCGGCCAGGATGAGGGTGGTGAGCAGCAGCGAGTCCCTGCCGTCGGTCGAGGGCGACGACGACGGCGACATTGACGACAAGGATGTGCTGCGAGGCCTCGGAATCGCCGTCTCGGCCGCATGCAGCCCGGAGATGGACGCATTCATTCGCGCCCGGACCGGGCTGCGGCTGCGGCGCTTCCTCGCCAATCTCCCCGTCTGTGAGTCGCTCGACGTGGGACCGGGCGCGGACGCGGGCGCGAGCAGCATCACGGGCCATCGCGACCGGCAGCGGCGGAGACGGGACTTGCGGAGGCTGAAAGACAATAGGCGTATGTCGAGGAAGGCCCGGGCAAGGAATAAAGAAAAGATCATATCGTGACAGAGGTGGGCGGGCGGTAGTAGCAGCAAGGAAGGAACTGGGGGTTGGATCTGGGAGTAGCAAGAAGCTAGCGGAGGCCGGCGGAGGCCGGCGGCGGCAGGGGTTGGTATACTTGATGGTCTTATCATTACGGACCCGTTCAGTAAGGAGAGGAGTGGGCGAGGGAGCTCTCTAGTCCTAGTTGTCGGTATGTCACCTTGTGGGCTTGGCTGGGCTCATGAGTAGCGGCGAAAAGTGTTACTACTCCTCCTCCCTAATTGAACTCGTATTTGTACCAAACCCCACGTGATGACACGTCTTCGTAGATTATGTCCTCACAGCCGTCGCCACCCCGGCCGGCAAGCAAATCCGGAGTTCTGCCGCGGCGAGAGGGGCCGATGGGTCGAGGGGTCGGAAGAGATCCAGCTCATCATCAGAATCAATGCTTGGCACAAGCCGAGGCCGAGGCTGAAGTCACCTGCCCTTTTTCCTCCGGCAGGCAGGAGAGTATAACTCGCTTCATATGCAGTATCACTCTGTTGCCGAGCCATTGATGCTCGGGCTGTATCCCGGTGTTATGCTCGCAGAGTGCTGGCAGCAGCAGGCTGGCAGGCGGTCCGGCGGCCGGGGCATAGGCTCTTCCATCTTGGTCCCAGGACGAACCCCGGTATTATTTCACTGGTCCTCGATGTCAGATAGTGGTTCGGACGGAGCATTTTTTTTATCCCGGGGAGCCCCGGTTGCCTGGTTGTGGTGGCTACCAATCTGGCCTAGGCCCCTTTTCCTCAAGCACCAGGACTGGTGCCCAGTCTCATTTCATCTCAACCCAAGCGCGGAGATCGGCTATCCAGTGCCCTATCTCATCTCAACCAAGTCCGGAGACCGGCCAGCTAGTAGCTCTCACGCTATAACAGTAATAATCTACACACTCGATAGAAAATCGACCCCATATTCTATTCTATTTCCACGATATCTCGGCCACGCTATAGAATAAGAGCTATATAATTTAGGCGCCTATTGGAGCGCCTCCTATCCGAATATACTTTACCAGTATATTCACGATCTAGTTAACCTATTAGTTAATAAAAGCCTGCGAAAGATCGGCCTATTCCTCCTTTATCGCGACTTTAATTTTATTAGGCTCTATGAAGTTAATATCGCGATTTCTGAACTTGAGCTTCTACTAGGCCCTGTTACTAGGCCCTCGCAGCATGGGCTTTTCGAGAAGTCCGATTGAAGTCCAACTTCGCTATGCGGAAGAGGAGAACGTGCCCGGTTCTCCTCCGCGCTGCGAGGTCGCTGCGGACTCGCTGAGTCAGCGCCTCGCCCCTTCCTATGTCACGTGACAAATGTCATGGTCAACCCATGACAAAAAGCCAATAGGTATAGTAGAAGGTAGTAAATACGATCGTTTTTTTCTTCTTTCGATTTTCGAGGTTTACTTGGAAACAGCGCGCCTTCAGAGGAGTCGAATAGTAGCAGACGATGGTATTTTCAGGGTATATCAATTGCGAGAGGGAGGTTTAAAAAAAAGTGGTGGAAGGGATGAGTTCAAGGAGGTGTGTTAATTTTTTCTGTGCAGGGGTAGCTCTCCCATCTCAGTCCAAACCGCCCATCCAGGGGCCAGCGTACGGAGCAAATGGTATGGGTGCGGGGCAGAGAGCGGCCGCATCATCGCCCCCTGAGCCATTTTTTATTAAGAAAAAAGATAGACCGGTTGCCCGACACCCTCATCTCAGATCCGTACACCCCATTAGGCTCGACGGCCCATTAAACCTCCAGCGCTCCCCGCCGCGGCGGCACCGCGGCACCGCGCCCCTAGCAACTCGTCCTGTCTACCTCTTCTTCCTGTCAAAACCATCCATCCTCTCTTCCAACGCCTGGATGTAGCTGGTAAGCCGCTCAACCGTGGCATGCAGCCGCTGCGAGGAGCAGGCCATGTCAGGTTAGCGTCTCTGGCAGCTGCAAACAGGCAGAGACAGAGGCCAGGAGACAACAACTGTACGAAAACGAGAAGAGGTGGAGGGAGGGCGAAGACGGGGCCCGCGTTCCACTACTGATCATACAGGGGACGATATGGCAGCAGTCCGCCAGGGGGGTGGTGCTGGGATCCATAATCCCGCCCTCGCCGCTCGCCCTCCACCTCCACCCGCTATCGATCAGATGCAGTAACGCACGTAGATATCCTCGGTGAGGAGCTCGTTGGAGGCCCGGTATTCCCGGACGAGATAGCCATATACCCCGGCGCCGGCGAGGGTGGTGCCGAAGAGGAACCCGAAGAGGCTGAGCACCGAGGATATTAGCTTCGCCGATGGACTGGGACTAAGGCCGGAACGGCTGCTCTTACCCTCCGCGGAAGGCGCCAATGGGACGGCTTGACGGGAGTGGGATGGCGGGCGCGACGGGCGCGGCAGCCGTGGCCACGTCGGAAAGCAGTCGCGGCGAGGTGGCAATGCCGCGGCGGGCAGTGGCGGCGAGGGCGGCGCGGGAGGAGAGGGCGGCGCGGAGAGCCGAGACAGACATTGTGCCGGTGGTGGGGTGGGCGGTATTTTCACGCCGGGGCTGGTGCAGGATCCGGATAGCGACCGGGACGAGAGTGCGCGCGAGTGGCCTGAGGATATGAAGATGGGATGGTGGTAGTGGTGGTGGTGGTGGTGCTTTAGTTAAGCGGGGGGGGCTTATATAGAGTGTGTGGAGAAGAGGGACAGGGGGGCGACCGGCAGAGCGTGGGGAGCGGTAGCAGTTGCAAATTGGTAAAGTTGAGTGTGCGGAGATGAGTGAGAGATAACCGGGGGCGGAGTAGGGAAGGGGCCTGCGGCAGTTTTGTCTTTTTCTCTCTTCTCTTGTTCTCTTTCCATTGTTTTTTTCTTTGTTTTTTCATTCTTGTCCTTGTCCAGCCAATTTCCCCTTGGGCGCCAAGGGCGCGGCCGGCCGGCTGCCCAAGAATGGAACAGGAGTGGCGCAGCCGGGATCGTGGGCTGATGCGGGAAAAGGAGGGGGCCATTTCGTCGGGCTGGCCGAATCGTCCGGACTGGCGGCACCCCCTCTTCTGCTGCAGATTTGGTGACTAGCGCTTGTCCAGCTGACGAATTGCCCGGCCCGGCCCCCCCCGAAGCCAACAGGCAGCCAAGCACGCACCCAACGACTTATGGATGACTTTGGCGTGATCGAGGTCGCGTCCGCCAGGACGACCGCTGCCCCCGGCTGGGCCTATGTGCCGGACACCCCCGCGATCGCGACCCCGCCGGCAGTGGCGGCTGCAACGGGCGATCGGAAGCGCGCGGCCCGCAAGGCCGGCGGCGGCGGTGGCGGCGCGGATGCCCCCGCCAGCGCGGCCGCCGCGTCGTCGTCGGACATGTCGGTGCGGCAGGAGGGCAAGATCCGAAGGGAGCTCGAGGCGCTGGATCGGGACTGCCATCGGGATGCGAACGTGACGATACCGGTCAAGAATGCGGCGAGTCGGGGTACGCGCGCACCCCCCCCTGCCCCAGAATGCTCGCCCCCCCCCGCCCGTCCCGTCGGGAGACGGAGATGTAGCCTGGCTGACTGGTTCCCGGGCACAGCCCAAAGCAAGCACACGCCCAACGTTCGCAAGATCCTCCTCTCGCAGAAGACGTTTGCGAACCACCTCGACGATTTCGAGGCCCTCGCCGAGCACCAGCCGTCCAATCACCCGAACCAGCACACGTATGCGGCCGGGTCCGCCAAGCTGCAGCCGCAGCCGCAGCAGCCGGCGAGTGCGGCGGCCGCGGCGACCGCCCCCGTCTCAACCAGCGGCGGCGGCGCCAGCCGGCGCGCCTCGACACAAGCCCAAAAGACAAACGAGGGCGGCGGCAGCAAGAAGAAGAAGAAGAAAGCCCAGCCTGCGGAGGAGGAGGAGGATGAGGCGGCGGCAGCGGCGGCCCCTCCCCCGCCACCACCACTCCCCCTCCTGGCTCCCCTCGCGGACGATCCCTTCCCTACGCAGCCGGAGGACTCGAACCCCCTCCTGGTCTCGCGCATGCCGGACCCGCCCGATGAGGATGAGCTGCGGAGGCTGCTGGCGGCCCCGCCCCTGACATATCTGGAGGCGGCGGCGCGGCCCGACGGGCACCAGATCCGATACCCGGCTCGGCACTTTTGCGAGGTGTGCGGCTATTGGGGGCGGGTGCGGTGCATGAAATGCGGTGGCAGAGTGTGTGCGTTGGACTGCCTGGAGGTGCATCGGGAGGAGTGCATCACGAGATACGGGTTGTAGGGGAGATATCGGATCTACGTAATGTATCATGTCGTAATGTATCATGTCGTAATGTATCATGTATGTACACTATTCACCACCACCGCCGACTGGCTGGCGCAGGGTTGGGGGGGACAGTTCACGGATTGTCCAGCACGAACTGCGTGTTACCCGTCGTCGCGCCCAACGGGCACTCGGCCCGGATGCTGCCGGTTGGGCAGATGGCCCGGGCCGCGTTGATGCACTGCTCCCACCGGCCCTTGGAGATGTTGATGGTGGCGCCCTGGTCGACCGCGCTGAGGGTGAACTTGGCCGTGCCAGACTGGCCAACCGTCGTGGCCGGGTTGCCGCCGCACTTGGTGATGGCGCCGGCGATGCCGCCGCATATGGCCAGCAGCGCGACATTTTGGTCATGAAACACGATGTTGCTGTGAGGGCAGCGAGGTGTTCTGTCAGCACTGGATAGATGGACGTGGCGCGGGGGAGACGTCGGGGAGGGGGGGGAGGGAGACCGTACGCGCTCGGGTCCACGCAGGTCGCACTGATGACCGCGTCCGGGTTAACGGCGGTGGAGGCCGGCGCAGCCAGCGTGGGGGTGGTGGCGGCGAGCAGGAGCAGAGCCACGGCTGCGGCGGCGGCAGAGAGGCGCCTGAGGGCCATGGCGGGCTGGAGTGGCCGATTGAGGGAGACGGCGCGGTCGGCGGGCGGCAGCAGCAGAGCAGCAGCAGCAATGGGGGAGAGGTGATGAGTGATGAGGCGGCAGATCAGCGGATCCAACGGTATCAAGATGGGTTGCTAAACAGATGGACGGATGGATATCTACTCGACACGGCGTAGCTTTGAGGGGGGATCACTGCTGTTTTGTAGCTGGTGCGATCGTGGGCCTCCCCCTCGGCAGCAGAGCTCCTGATGCCTGATCGGCGCCGGGTTCTGCGCGGGCAACAGCTGATTTGATGCCCTGGATGTTGACGGGACCAGGCGGCTGTCCCCTTCATGTCGGCCATGTTCGCAGAGGAACAGGACGGGATCTTGATTTAGGGACGTACGGGGTAGGACGGGACCTGGACGGGACGGGGGACAGGACGCGAGACGGGGGGGTAGTAGGGAAGGGGGGGCAGGGGGGCAGAGGTAAGAGAGCATGATGAGACGGTCTGAAACCCGGGCTTGGTATAGGTCCGCCCTCTCCTCACCGTCGCGGGATTCCCCCAGGTCCGCGCCGCGCGTCGTCCCCTCTCGGTGCTCATTGGCGTCTTGAGAGTCCGGTGTTAATTAGCATCGCGGGAGTCCCCTCTCGGCTAGAGGCCTGCCGGTTCTTGAATTCTTCTGGCTAGCGGGGGGGGATTGGTCCTTAAATCTGCTTGCTGCTACTCCAGTCGGAGAGAGGCGGAGACGCCCCGTGGCCCCCGTGCCCCCCAGGTGAGGAGACGCAGTGGGGGAGGGACGGAGGGGCGAGCCACCGGTCCTTCAATTCCGCTTACTACTTACGCCTCCGGTCTGAGAGAGGCGGAGACGCGCCCCTAGGTGAGCAGGAGACGCAGTGGGCGAGGGCCAGAGGGGGCCAGAGTGATATGTCCCGGTCGAGGCAGGGGTGGGCGCGCGTCCTTGCCGAGGTGAATATCATTCTGCCTGCCTCTATTCGGGCCAGAGAAGAGAAGAGGTAGCCCGCCCAATCGAGGCCAACTCTCGGGGACCCGTCCGGGCCCGATCGAGACCAGCGCCCCACTACACCCGCGGCCCTCCAAGCTCCCCGTCAAGGCCGGCCCTTCAGGCCCCCGCCTAGACCCGATCGGGATCGGCACGGCGTTGACCCGCGTGTCTTCCCCCCCGGATCTCTTCTCATCCATACGCATATTACCGCTGGTTCTCCTTTCGAATCTCGAACCGCGCCGCCGACCTCCCCGCCAGCTCCTGCGTTCCCCGTGCGCGGTCGTACTCTATATCTCGACCCGGCCGAGCGGGTCCACCTGGTCTGCCCGTCGTGAGGTGCTGATGATGACGGTCCGGCCACCAGCATGCACATCGACATGTGAGCTTCACTTGATCTGCCTTACTTTATATCGAGTCACAGCCGACACCGATCAAGCACCGACCGCTTCATGTACAAAAATCAATGCATGATTATCCGTCCTGAATCAAGCGGGCAATCCCACCAGCTCCAGAGGGGGCGGCGGCGGCGGCAGACCAAGAGGAAACAGTCATGATCCCTCCTACTACGGGCCCCTCCTGCCCCCCGCCCTCGTGACCTTGTGACCTCCTACATATCCGCTGCCGCCCCAGCCTCGTTCTCCATTCTTGCTCAAGTCAAGCCCTCCGCCCCAGCCTAGAGTTCGACATGCTCCCCATCGGCCGGCTTGCCCGTCTCCTCCGCCTTATTGCTGTCCGCGGTGTTCTTGGCCTTCTCTCCGGTCTGGATCGTGTCCCCGCCCGCCGTTGCCGCGGACGGCTCCTCCGTCTCGTCCTGTGGCAACACGTCGGCGCTGTACTTTCCGTTCTCGGCGATGAACTTGACCAGGTCCTCGACGGTCCTGGGTCCGCTGAACGTGATCGGAGCGTCCTTGGATCCGGCCGGGAACAGCTTGATGGTCGGGAATCCCTTGATGTCGTCCGGCACGTCGTTGGTGGTGGCGTCGACCTTGGCGATCACCACCTTGTCCTTGAACTGGCTGCTCCCGGCGTACAGCCCGGCCAGCTCGTCGTACTTGGGGGCCAGCGCCTTGCAGTGGCCGCACCACGGGGCGTAGAACTCCACCAGCACGTCCTTCTCGTTGTTGATCACCACGTCCTGGTAGTTCTTGCCGACCACCACCACCACCGGGCCGTCCTGCGTCTCCGGAATCGGCTCCGACTTGAGGCTGGGCTCAACCTTGCCGGCGACGAAGTCGTCGGCGAACTTGCCGATGCTGTCGGCCGTGATGTCCTTGTCCTGGTCGAACGGGTACTTCTGGTTGTTGACCGTGTCCTGGATCGCGAAGGACGGGAACTTGTCCGTCTTGAGGTTGAGGTTGCCGGCGTGGGCACCAAAGGCACCCGCGTCGATGGTCGCGAAGTTGATGGCGCCGCGGTGCTTCTCGGCGATGGGCTTGAGCAGCTCCGAGAGGGAGGCGCGCTCCGCCGGCGTCTCGGCAAAGATGTAGGCGAGCGGGATGCCGGCCGACATGTAGTCCGAGTAGGTCTCGGGCCCGACCTCGCCGATGACCGGGGTAGATGCCACCTTGACGAACTTTTGGATCTCGTCCGCATCAAACGTCTTGCCCGGGAAGACGGTCTTGGGGTCATCGAACTGCTTGTAGAGGACGATGGCCGGCTGCTTGACGCCCTCAGCCTTGGCAATGTCGGCATCTTGGCAGCCGCCAAAGAGGTATGCGTCGCGGAACTTTTCTGCCAGCGCAGTGAAGGTCTCGTTCGAGGCCTTGTCGTCTGCCGCGACGTACGCAACGACGACAACCTTGTCCGACGTCTTGAACTCCCCGAGACCCTCCGTGCTCAAGATGGAGGAGACGGCCGGAAGGGACTGCTTGACCATGTACGAGGTGATGCTGGGGAGAGATGGGACGCGTTAGCACATCTCGGCGCCGTGGGGTGGGCGCGCGCGCGCGCCCTCGCTCGCCGGGCGAGGGGAAAAGGGAGCGAGGGGGGGAGGAACGAGAGGATGAGGGCGATGTGGGGGAGTGGGGGGGCACGAACGCTGCAGCCTTCCTCTGGCCCGTATAGGGTGTGACGTTCTCGGCGCCGCGGAAGACCTTGAGGGTGGGATAGCCCTCGACGCCGAATGATTGGCAGAGGTCCGCCTCCTCAGTGCAGTCGACCTTGGCGAGCTTGATGTTCTTCTCCTTGAGAGTCGTGGCCGCCTGCTCGTACTCCGGGGTGAGCGCCTTGCAGTGGCCGCACCATGGGGCAAAGACTGTTGTCGGGCGCGTCAGTAAGTTTTTTAAAGAGGAAGGGTTGCGAGGAGGGAAGAGGCGCGGATAATGGATGGGAGGAGGATAAGGAAAAGCAGTCGTCGGTGTGGTGGTTTCGGCAAACGCATACATTCGGCTAGGACCAGGCTGTTCTCGGTGACAAAGTCGTCAAACGTGTCCTTCTTGAGCTGGACGACGTCCGAGGCCGTCACGGCGGCGACGCATGTCGCCAGGATGGCGAGCATCTTGGATCGATGCATGGCGGCGGGTATACGATGGCGGGTAGGGAAGAAGAGTTGCGCTGGCGAAGGGAAGAGGACCTCGGCCGAGTTTTGTCGAGAGGAGAATGGGAGGGAGAGAGCGTGGGTCGGGGTTTCGAATGCAGGGGGGCAGGGGGGTCCGTGGGTTTTATGAGTGGGGAGTAGAAGAGAAGAGAACAGAAGAGCGGTAGGCAGCAGCAGAAGCAGCAGAAACAGGTGTGACAAGACAAGTCGTTGGACGGGGAAGCCGGACCCGGACGGGACTTGGGCTTTTTCGATTGAGCACCCTGTCTTTTCCTTGCCCCTTGACAAGCTGTTCGGGATGTGGATTGATATGATTGGTGGCTGGCCGACGCCCTCCAAACACTTGGCTAAAAATGGGCCGCAGCAGCCCGGCTCCTGCCCCCACCGGCGGGGCGAGCCACTGGGAATTTGTCATCCATTGCCGTTACCAATCGCCACAGCCGAGGCCGGCCGAGGCGCGTGGGATTGCACGGCCAGAAACGATCTCTCTGTTTCTCTATATTTTTAGTTGATCCTGGCCTCGAGAGACCTACTCGGTCGACCCTGGGCGGCAAATACGTGCTTCTCACCTGATATGACCAGAGATGGATTGAATCATTCATCTGGCAGCAATCGGGTCATCTTTGCGATGCCGATGCCGATGCCGATGCCCAGTTTTGTTCCTGGTGGCGGGGGCGGCCAGGCCGAGGACGGACAGCTGCAGGTCCAAGCCACTCCTCCCATGAGCGACCACCCGCCGGGCGGCTATGGATTGGTGGTCAAATGTGGACGGTGCCATTTTGGTTGCGGTCCGGGCCGAGGCCGTATGCCGTGATGCCTGGAATAGCAGAAGG
Organism: Bertia moriformis; assembly: GCA_025802115.2. Lineage (NCBI taxonomy): Eukaryota > Fungi > Ascomycota > Sordariomycetes > Coronophorales > Bertiaceae > Bertia > Bertia moriformis. The sequence goes on from JAOYNC020003004.1 coordinate 16,332, forward strand.
AGGGGAGGCGGGGAGAGGGGCGTGACCCGAGGTTCCATTCTACTGCTGCTGCTTCTGCAAACTCCAAGCGGGTTAGAGGGGGCTGGTGCGACCTCCCTTTGCCCAACCCCCTGGCGCCGGCCTGCCCTCTTCCGCACTGCCACCCCCACCCCACTGCCTCCCGGCCTTCTCCCGACCTGCTCCCGGCCTGCCCGCAGCCTGCCCGCCATCTCCCCTGCCCCAGCATGCCACGTAGCCTGACTTGTCGGCCCACCCTTTTTTCCAAACCCGCCCCATCTCCCCTGCCCCTCGGCTGAGCCCCTTGGCCCCCCGGCCTACCTCCTCCGCCCCCCCCCCGCATCTCCCCTCTCGGCCAGGGACACCACCTCGGTGATGCCGGCCACCTCCTGCTCCTCCTCGAGCGCGATGATCTCCTCGCGACAGTCCCACCACTTGTCTTCGGCAAGCTGGAACGCCCTGGCCTTGATCTCCTTTATCGTCAGGGTCTCGGGCTGGATGCCCTTCCACCGTAGCCCGGTCATGAGGACCTCCTGCCACTGGGCTGATGTCCTGCCGAAGAAGTCGCGGCGAGTCTCAAAGGGCTACAGGTGGCGAGATTATTAGCACCGCGTAAGTAGATAGGATCCGGGAGATGAGGGGGCCGCCAGACGGTGCTTACTCTCGGGTGTGGGAGGCCGTCGTCCTCCTTCTCGGGCTCTGCCGCCTCTTCCTCTTCCGAGAGAGATTCGATCGACTCTGACTTTGGCGGCGGCGCGATGGTGGACCACGGATCAGGCAGAGATGCCTGTTGCTGCTGCTGCTCCTTTTTCCGCTTGCTCGGCGAAAGCAGCGTCTTCGGTGCCGACTCGTCCGCCATCTCAACATCACTATCCTCATCCCTCTCCTCCGCGTCCTCGTCATCGCCACTCTCGTCGTCGTCGTCGTCTCCCGCATCGTCTTCCTCGTCTTCGGATGGCTGGCAAAACGTAAGCGACCACTGACATTCTCAAGAAGGCGACGGGTACTGCCCTTCCATCACTTACCACCCAGTCGTCGGCCTCGCGCTGGAAGATCTCCCTGCACCCGTCCATCTTGCCGAGGTCGATCGCGTAGAGATCGTCCAGGGTATACTCCCGATTTCCCTTCTCGGTGGTGCCGCCGTAGATGTAGAGCACGTCCTCGAGCACGGCCAGCTGGGAGTTGAACCGCGGCCGGGGCAGCTCCGTCGATACGGGCATCTCACGCCTCGGCTTCGCCGGCTCGTCCTCGTCCTCGCGCCCGTCCTCCTCAGCCCGGTCCAGCTCCATGGCGTCCGTATCCTCAGTGGGGGGCGCGCCCGTCTCGAGCGCGGCCAGTTGTTTCAGCAGCTCCGCCTCGCCGGCCTGGGCGCGTCCCCGCCTCCCGACCCGCTGCTGCTGCTGCTGCTTTTGCGCGCCGCCGCCGCGCGGTCGCCTCAGCGGCAGCGGGAAGAAGCGATTCCGCTCGACGTTCCAGGCAAACAGGCCGTTGAAGAACTCGCTGTCCAGTCCGTCGTCGCCGTCGTCGACATCGTGGACGCCGCCGAACAGGATGCCGCGGCCCTTGTGCCAGGCCATGGTGGAGCCGGCCCGCGCCGGGACCGGCGTGTTGGCGGGCCGCTTGCGCCTCTCCCACCGGACGGCCGGCGGGGCCCCGGCCGGGGCGCCTTCGGGCGCCAGACTCATGCGCAGAAAGAAGCAGTCCTGATGGACCACGGGCCTGAGTACGGCCTTTTTCTGGGTCCCGGCCGCTGCCCGTTTTGATGATGCTGAGGATGAGGCGGCGGCGGCGGCCTTGACCTGGGAATAGCCCCCGAACAGCACGGCGCCATGCTCGTGGGGGAGGAATGTGAAGGACGAGCGGGCGTCGGGCTTGAGCTGGGCCGGCGGCAGGGTGGGGCAGAACCACACGGACTCGCGCGTGTCAAACACCCAGAGGTCGGCCAGATACCGGGTCTGGTTCGAGGTGTCCTGGAAGCCGCCAAAGAGGATGATGTAGTGCTTCCAGTAGGTCATGCGGTGCCCGCTCCGCGCCGGCGGCGTGGCACGGCCGCCAGCGCCGGCGCCGCCCCGCCG
>JAOYNC020003095.1:0-18362 GCA_025802115.2 Bertia moriformis
GGCCTTGCGCTGCTCAACTCGAGGCCGGGTCGCGGCTGCGTCGAGTACCGGCTTGTAGCTGCTTGCAAAACGGCCCTGGATCTCGCACGGAAGGTCGCAGCCGAATTCGGGAACCATGGGTTTTCTGCTTCGCGACGGCATGGCGACGGGGTGGGCCAGTCGATCATAGCTCTTCGTCACTAATGGGGAGAAGAATCGAGGTTAGACGGGATATATACAGATCTGCATGTGTGGGAGGACAACAGCCAGGTCACTGATCTTACTTGACAGCTTGGTAGTCGCAGCGGCGATCAGGTGGGGGAGGCCCTTGATGGCCGGAAACTTGGCCTTCTCGGCAGGCTTGCGCCTGGCAAACCGGGTCATGAGGTCCTGCTCCTCGTTGGTCGGCGTAGGTGGCGGCGGCAGGATATCCAGGCCATCCGGCGTTTTTGGCGCGCTGGCCACCACGGTCAAGGAGGCAGCGCCTGCAGGAGAGTTGACTCGCTCGGGCGTCGACACGATACTGGTATCGACCGGTGCCGGTTTCTTTGTCGCCGTCGCTGCTTTCCTGCGCTTCTTGGCCGCCGGCTCGGCTGTCGGGTCCTGCCCGGACCCAACAGATGGTAGAGTATTGGTCGGGGTCGAATCAGATACGTGAGAGACGACATGAGAAGGGAGATTGGGGCTGTGGTGGACCGCGCCTCGGCCATTCTGTGGGTCGACGACCTGGCCAGGCAGCGGGACAGGAGAAATCCGGGCTTGCTGGGTCTGCTGGGCAAGCACCTGGGACGAGATCTGGGACGACAGCGGCAGCTGGGGGAACTGCGAAGGGTGTGGCGGCTGGGGAGTGGCCGGCTGAGATGAAACTCGAGGCTGAGGATGCTGGATCTGTGCCACCGGCTGTTGAGGATGAAGACCGAGATGTTGCTGCTGTCGCGGGTCCTGGCCGTATTGCAGGGCGAGACCTGGATGATAGCCGGCAGGCTGGTGATGGTATACAGCTGTACCGGCGAAGGAAGGACTCGTGTCTTGCTGTTGCTGCTGCTGCTGCTGGCCCGGCTGACCCTGTTGGTGACGTTGCTGCGGGGCCGACCCGGTGGCAAAGGTCTGGTCCTGGTCATCCGAATACGACTGTCCCATGGGAGTGAGGGGCTGTCGCGACATAAAATGGGCCATGGTGCGATGGTCAAACGCTGGCTGCTGCTGCTGCTGATGCTGCTGATGCTGATGCTGCTGTGCCTCCTGCCCGATGAATCCATACAAGGCGTGGTGCTGACCCTGGTGATCTCGGAGGTGGGGAGTAGCTTGAGACTGAGGCTGCGAGGCCAGGTCGGAAACTTGATGACCGAAATCAAACTTGGATGGGTCATATGCGTCCGCCATGTCGTAGTCCTCGGAAGAAATTGACTGATCCGGGGCTGCGTGGTGCTGGTGGTGGTTGAGGTGGAAGTTGTGCTGGTTGTTCTGGTCCGAGATGCCGGCCAGAGGACCCCCCTGCGGCGGGTGGAAGAACTGAACGGGGGGGGGTGTGGAGTTCTGGCCGATTTCTTGGTACACCATCTGGCCTTGGATCGGCTGCTGGGCCCAAGTCGAGACGTTGTCGAACTGATCAGTCTGGGGGCCGAAGCCGTACGGTTCTGGCCAGAGAGGCTCAGCCGGCTGGCCGTCCTGGCCGCCATTATGGGCTACGTTGCCCCATGGTGATTGCATCTCGGAATGGGCGGGGATCACCCTACTATCATTATCAGTCCAAGGTCCCGGGCCAATCCAGCTGCAAACAGTAGAGGGCGAGCAGGGGGGGTGGATGTGGGGAGGCGGGAAGCTCAACCACGATGGGCCGGCGATGGGCCAGCAGGTACATGAGAATGAGCTTGTCGAGTGGGGTAAACGCTCACTCTCAATCATCACTTACCGATCAACCTAGATGGATCAAGACCACCGCCAAAAACTCAACCCAGTCCCAGGGCTCTGCCGAGTGCGCCGAGTCTGCTGAGAACTGCCGGAATTGCTAGAACTGGGCCTGTCAAGCCAAGGCATCAAATTAGCCCTCGAATCCCCAAATGATTAATTGTCAGTGTCAGTTAGTGGTGGGGCACCAGTGAAAAAAAATAGGCAACTGGGTATCTCTCTGCATTCAACAAGCCCGAGGTGGGTGAACAAAACAAGTGCCCGAGTAGCGGAAGCAAAGAGGTATGGGGCAGCCTGGCCCGGCCGCTGCTGCCCCAATGGGAGGCGCGCCATTGAGAACAGAAACATGATTGTCACAGTATGCAGGGTATTGTGAGGGGGTGCAATTGAAAAGGCTGCGGCGGCGGCGGCAGCTGAACCGGAGCGCGCTCAGACCGGCCCCGATAAGATGCCGGGTGGTGTGGTATGATCATTGCTGGTGGCTGACATGTTCCTGCTGCTGGCTCCGCCATCTTTGCCGAGGGAGGGGGGAAGCGGGATGAGGCGAGAGAGACGGTGGTCGGTTGGTGATCGGCCTGGGTGGTGGTGGTGGGCAGGCATCTGATGTGGTAACCGGCCGGGGGCATGATAAGCTGAATTGAATAGGTGCAGGAGAGCGAGCGCGGAGAGGTGAAGAAAGAATGGCTCGAGCAAAGAGACGGGTCGATTTTCTCGAGGTCTCGGCTCTGTAGTGTGCCGGATGGGGGTGAAAATGGGACATGGTTTGTTGTGTCATTGCATGGCTGGCCGGCCACCACTGGACTTGGACCAAACCCCTGCAGCAGAAGCACACCACCAGCTCCTCCAGCACCAGCACCACCACCACCACCACCACAGCGATCCCGACCCTGGCCGACAGGCCGCCCGGTTTTGACATTGGCCTGGTGGGAGGGGGGGTGTTGGCCGGGCCTGGTGGGAGAGGCTACTGTGATGGCTCCCTCCTCCCGGCTCGGCCTCATCAGGTCGAGGGGAGGTCGGTTTCAGAGCGACCGTGATGGCAGCTGTCTCTCGGTGATGTAATTTCTGACCCTTCCGACCCAGTTATTTTTCCACGCCTTTCTTTTCGCCATCTTCGCAAGACATCTCGCACTCTTATTGAGTGGTCTTTCACCAGAGGGCGACGAGGGCGCCGAGGGCGCCATCCACCAATGCCGCTTCGTGCTGCTGCCGCTGCCGCTGCCGGCCGCATGGCCGAGACCGGCCAGCCGCGCCAGTATTCCAGTCGGTAGGGAGGGGAGCAGCAGAGGAGGAAGAAGCCCGTGTGCACATGACCCCGAACTACCACCGTCCGGCCAGATCAGGCAATTTAAAGGATGCGGCAATTTTTTGGCTTTGGCCGGGCGAAGAAGTGCGCGACACTTGCAGGTTCATAAATATACAAGAAATGAGGGTCGTTGTTCGCGAGCGCCCCAAGGGGGCTGAAGAATGCAGAGCGATACCAGAGAGCAGAGTTGGGGCAGATCCGGGTGGACTGTAGAGTCAAGGCTGGGGGAGAGGAGAGGGGGGGGGTCTACCATACCGAAGAGAAGAAAGACGTGGCCGGCAGGTGCAGTGGCAGCCACCCTTCCTGCCGGTAACTATGCTCCCTGCTGTCTCGCCGAAGCCTGCCGGTGCCTCCCTGATACTGCGCCCGGCGGTATTTACAGAATCACCACGCGCCGCGATGAGACCGAGGCAGCGGCCGTTGGTTGAGCCGACCGATCGTGTCTGCGTGTCCGGGAGGGGGTGCGCGTGCGTATGCGTCGGGGCGTGCAGTGCGGGTGTGCCGTGCGCGTCGAGGGTTGGTCTGCCTTGCTATGCTGTTCTGCTGCCGGCGCCGAGAATGGTTGCCGCCTGACCAGCCAGCCAGCTGCTGGTCTGATCTTTTGAAGAAATATCAGGACTCGGAGTCTGGCCAGACAAGCACAATTGCGAATCAGGTGAGAATTGGGTTCGCCGCCTGGTGGCGATCGCGAGAGCACACGCAGATACGCACGCGCGCCAAATGGTGCCCGCTCGCCAGATGGAGTAGGCAGCCCGGTTGTGTTGATGAAGAGTTGATAAATTCGAGAGATGAAAGAGGGAAGGGGGGATTGGGGGTTTTGTTTCGCGGCCCAGCATTGCCTGGCCCAGTCAGAGTGAGCATGTCACGTGCGCCGCCTGGCGGCAGCTCCCAGCTGGTCCAGCCGTCCACCCAGCCGCAAGTCGCCGCAGCCCAGGTTATCCTCACCAGAGCTTCGCTTTCTCGAGACATGTGCAGTCATTGAGACCTTGCCGACTGCAGTCTTGGCTCTTTCCAAGCCTTTTAATTTCCCATCTCTGCTCTCTGGCCCTCCCTGTCGGTCCTTTCGTTCATTGCCTCCCGGCTCCTTGTGGACTTGACCATACGATACGCCCCGGCCGAGTTTCCAACATGGCTGCGGCCTCCGTGTCGCATGCGCCCTCGATCCACAGTCATAATAGCCTGAGGGACCGTCAGATAGGCATGTATCCGGCCTATCCCATCCCATCTCTCTCTCTCTCCACCCCTCCTCTACCATGAGGGCTCGGATACGGTACCGCCATCTTGCCGCCGAATGGGATGCTAACCTGGCCATTGCCACCGCCGCCTCATGTGTAATAGCTTCCATCAAAAAGATCCTCAACCTCAACCACGACCCCGAATCTGACCCTGACAAGGACCGGTTCCTGACCCCCGCCAACGGGATTGTCGCTCCGTCTGTGTCGATAGTCGGCAGCGATGGCGAGCCGATCTGGAAGGTCCTGGTGTTCGATGACCTGGGCCGGGATGTCATATCAAGCGTGCTGCGAGTTAGCGAATTGCGCGCCGCCGGCGTCACCATGCACATGTACCCTCCCCCGAGCCTATCCTTCAGCCCCCGTCTCCTGCTGGCTGGCGCCTGGCTGACCAACCGCTGCCACAGGCATATAGCCGCATCCCGACATCCCATCCCCGACGTTCCCGTCATCTACCTGCTCGAGCCTACGGCCCGGAATCTCGACAGCATAACATCAGACCTGGCCCAGAAGCTCTACAGCCCGGCCCACATCAACTTTCTCACCTCCATCTCGAGACCATCGCTCGAGTCGTTTGCCGAAAAGACGGCGGCCGCCGGCACGGCCGAGGACATTGCCAAGATCCATGACCAGTACTTGAACTTCATCGTTGCCGAGCCCGACCTCTTCACGCTCGGAATGGCAAGCGGACACACATACTCGGCCATCAATAGCGCCACCACCAGTGATGCCGAACTTGTCAGTCCGAGCCCACCGCCTTACCCACCACCCATCTTCCCCACCATCTCCCTCTCCCCACCATCTCCTCCCTCTCCCTGCCATCTCCTCCCATCTTCCCCTCTTCCCCTCAAACCGCGCTCACGCTCTTCCTTATCCCCCCCTGATAGGATAAAGTGATTGATAGAATTGTGTCCGGCCTGTTTAGGTATGCCGACCCAGTCCCCTCCCCTGACCGTGTCCCACTGACCACTGGAAACCAACAACAGCGTCTGCGTCACCATGGCTGTCGTTCCCATCATACGTTGTGACAAGGGGCCCGGGGAGATGGTGGCCCGCGCCCTCGACCGGAAGCTGCGTGACCACATCCTCAACTCCAAAGACAACAATCTGTTCTCGACCCATAAGACTTCAGGCCGGACCGGCACCACCCCATCCTCCCGTCCCGTCCTCATCATCCTCGACCGCAATGTCGATCTCGTCCCCTGCCTGTCCCACTCGTGGACGTACCAATCTCTCGTGCACGATGTCCTCCAGATCAAGCTGAATCGGATCCTGGTCGAGACCCCGGTCGACGAGAATGATCCGGCCCGCGGCCGAGCCAAGAAGGCCTACGACCTCACCGCCAACGACTTCTTCTGGGCCAAGAATGCCGCCCTGCCCTTTCCCCAGGTCGCCGAGGACATTGACGCCGAGCTGACCCGGTACAAGGAGGACACCGCGGCCATCACCAAGCGGACGGGCGTCTCGAGCCTGGATGACCTCCAGATGGATACCAGCTCCAGCGCGCAGCACCTCAAGGCCGCCATCACCCTTCTCCCCGAGCTGCGAGACCGCAAGGCCGTGCTGGACATGCACATGACCATCCTGGCCGCCCTCATGACCGGGATCAAGAATCGGCAGATCGACAGCTTCTTCCAGATGGAGGATGGGGTGATGAAGCAGCCGAAGGAGCAGGTGCTGGAAATCATCCAGGCCAAGGACAAGGGCGCCGATCCGACCGACAAGCTCCGGCTGTTCATCATATGGTTCCTCACCGTGGAGCAGGACCTGAGCCGGGCCGAGTTCAGCAGCTTTGAGGAGGCCTTGGCCGCCGCCGGGGCCGACACCACCTCGCTCTCCTACATCAAGCAGTCCGTATTCCCCGCCCTTTACTGTCGCCCGTCTTCTCTCCTGGCCGCCTTTCCCTTTCTCTTCTCCCCTCCGTCGTTTCCTTCCCCGGGCTCTCCCCATCTTTCCCTTTCTCTCTTGTCTGTATCTCCCATTGCTAATTCGTGATGTCTAGAGTGAGAGCGACTACCCGTCTAACTCAGCTGACCACCGTGTCCGCTGCACCCCAGCAACAAGCGTCATCGTCCAATCTTTTCAACACGTTCTCGTCCATGTCAACGCGCTTCACCGGTCTTACCGAGCGGCTCAAAGAAACCGGAGTCCCCGCCGGTCTCTCGGCCAATTTCGAACACCTGATTGGCGGCATCAAGAACTTTCTTCCCGTCAATCGAGACCTGACCGTGACCAAGATCGTCGAGAGCCTGATGGAACCCTCGACCGCCTCGAGCTCTGTAGGTGGCCTCTCTACCCCGCTCTTCAAGGGTCCATACACGGATGACGCGCCGATCTGCAGCTAACAGACCCTCCAGGCAATTGCCAAGACGGAGAACTATCTATACTTCGACCCTCGATCCGCCAACGCGCGTGGAACCGCCGCACCGCCAAGCACGCTCAGAGCCACCGGCGGTATCGCAGGAGGGCCCAGCGGCTTCCCGGGGGCCGCGCCCGGGACCGGGGCCAGCTTTGGCCAGAGGAGGCAGGGCTTCTCGGACGCGATTGTGTTCATGGTCGGGGGGGGTAGCATGGACGAGTATGGGAACTTGCAGGAGTGGGTCGTGCGGGCAGTCGGCGGTGGTAGCAGCGGACCCGGCGCCGGCGGGGGCGGCGCCGGTGGCGGCGGCAGCGGGGATAGAGGGAAGAAGAGGATTGTTTACGGCTGCACCGAGATGCTAAACGCCGCCGAGTTTATCCGGGAAGAGTTGGAGCGGCTCGGGAGGGAGGTGAAAGGGTAGCAGGCGCGATGGTAATACGGCCGAGCGGTGGACATGTGTCAACCAGAATGGCATCTAGCGTCGACAGCGGTGCGACCTGGTCGCTCTGCATTCGGATGCGCATTTGCCATACTACAGAATGACTACCAAATGCAATGCCGTGCTGATATCCGGATTGGCTGGCGTCCATTCCATGCCACCAAGCCATGATGTAGCATCCAATTGGCCTTGGCAATACAAAACTGGCCCTGATCGCGACCGAGCGCCGCACTAATTCCGGCGCTCCAGCGCTAATTCGCCGCACCCCAAGGGGTCATTGCGCTGCGCTCTGAGCGGCAGCACTGCAGAGCTAATTAATAACTTGGCTGACAATTGGGAAGCGTCAGGTCTTGATTTTAGATCAGCCGGCCAGTGGTCACTGGCCGCAGCAGGTACCCGGCCAGTCAATCCACTCACAGCCCGTCTCACAATCCGCAGTCCACAGCCCGCAGCCCGCAGCGCCGACACCTCAACAACTACTACTGCTGGCTGGCTCGAGCCGGCCGAGGGAGCCTTGGGCGACCCCGCCGCGACAGGTACGCCCGAACGGCTCGTGCATCCAGATAGCGCACCCGAAGGACGGAGAGACGCATCATGGCCACCGGCCAGCCTGCGTGCCTGCGTGCCTGCCTACTCGCCCGCCTACTCGCCTGCTCGCCCCGTCTTTGCGCTCGCTATTCCGAGGAATGCGATGCGCCCCCCGGCTCATTCCAGCCAGTCAGCAGACCGGCGCCGACGCCATGTTTTTCGAGGATGACGAGGCGTCAGATTCCTGACCGTGGCTCATCGCGTCGTCGTCGTCGTCTTGCGCGGCCCGCCATCAATCCTTCTTTGGTTCTGTCCTGGCTGCGTACAGTCTGCATGCGCCCCTAAAAGTCAAAAGTAAAAAGAAAAAAAACCAGCAGCTCCTACCCATGTCTAGGAATGACACGTCTCCGGGGGCGCGGGAGAAATCCCTGAAGCAATCCCCTGCGCCCACCGCGGCCCTGTACGACATCACCACCCTCTTCTCTCTACCCCGGACAGCCCGGTCGACCCCGCCAAGCCAGCGTCTCGTTGCCCCGAGCAGCTCCCAAACGTGAAACACGTCTCCCGCAGGCTCGCCCTCGAAATTTCGACCTCGCCAACCTCTGTCCATCCCTCCTCCGCCTCCTGCTGCTCGCTCCACCCATTCTCCGTCTCGAATCACCTTGAGACGCGTCTCCTGTTTTCGGTGTTTTCCCTTTTCGTCGTCGTTCGTCCGTTCTGGAGTCGCTCAGGTGAGCCTCTTGGCGACGCATGCCCATACCCACGCCTCCGAGAGGGCTGGCCTTTTCTCTTGAAGAGACGTCAGCTGCCTCGGTCTGCTGTTGCCGCGGCTGCGCTGCTGCCGATTCTATTTTGGGCCCTCGGTTTTGCGACCGTGGCTTTTCCCGATCTGCCTAGCCCCGCCACTCTCCCGCATCCGCAAGAAGGGGTACAGGAGCTGACCGGAAGGGGGAAAAAAAAAAGAGGGCCCCGGACGTTTGCCAGCCCAGCCTCGACTTGAGACTTCCGGTCACCAGTAGCCCATCTGCCCTCCTACGCGTCCTGCAGGCTGCGATCCTACGCTGCCACTCCTCTCACTCGTCCGTCCCCAGCCGCGGGCCCCGCTGCCGACCTTTGAAATGTCGTATAATCGCCTAGGTGAGTTACAAGTCAACGACCAGAATTGTTGCAGATCCCAGATCGGAACCCCAAGTCCCGACCACCCGCATTTCCTCCCCCTCCTTCGGCTCGCGTCTCCGCAATATCTCCCTTGAATGCCTCGACCCCCTGGGCCATGAGCACGCCCCCTGCAAATCATTCCCCCTGCCCTCCCTTGCTTCCCTCTTCTTGCTCGCATTCCCCTCGCTCCGGCCCCGTCTGGCTTGATCAAGTCTCGCCACGGCGTTGAACCAACTCACAGGCGCGGGCTGCCCTACTTCTATTCTCTTTTCTATCATCCCTTCGTTTCTTCCTGGCCTCGGCTTGCCCGCTCACGCCCTCCAATGCCTTGGTCAGCTTGAAGCCTTCCTTCCAACCTCTTATTCAATCTCATCCTCGGGCCTCGGACCCCCCTTCTCCGTATCGTTACCCCGCGCTGGAGGCCGCCGTCACGCCCGCCCCGCGTTGGTCAATCACTTCTCATCTCGCTGCTTTCCCCACTCACATCTTCGTACCTGCAGGTTGTTTTGTTGTTTTGCCTTGACACTGATAGCCTATAACCTCTTCCCCGGGCAGACCCCACGACCCCGTCGTACTATAGTAACGACCCAATGGATCAAGGGCAGTACCGAACGCCCTCTCCAGGCCACCCGATTCAGCAGGGTTACGGCCATGATCCGTACGGAAGCCACTCCCAGCCTGGGCTGGAGATGCCTCCCCTCCCTCCCGGCAGCGACCAGCGCCCCAGTCCGGGCCGGTTCGGCACCCCAGACCAGCTCCAGATGAATGCACCCGTGAGTCGTGGGACTGAGCTCCCGGCGTCGCGCCGCCGCCGCCGCCGCACCGTCAATTGGCTTAGGGTTTACTGATCCGCAAGTCCGACCCGGCCAGAACTCCGTGTCCGACCTCTCCCGTCCCGATGGCGGGTCCTACTTCAATGCCAACAACCCGCAGCCGGCCGACTATGCCTTCAACCCCCAGGCCCACCTCGATGCCTACCCTAACCAGCCCTACCAGCCGTCGCCGCAATTCAGCCAGGAGGGCCTCGACGCCTCCAGCTACGACTATGACGACCGGCGTCCCATGCTCGCTGGTAGCGACTCGTCAGAGCCGTACCGCGACGAGCTCACCCCGCGGCCGCAGCCGCAGCCGCAGCAGGGAGGGGGCCAGCAGCCGCTGCAGTCGCAGCCTGGCAATGGCAGCAGCGTGGGGGTCCGCCGGTGGAAGACTGTGAAGCAGGTTCTCCTGTACCGGGGCAACCTCGTCCTCGACTGTCCGGTCCCGCCCCGGCTGCTGGGCCAGGTCCCCCACACGGAACGAGACGAGTTCACCCACATGCGGTACTCGGCCGCCACCTGCGATCCCAGCGACTTTGTCGACGACAACTTCACTCTGCGCCAAAAGCTCTTCAGCAAGCCGCGCCAGACGGAGCTGTTCATCGTCGTCACCATGTACAACGAGGAGGAGACGCTGCTGGGCCGGACCCTGATGGGCGTGTTCAAGAACATCGAGTACATGTGCCGCCGCACCGAGAGCAAGACCTGGGGCAAGGATGCGTGGAAGAAGATCGTGGTCTGCGTGGTCAGCGACGGCCGATCCAAGATCAACCCGCGCAGCCGGGCCCTGCTGGCCGGCCTTGGCGTCTACCAGGAGGGCATCGCCAAGCAGAAGGTCAACGACAAGGACGTGACCGCCCACATCTACGAGTACACCACCCAGATGGGCCTGTTCGAGAAGAGCGGCGTCATCGGGTTGACGCCGAAGCAGCAGCCGGTCCAGATGCTCTTCTGCCTCAAGGAGAAGAACCAGAAGAAGATCAACTCGCACCGGTGGTTCTTCCAGGCCTTTGGCGCCGTGCTCGAGCCCAACATCTGCGTCCTGATCGACGCTGGCACCCGGCCCGGCGGCAACTCGATCTACCACTTGTGGAAGGCGTTTGATCTCGAGCCGACTTGCGCCGGCGCCTGCGGCGAGATCAAGGCCATGCTGGGCACCGGCGGCAAGTACCTGTTCAACCCGCTGGTGGCGACCCAGAACTTCGAGTACAAGATGTCCAACATCCTCGACAAGCCGCTCGAGTCCGCCTTTGGCTTCATCTCGGTCCTGCCCGGCGCCTTCTCGGCGTACCGCTATGTCGCGCTCCAGAACGATAAGGACAACAAGGGCCCGCTCGAGAAGTACTTCACTGGCGAGACCCTTCACGGGTCCAACGCCGGCGTATTCACGTCCAACATGTACCTGGCCGAGGACCGGATCCTTTGCTTCGAGCTGGTCACCAAGCGCAACTGCCACTGGATCCTCCAGTACGTCAAGTCGGCCACGGGCGAGACCGACGTGCCCAACACCGTGACCGAGCTGATCCTGCAGCGGCGCCGCTGGCTCAACGGCTCCTTCTTCGCCGCCATCTACGCAATCGCCCACTTCCACCAGTTCTTTCGGTCGGACCACTCGCTCCTGCGCAAGCTCATGTTCTTCCTCGAATTCGTCTTCAGCACCATCAACATGATCTTCTCCTGGTTCGCCATCGGCAACTTCTTCCTGGTCTTCAAGATCCTGACCACCAGCCTGAGCGATCCAACCCTGCTGGGTATCACCGGCAAGATCCTGGGAATCGTGTTCTCGTGGCTGTACGGCGCCTGTCTCCTCACCTGCTTCGTGCTCTCTCTCGGCAACCGGCCGGCCGGCACGCGGCTGCTCTACACCCTCATGGTCTACTTCTGGGCCATTATCATGGTGTGAGTGTGCTCATTTATATTCGCCCATCTGTCTCGTCGCATCTGCGCCTATATGCTGCAGTCGCAGTCCCATCACCGTCAGTCGTATCGTAGCGCTAACCGGCTGTGTTCCCGCCAGCTACCTGATGTTTGCTGCAGTCTTCATCTCGGTCGAGGCCATCATCTCCGACGTGCACGACGCCAACGGGTTCAGCGTCGCGGATCTGTTTAAGAATCCGATATTCTACACTTTGATCGTCTCGGTCCTGTCCACGTACGGAATCTGGTTTATCGCCTCGATCATCATGTTCGACCCGTGGCACATGTTCACCTCCTTCATCCAGTACATGCTGCTCACCCCGACCTATGTCAACATCCTGAACGTGTACGCCTTCTGCAACACCCACGACGTCACGTGGGGCACCAAGGGCGACGACAGGCCCGACAAGCTCCCCAGCGTCAGCACCAAGGACGGCGCCGGCAAGACCGACCTCCCGGACTCGACCGATCTCGACGCCCAGTACGAGCGTGAGCTGGCCGAGTTCCGGCAGAAGGAAGTCAAGGTCGTGACCGCCAAGACGCCAGTCCAGGAGCAGGAGGCCCAGCTCGACTACTACCGCAACTTCCGGTCCATCGTCGTGCTGGTATGGCTGGTCACCAATTTCGCCCTGGTCGCCCTCGTGCTCAACGCGGCAGGCGTCGAGCGGATCACGCCGGATGCCAGCTCGTCAAACCAGAAGGAGAACCTATACATGACGATCGTGCTGTGGAGCGTGGCCGGCCTGAGCGCATTCAAGTTCATCGGGGCCATGTGGTTCTTGATTGTCCGGATCTTCAGGGGCGTATGAGGTGTGGGGTGGGCACTGGGGGAGGGGGGGTCAGTGGGCAGAGCTACATGGTCAGGCCGGGGCGGGGGCGGGGCCGGTGCCAGTGGCAACGGTTCGGCTTCTATCCCCGCCCTGTCTCCCACTCGGGAGACGTAATATCGTGCTTTCGCATCGCGTCGTCGTCATCTGATACCATGATGCTCCAATCGAGCGGATACCATTCGGGCCAGGTGCCAGCGTCAGATTGGGGGAAGGAGTGATCTTGGGTGATATCGGCGGGGGGATCTCTTGGACCAGTCGTGGCTTTCTTTCTTGCATGCATCGGATCTAGGACGGACTGGCCTGATGAATTTCGTCTCAAAACGAACACCATGGTTACTGGGAAATCGACGATGGGCGAGAGAGCGGGGGTGTCTGATTTGGATAGTGGCCTTTGGATGGCTCCGTGTAGCTCAAGTAACGATGTAAAGTGGATAATGGCCGCTGGTCATGATGTCATCTTGAGAGAATTCATGGAGAATCGGGTCTCTGCCCGTATGAAGTCATTCTCTACCCATGCGCTGGAGCGAGGGGATCGAGGGCAAATATAGGCCCACTGTTGATCGACCACCCCGTGGCTATCCATCTACCCTTGGCGCTCCGCTTGGGGGTTTGTATGATAGCTGCCAGTCGTGGCTTTATCTCGCGCGAGAATCGACAGGGCATGGGACCTATCTTTCCGTGCGTGGTACACCAGAGGGGATTCAGCCATGGTCCGGCCGCAGGTTCATCATTGCGCGGCTATCAACCTTGTGCGCTCCCCTCTCACCCTGACTTGGGCCGTAGCTAATTACTCGTTCCGCAGCCAACCGCCCAGCCACCCCGCCCCATCTTCGTCCCATTTCCTCACCTAATCTCCATCCTTCCAATATCCACGACACTTCTTTGGCGCCGATGAGGAGACGGCAGTTGCAGCAGACCGTTTCTTAGGGGCCTGCCAAGGCGGCGGGGACTCCACCTCGCCCTCGCCCACTCCCACCCCCACAGCCGCCTCGGCGCCAGCACCCCATATCCAATCGTCGTCCCAACCATTCTCAGAGGTTTCGCTGCCGACCGACCGCGGCTTAGACTCTGCTATGTCTTGGCCTGTCTCGCTGTCGTGGTCGATAATTGGCGGTTTGACGACCGGCAGGCCGCAGAGCTCCTGGAGGGCGGCCATTACATTGGGGTTCGGGAGTACGGGCGGTTCCGAACTGCCGCCACTTGAAAAGGATTCTGCCTATGGGGTTGCCGCGACCATGCAGGATGTCGGCAGCCCGGTCGTCGCTGCCCCGGCATCGAATAGAGAACTCGATCGCCTCAATCTGTGCAGCGACGAGGGCTTGCTCCCTGCCACAGGCAGCAGAGGCCTCACGCTGGCCGCTAGCTTGGTCACCGCCGCCTGAAGGACCGTCATCTGCTTCTGCATGCGGTACGTCTCCATCGCCAAGTTGGCAGTGAGCCTACATAACTGATCCACGACATCTCGCATCTTTGAAAGGTCGGCGCCGGGGGCGGCCTCGCGTGAGGCAGCGTCAACTGAGGGGTGGTCGGCGTCTTGAGGATTGCCGGACGGTGCAGGCTGGTGCGGAGTCTTACTAGCGCAGTTTGGCGAGGGTCCGTGGGCCGGTCGGACGGCGGGCGGCTGGACAGGAACGGACTCGACCTTCAGAACCGCGAATGGGGCACTGATCGACTCGAGCTTAGGAACTGGCGGTGAGGCGCGTATGGGCTCGAGCTTGGGAGCGAGCGGCGATCGAGTACGATCGGACTGGAGCTTACAAGCTGGCGATGGGGCGCGGTAAGACTCGGGCTCGAGGGATGGCGATGGGGTACAGATCGGCTCGAGTTTGACCGCGTTCTCAGCCTCCGACGCAGTCTCGGCTTCCGAGGCAGTCTTTGGCTCCAAGGCAATCTTGGCCACAAGGGCCGGCGACGGATCGGAGGTCGGAACCTGCGGGCTGGCTATCTGTCGGACTGTCGAGCGCAAGGCTTTGGTGGCGCGAGAGGCCACGCGCGACCGGGGATTGACCGCCCTGCGACCAGCAACCTCAGAAGGCCGAAGGGCCTGCATTGTATCGGCAGTGCGACTCCTCGTTATGGGACCAGGCCGCCCGGCAGCGTGCGCCGGTGGCGCGATGGCAGCCGTGGACGCCGCGGCCAACATGGGAGACGCCGGCATGGGGGGGCGGCCGCGGCAGTGCTGGTCGCGATCTTGGGGGTTTTGCGACGCCGGACTCGGAGCAGCTCAAAGGCAACAGCCCGTAGCACCTCTTTGACCTGATTTTTGCCGTTGGAATAGCAGGCCGCATATAACCGCGGCGTAAAACGGGCCAAGTTGGGGGCGTCGACGCACTCCTTGCCTTCCTCGGCGCAATACGAAAAGCAGGTCCGGGTGGCTGGAGCCAGGATCAGGGTGAGCGACAGAGTAGGTGTCATTTCGATGGCGACGGCGGCGTACTCGTGATTAGTTGGGTTCTCGCAGCGGTGGTACTCTCCATACTGCTGGTACCCTTCCTGAAGGAGGAGCCGCCAACAACCGAGGCACGGCGGTGTCTGGGAAGGATTTTGCGGATCACATGCCGGATACTGGACCTCAAGGTCCATTGGAAAGTCGTCCAAGTCGAACCTGCCGTCAATCAGTCAGCGAGGCCGGCGTGAGCGCGAACCGGGGCGACTGGCTGACAGCATCACAGCCAAAGGGGGGGATGCAAATTGAGGGCCAGATGGGGGTGGAATATATATCAGGCTGCCGATGTGGGCAGCAGCAACCAGCTGGCCTAGGCGGGATAGTGTGGGGGATAATAACTCGGCTGGAGGTTTGGCCGGATCTCAGGCTAGAGAAAAAGCGTGGCTAAAGGCATGCGCGAGGGCCCTCGTATGAGGTGTAGTGTAATGATGCCGGGTTGAGGCCTGTTTTGCGGCTGCGACCCGATTTACTATTGGGGACGCCAAAGCAATCAGCATACTGACTCTGCTTGCCCACAGATTTTGAACGACCAAGCCGAACCCCCATAAAATACCCATAGGCAGATGGATCGATACATACGACCCGAGAGAACCAATACGTGGGCAGAGGGCCGACACTCCCCAAACGCCTGATGTATTTCTCCTACATATACTACCCATATGCCCTATGCGTGCTGCTGTGGTTGAGGGATACCGGTCCAGGGCCCGCCCGTGTCTGGTCTCATTCATGATTGCCCTGTCCTTGCCTGCTACGAAACTTCCTACCCACCCTGCTTGTACACGCCCGGCTGCTAGGTGAGTAGCAACTGGTCGATCATGCCGGTCAGATATCCAGGGTGTCATGGATCACCGCCATGACCTTACTCGCCGGGGTAGACCACCGGTTACTCGCACCTACTGCCCACCCCTGGATGAGTGGCCAACCTATCATGATAGACCACGGGTCGGGCCTTATCGACTATTTGATCCTTCATCGCCAGGTCCTTGGCCGCCCCCACAGCTGCCGACCCGCCTGCTCCTCCTCAGCCAGGCCATAATCAGGTCGACGGCTCACCCCCCCCCACTTCCAACACCAGTTTCCGGATCGACAGGTCATACACAATATCCTCGACCCTCTTCAGATCGTACTTGACCCCGTCAACGCGTTTCCGCAGCCCGTCGTTCTTGAGGTTCAGCAGCTGGAAGCCGGCGAAGAGATCGCGCACAAAGTCGGCGATGAAGATGGGGAGCCCAAAGTCGCCCATGGTGGTGGAGTTGACGGCCAGCCGGGTGAGCTCAGATGCGAGGTGGGCAGCGGCGAAGAGGTACTCTTCAATCGTGATGTGGAACGTATCCCGGTCCTTGACGTTGGTAGGGACTTGCGATGTTGGAAGAGAGATTAGCCCTGGTGAGTATACAACGCGGGACTGAATGCCGGCATGTATCGCGCGGCCAAGGCCGTGAGGGTCCGGCCGCAGGGCGGCCAGACCCTCACCTGGGAGGAAGAGGGCCCTGGCCTGGAACGGGAAGAGAAAGAGGAGAAGGAGAAAAGAAATGACTCACCGTGGAAGACGGCCCCGACCTCCTCGAGGGTCAGCAGCCGGCCGATCTGGCCGGGGGTGCTGTCGGTGCCCATGCCGCCGAGCCAGGCACAGACCAGGACAGTGAAGATGGCGGCCTGGGTGGGGCGGTCCCATTTCTGGTTGTACCTGGTGTGTTTCGCGTGAGCTTCGGAGGGCGATGGGGAGACAGGCGCGGGCGCGGGCGCGGGGGATCGACCCATACTTGTAGTACGGGTGCTGCGACGCGAGCGCGTTGAGCTCGCCAATGATGGCGATCTCGGACCGGATGCCCTCTTCAATATGGAGCAGCAGAGCCGGGTCTGGAGAAAATGAGAACCGGCGTCAGCACGCACTGCATAGGGCGCGCAGCAGCGGGAGCGGCGGGAGCGGACAGAGGGGCCACCCACAGGCAGACCGAGGTGTCGAGTGGATCTTGGATATCCGGCTCTGCACCGCGGCGACGGCTTGGGTGAGGCCTTGCACCGTCTGGCTCAGGGCGTCGTTGACCTTGATCTCCTCCTCGAGCTGGGCGCCGAGGGATTCAAAAGTGTCGGGGTGGAAGAGTAGCCGCTGTTCCGCCATTGTGTCCTTCTTTCCTCCTGTCTCTCTTGACGTTGACTGTCAAGGTAGTGGCGGCCGGAGTATGTAGGTTTACCTGTCGCCCGATGGCTGAACAGCGGGGGGGCCGGGGCGGGCGGGAGCGGGGACGGGCAGTGGACAGCCCACAAACCACCGCCGACGCCACTCTGCGAGCCCGCGAGGGCATTACTCTATCCACCACCAAGTACACGGCCCTTTGGATCTTTATTTAGCGATTCGGGCCACCTGCTGTAGCTGGCATCCATCAGCAGCGGCGGCGGCGGCATCGGTGGCAGCGGCAGCAGCGGCAGCCGTAGCACTCGGCTCCAGCAGACATTTCCCCCTCGCCAGAACCCCGCCGGTAGATAGATAGCTATAGCAGAGATCTTGGCCGTCCCGGCTATCCTAGACCTAACCGTCTTCTGCAGCTGCTCAGAAGCAGCAGAAGCAGGCCGGGAATGCCTAGGGCCGGCGGGCTGGGAAGCACCGTCGCAGCCACAGCGAGCCAGGCCGCCACCTGGCAGTCGCATTCTCCACCGGCCTCCAACTACCCCCCCACACAAGTAAGCAATGCGCAAATCAGACCGCGCCGCGGCCACAAGCTGCCGCATGGTGCGCGCGCAGAATTGCGCCGCCCGCGCGCATGGCGAGGAGTAGGAACCTCGCCGACCGGGCGCAGTAGTGGTCGTCCGCTCTTGTCTAGTGGCCGGCAGTGTACCTTGGACGACCGACCGGGGTGCGACCCCCCTCCTCGCCCGGGCCCGGGCCCTGATTGGCCCGTCGCGAGTCCAGCTTGACCGGGCATGTGGGCGGTCGGCCAAGTTCGCCTCTCGCTCTGGCCAGCCAGCCAGCCAGCCACCAACAAAAGGGGTGCCCCCCCGGGGAGGACGCCGCCGGCCCACGCACACCCCTTCTCCTCGACCGCCGTCACAACAACCGGCTTATCCGCGTCCCATCCCCCCCCCGTTCAGATTGAGCAGAACGCGCCATCGCATCGCAAAACTGTGCCATACAGTCCATTCTCGTCCGCATTTCCATTCCTTTTCTTCTTTTTTTCGTGACCGCAATCCCGGTGCGGCGCCATCATGGTCACGCTTCGCCCCCGGAAGCGCGCCGAGGTCCCCGAGCCGGCCTCGGTCTCGGTCGCGAAAAAGAGAGCCTCCAAGAAGGCAGAGGCTGCCAAGGCGGACGTGACAAACCCGGCCGAGGTCGCGGATGAGGCTGCCAACATGGACACGGGGCCGGCCGAGGAGACCAAGCCGGAGGAGGCCAAGCCGGCCAATGAGGCCCAGCCGGCCGAGGAGACCCAGCCCGAAGCCTCCAAGACCG